>CM034155.1:385820399-385835050 GCA_019776745.2 Taxus chinensis
TGCCCATTCCCCATGCATGCATTGATGTAGCCTAGAATTTAGAAATTCAAACCAACTAAACCATAGACGCGCTAGCACATCACTCAACCTAAGCTGAGCACTCACCCAAAGCATGCAAAGGTACCAGGTCCATCTTTAGGGTTGTTGTTGTAGGAAGTTAGCATGATGAAGACTTAATGCATGCAATTTCATTACTAACACAACATCCTGCAGAGCATACCAGATCTATACTTAGGGAAGAACATAATTAAGTACTAACCATGATGAGATCAAAAACATACTAGATCCGGAAACATATGGTACTAACACTTAGTTTTAGCCAATGTACTTCATTATATTCATTTCAATAATTTTACAGAAGCCTCATTACAATATCAATAGTATGTGCGTAATAACATGTCTCTGTATATCTTGATCCCCTTCGTGTGTGTATCTATTACATAGTTTACTACATATATATAAGGATGGGTAATTTCCCTTCACTGCTTATTCCTTCTAAAAATAGGTCGCATGTTATTCTTAGCCACACGCCTTTACAAACCTAGCCACACATGCAAGTGCGCTAATAAGAGACTACTACTAGCTAACTACAGTGGCAGATCTATTTCCAGCTTGTGTTCATGCAAGGTGCTTAGTATCCAATCCTCCAAACATAGCCAATGCGTGGTGCACACATCTCTACCTTGTTTGTGTGCTGTGCACGTCATCTCTGAAAATAGACCTTAATGAGCAAAACTGGATAAATCCTGAAAACCTAAACTTCTATTCTGCTCACACGTTCTCCTTATCCATTTACACCTTTGAATATGACTCACTTCCCCACGTGGACTTCTTATGTGATTTTTTTCAAGTGTTCTTTGATCAACATTACCCCACACTAATTTCATTATCGCCCTAACAATGGTTATTTCAAAAACCGAAGTAAATAATAGAAGAATGGAAAGAATGGAAGGAATGAAAGAATCTATGAAAGAATATTTTCACTCTGCAATCTCTTCTTCAACTTGAACAACTAATTCAGGATATTATTGTTTTATTTGAGCCTCCAAGGTCTGCCATTGAGTGAGTGCTTCCTATGCTCTTTCTAGAATGTTAGCAACAATGGAATCCAACTCTTCCCTTGCAATTTTCCATTTTTCATTTTTTAGGACCAACACAATGTTGGACATTGTAGTCATCCTTCCCTCTAATAAATCCATCTTCTGTGTAATGAGCTTCCCAAGCTCTTCTAGCCAAGTCCTGTGTGGTTCTTAGGATGCTTCTAGGGCCTCGTGCTTCTTCTTAACCATTGATAATATTTCTGTGTGGCCCAATGTGTCATCCTTCACCACTTTTTGAACCTCAATGTACTCCTTTAGGGTTTTTATGTTGATGAGCATCTCCAGAGTTGTGCAGATGTTCAAGGCTTGGTCTGCTTTCTTCAATTCTTCTTACAACACTTGCAGCAGTCCTTCATAGGATACAATCTTCCACATCACTGAAGCCTTCACTCACTCTACCTCTTGTGCTGGAATCTTTGGCTCTGGCATGTACAGAGGCTCATCTTCAAGCACTAGGTCCACTAACTTTCCTACATAGTGTTTTACTGAAGGAAATGTCTGTGGTGCCTTTGGATACAAGTGTGGCTTAGCTCTTATGACATTACGGCCAATATCCTCTATGATGCTGATAAATACATCATTCTTTTTCTACGCTAAGTCTCTCTCTTGTGTTAGGCGTGTTATTTCCCCATCCTTAGTTTTGATCTCTTGCCTGAGCACCATAATTGTGGTAGCCTTATCCATATTTCACCTCACCACTTTTGTTGAGACTTTGACCAATGCATTACTCACCTGTTCATCTAACATGATAGTAGGATTTATTGTCATGTGTCTATCTTGAGGTTTTTTCTTCAACCTCCTTGATACACACAACTCCTCACACACATCAAAATTTGGCACATCCATGTTTGTGTGCATGGACCATTATAACTACTTCCTTATTCACACTGTAGCCATATCTTCATCCATTAATTGTCAGCCATATAATTCTTTTTATGATAGAGTTCTCTGGAAATGGGTGTAGATAATTTTACCTATGTCCTCTGCATAACCCATGGCTGGTGGAATGTGCTCTTCAATTGTTCTTCTACACCGAGGCTGCTTAAAAACTTGAGCTTCTAGATTTGGGACATGTGCCTCCATGTCCTGAGTAGTCTCTGTAACAGTCTCATCTGTTCTTTTCTCCTCCTCTTCTCCTTGCTTCATTTCTTCATCCTTATGTTCCTCCACATTCTCTAGAGGTGTAGGATAATTAAGCATGCACTCCTCTCACTATTTAGCCCCCTCATTCAACTTCAGCTTCCTTTGTCTTTGCACTATTTTCTCCTTCTAGGGATAGAGTCTGGGTGCTACGCACTATTTGTGGAGTAGAACCTTGAGTCCTTGTCCTCTTGAATACTCTCTTGAATATGTGCTCTCCTTGGACTACATCTAAGTCCTCCTCATCCCCTTCTTGCGGTTGATATGGTGTAGTGGCGCGCTCGGCTTCATCCTTGTTTGTAGGATGTCTTCTACCTATATGCTCCAAACCACCACTATCATTGTTCTCATCCTCCACTTCTGTCGGCTCTATGGGCTTAGGAATTGGGACATTCTCCATTGTATGCTTTCCCTTTGGTGGTGGTGGAAGTGTGAACTCATCTTCCACATACTTGTTATTCTCCATCTTAGGCTTCAGTTGAAGATATACCAATGCTACTCCAATATCTCCTACAACAAGACTTATTGGTTTAATGATTAATACATCTAAAATGAGCCTTTCAATATATGTACCCCACCCTGGATACACATATTTCTTTCTTAGTGTGTGGTAGTCACAATCTACCTTATCCGCATTTAATGTCAGTTTCTGTGCATATGTGAACCTTTGTACTGACACCTAGAAGTACCTTACTGTGAAGGCATATGACAACTTACACCAAGGGCTACATGCTCCATCATTCATGGTGAACCATGCTATACAAAAATTCTAGTATACAGCGAACTGAACTATCTTTCCAACCACCGAAGGAAAGTCCTTGGGGATGTGCCACTCTTCCTAAAGATCCACGTGGAGCCTATCATACCACTTCTCATCCCTCTGATTGACCTTATCTATCATGGATCCCTCACACAAGTACTTCTTGAAGCATTCTATAGGTGACTTGTGTTCCATGGGACACTCCTATATCTTCTCCTTCGGTCCATCAGGTACTTCGATCTCCATGAACACCAGTGATAACAGAACAACTCCAAAGCTGATCTTTCCTCCTATGCATGATTCCTCAATGATTTTTTTTGCAATATAACATGAAATTTTGTAGAATAACCCTTCAGACATATTTTTGGTAATGTGTAGGCACATGGTGTTCACTTATGACCACCTTTCCTGGTCATTTAGCTTTGTAACAAGATGCGCGACTGCTTGTATAACTGGATATTTCTTCCTTTTATCAATTTCCATGCCGTGCAGACACTTTGTGTACCCCAGCTCCTTTCTGGTCGCGGCCTTATTTGTTAAATCATCCCTCAAGTCTTCTCAAGGCTGACGATAACCCCCTCTGGATATTGCATTTAAGAAAAATTACTTTCGGGAGACATCTCCTCTTCTTCTTCGACCACCTTCTTCTTTCCCTTCACTCCTGGTACAACCACTTTCTTGGGTGCCATTTCTACCTTGCAATACTTTGTAGATCCTTTCCTCTTGAATTCTGTAATGTGTGAATCAAACCCTAGCTCGATTCAGCATGCCCTAGGTGAAATCACGTGCCCTATCTCCTCTTTGTCACCTTGCTTCACTCAAACCCTTCACCACCAGGGACGTAATCTCTTTCTATGCCTATATCTCTTTATTGTGACTGGTTACACACGTTTTGCACCTTAATACGATTATTAAGATCTTCACACTTGGCTCCTTTTCAAATACTCTTAATCGCAATGGTAAAAATGAACTCGCATCCCATCCTTATATATATTTTCAAATTTTTGATGCATTCATTGCTCCTTCACCTACCAAATATCCTCTCATTAATTGATCAATTTCATCCTTTCAGTGCGTTATATCTTCGTGCCCTAGCTATGACCTTCTAGCATGCCTTCCTACCCTTAAGTCACAGACTTCTCTTCATTGCGCTTCCTTGTGCCTGAGTACCTCATCACTGCACCTTCCACTGGTAGTTTTTCTGGCCTCTTCTTACCTTGTGTTATAGTGTTCCTTCATTCATCTCCATCTTTGGTCACTTTATAGATCAATCTTCACTTAAATAACACCTAAGTGGTACCTGTTGTTGATATGAGTTTCCAGCTTCCTGTCTAGATGAGTGTATAAGTAATCAAGAAACACTAAACAACATTGAGTATACAAGGGCTTAGTACCTTGGAGATGATGATGGATGATACAGGCACAAATAAGATAGATGTATGATATAAAGAAGCTATATCTACAAAACTAAAATAGATAAGATTAGATCATAATATGTGGGGGTTACCCAGATAGTGTCGGTTCCAAGAGGATTTTAACTCCCTTGGAGGATGTCAAGCCCCATGTTAGACAAGATAATAATAGATCATGAACAGTAATAATGGAATCTAAAATGAAAAGTAACTAAAATGACAAGGGAACTTAGCTTGTGCTCTGTTATGGAGATGAACCGGACATCAAGATGACTAATGAACCATGGCAAAGGTTTCTTCCTTAAACTAGCATAACTTAATTAATCTCTTTCTTCTCTAATTTTTCTTTGGTCCTTGAAATATGAGGGGGAACCCCATATTTATAACTTATATGTGAGGTTAGATTTGGAGTTAACAGGTAATC
This sequence comes from Taxus chinensis, assembly GCA_019776745.2. Lineage (NCBI taxonomy): Eukaryota > Viridiplantae > Streptophyta > Pinopsida > Cupressales > Taxaceae > Taxus > Taxus chinensis. Next base: position 385,825,236 of record CM034155.1, read on the forward strand.
GGGGTTGAGTAAAGTAACCTGAGTTAGGGATATGATGTGATCACGTGGGGACCATGGCTTGAATTATTAGATGGAGTGGGGAGCATGATTGACATGATGGGTGAGATAAAATATTCCATTTAAAAAGGAGTGTTGGATGGGTGTATTAATACCCATGGATTAAATAAAATATGAAGGATGGGGATATGCCAAAAGTTGAATTATCAAATGGGTCTACATGGAGCCCAGTTGATAATTAATCAAATAATGTGAGAAAATAGATAGGAATTTATTTAATTTAAGAAAAAGAGAAGCAAGGATGGAAATTGGATGAACATGAGATGATGAAGGGGCGCTATAACCATAATAGGTGTCTACATTTTCCCTTTTTTGTTGAGTAGTTTGTGGTAGCAAGCCACGAGACAAAAACAAAAAGGGTTAGATGAAAGATGTGTCCGAGGATGGATGAAGACATGACCAGAGGTAAGATTCCCTAGGCAAAAAAATGATCGTAATAACAATAAAAAAAGTATGGCAGTGACTCCAATATCACATCGGTAGAGGAAAATTACAATCTCAACGGAGACAGATGACAAATTTCTACAGACCAATGAGTGGGTGAAGACCACTGCAGTATATATGTAAACCAAGATGACCAATGGTTCATAAGAAAACATCAAAATATGTGCAACTGAATGTGAAATATGTGCATAATCCTTTGTTTACGAGGAATCGTGTGAAAAATCATGCGTCTGCAAAAGGGACGTGGATGAAGATAATGATGCCCCAACACAGGGCACAAGAAGGAAAAAGGTGAGTTCTATGTATTGACAAGTACAAGGATGAAAAGGTGGCCCGACATAAGACATAGATAGAATAATCATAAATGTGGACAAGATGAGCAGATAAGATAGAAAGGTGAGATAAAATGCCCTAAAAGGGTAATAAATATGATGGCAATCATGTTTCATAGGAAAGATGCTATAAGTGTTAACAAATTAGAAGGTGAAGAAGATAAAAAATTCTTGTTTCTTTGATAAGCATGATAGAGATACTTTTGCGACAAAACAAGAGCAGAGAAAATATTCATGGAAGAGAACAAGATCAGATAGGTGATGGTCATTATGGTATCTTCCAAAACAAAAATGTCAAAGAAAGATAGGAAGAGATTCTTAGAAATGGATATGATGATGTCCATGTAAGAGGAAAGGTGAAGATAAATTATGTGACAGGGTTCTCAAAAAGAGAAGAGTTCAATCTTGCAAAGAGAAGAACAAGATTAGTAATGAAAGGGATAGATGGCAATACATAAACAGAGAAACATTGGCATTGACTGTGAATGCCCGATGTAAGGGATGTTGAGAAAGAGAAAAGGGAATAGACAGGAGGATTGGTTGATTATGAGAAGAGTAAGAAAGATTGAATATGAAGGTGACAGGGATATGAAATAGAGGGATGGAGATAGAAAAGGAGAAAATAAGGAATGAAAGGGGAGGAAGAAGATAAAAAAGAAGGATTATAGAGAAAGGGGGAAATGAAGAAGAAAAAACAAAGAGAAGACAAGAAAAGAACAGAGCAAAGGATGAAATAATGAAAGAGAGAGAGAGTTATTCAAGATGAAAGGCATGATGAACTATAGAGCAGAGGAAAACAAAGAGGTAATAGAAAATGAAAGAGATGATAGAGCAAAGAAAATTGAGGGAAATAGATCATAGTGAGGAAATCCAAGGCAAAGAATAAGGAACTGACTGGATGGAAATGTATGTGGATGATAATATGATAAAGGAAATGGGATAATGCTGAAGAGTCAGGTTTTCTATGGGGAAGTAAGGCGGAAAGGTGAGGTAAAATGGGGAGAAGGAAGATGTAGAGGAAATGAAATAAGTCAAAGATTAGAAAGGAGGAGAAGACAACGAATAAAATTAAGTAGAAGGAAGAGAACCAATAACAAAGATATTTGATAAAGAGTGAGAAGCACAAGGAACGTAAAGAGAAAATTGAAGGAAGGAATGACATCGATTGGAAAAGAAACAGAGATTCCTGAGATGAGGATATGATGATGACAAGAAAATAGAGAGAAGGTGTATGATGAAGACAGTGAAGAACTTGGCAAGGAAGAATGGAAGATAGAGAGGTGGCAAGGAAAAAGAAAGGAAGGGATAGGAAAGGCAATGCCAGTGAATGGATGTTAGGAGAAATCCACCGATAATGATCAGTAGGAAAAGATGGGACAAAAGATGAAACAAGGAAGAAATTAAACGAAGAATAGGAGGGGGAATGGCAATGAAGGGATGTTAGGATCAGTCCTATGATAATGATTAGAGGACACAGAGGAAGGAAGGAATGAAGATAGAATGGAGGAGGTCAAAGAAAAGGATTCAGGTTGTGCAGAATGGGGATAAGTGATTTTTTAGGAGAAGTCCACTGATAATTGCTAGCACGGAAATGGAAGATGATGATGAAAGAATGGGAAGATCAATGACAATGATGGGTAAATATGGGGGTAGATATATGGGAGAACTCTAGAGGACAGAGTCAAAAGAGTAAAGAAATGAGGGATAATGATGTGTAGGAAGATGAAGACAAGGAGATGATGTAGTGGATGAGAATGAATGAGAGTGAAATGAAGAAACAAGACATAAAATGAATGGAGAAGCAACAGTCAAGTAAGATTACTGAACGATGGATGATGGAGATGAAAAAGGGACCAATAGGAATTGGTTTGCGAGAATGAAAGAGGAGGTGAGAGGATGTGATGATGGGGAATGATGAGAAAATGTAAATGGAGAGAATGTGGGATAGTGGGGGTGTGCAGGATGAAAAATCATGCTCAAGAGGGACTCTTAAGTAATATTTCCATGCCATAAGAGGATTTAAGTAAGATCACCAAACTGGCAGTGATGATATGGAAAGATAAAGACAACATTGTATTGAATGCAGGTGTGGAAGGGTTGATTGGAATGGATAAGTAGGATGAGAGGAAGAAGACATAAGATGAGAAAGAGATGATGGGAGATGGAAGGATCGGATGACCAACCATTCTTAAGAGAAACTCTTAAGTAAGATGGCCCTGCAATGGAAATGGTTAAGTAGGATCGCCAAACTAAAGAAGAAGAATAATGATGAAAAGACTTAGCAGTGTATACCAAAATGGAACAAGAGATGAAAGGAGGTGATATTAAAGTGATAACAAGGAAACATAGGAGTGTGACATGAATGGATGGAGGAACATATGTAGTATAGATGGAGATTGTAATGGTAATCCTTAACTGGGATGCCCACATGGTGGTAGTGATGATGTAATAGTGTTAAGTGGAAAAGGAGGAGTGGAAAGACGTTTTTGGTGGTGATTGTCGTCTGTTGAAAGAGGAAATGGTGGAGAAGATTCTATAGCGGGAGGATCCAAGGATGAAGATATACCTTAACTAAGGTTCTCTGGCTATATGGATGGTTACGAAATATTTTCAAACTGAAAGCGGAATCGTAAAAGAGAAACTCAAGAGGAAAGACAAGTAAGATATTTGGCATCGTGCAAGGGGACAAAAAGGTGAGAAGGATGATGTGGAGACAAATGGTGATGAGTGGACATGGAGAGTGAGGAGGAATGGATCAAAGATGACATGTTGAGAGATAAGGTGCTGTAGGATAATGAACTTGCCTTGAGAAGGATCCTCAAGTAGGATTCACAAACTGCAATGATGATCAAGTAGAATTCACAAACCGAAAAGTGTATTTGCAAATGCATCCATGGAGATGATGGATAGATATAAAATTCATAGTGTAAATTTGATGTGATTTTTACAAAAGATTATTTGGATGAGATGAATGGAACATAGATGTAGCAAGGGTGTACAAGGAAAATATGTTTTGAACTGGATTGGATATAAACAAGAAAATTTTACACTCAAAGCATTGCATTTATAGCCAATAGTAGGTGTTAACACACAACCATCGATAGTTAGTTATACGAAAATATCATGAGGGAAATATGGATGAAAAATGCTTGTAATCCTAATGTTGACATGACAATGGGATCAAAGATGTGACTTTTACATGGGAAGAGGGATCTCCAAAGGTGGTGTTTCCTTAAGTCTATGCCCCAACTCTGGGAAAGGGAAAGAACAATAGCAGAAAGTTGATCAATGTGGGAAGCTTTTGGAAAATGTTGATAAAAGAATGTTGATCAATGGAGAAAACCTTCCAGATGCCATAATAACAGAGTAGCCATCCTTTGAGGGTATGGTGTACTTTATACATAATATGGATGGCAAGAATAATAATAATATCCATCCTTTAAGGGATCGGTCTATTTCCTTTTAATTTTCCTTTGCTTTTGATTTGTATGTTTTTTTTGCATGAAAAACTATCCTTCGAGGGATCAGTCTGTTTTTTTATAATTTTTATTGTGCCTTTTGCATACATGAATTTGAGCTTCACATGGGGGAGAGCTGGGAATAGCTAAGTAAACCACTTAAGAGGTGATAAGGAATGTACAAGAGACACCTAGACCCTTTGCATGGCTGCAATAGTAGAATGATAAGGTAATAGATGTAATGGTTACAGGATCACATCAAAGTAGTGAAGGTGGACTACATAATTTAGATTATTACAATGACAAATGGAAGGGGATGAAGATGGTCAAAAAATCTAAGGATGTAACTAAGTTCTCATTAGTAGATATGCTAATAGTAGACTGGTTGTAAGTGCAATGCATTAAGAGATTCCATCTCTGGTTTACCACCACGAGAGGGAAGACAATGAAGTTGCAATAAGATGAGATGATAGAAACATAGGAAATAAAACTAACATATGACCACAATGGTGGATTTAGATGAAAATAAATGATGATGCCCCAAGAGCAACATAAACATAGAAGGATAATCATGGCTCAAAGGAGGGCTTGATGAAATAAACAATGTCCCAAAAGAGAAACACATATAGCCATAATGGTGGAATTTGAAATAGATGGTTCCCTAGGAGAGACACAAATATAGCCACAAAGGTGGACTTAGAGAAAAAGGTCCCTCAATGGAGAGACAAAAATGGCCTCAAAGGAGGGCTTCAATGAAAAATATGATACTCCCAAAAGGAGCACAAACATAAAAGAACAAATATGGCCTCAAAGGAGGGCTTAGAATGAGATGAGGATCTGGATATAATTAATTTAGACTGGATGGATGTGAAGAAAGTAAAAAAAAATGTCAAAGAGAAAAGTCCCCTAGAAACAAAGGGATTGTAAAGATGAGATGCTCAAGGGCGAGGGAAGGTTGTTCCTCCAATAAGCTAAATGTGAAGGATGTAAAGGGTGTCGAAAGAGTTTAGATGAGATTGTTTTAGATTTGGATGGAATAAACAATTGGAGACCACAAGTGTGCTTAGTAAGATAAGTGGCATTGATGAATAATGGAGGGCATTCCTTAGGAGGAATGACATGGGCTAGATGGATACTAACAGATGATGTGGATGGAGGGATCATGGGAGATCCGGTAGATGGGATATGGATTGGATTCAAGGTATATGGAGAAAGAAATTTCCCCTAAATGAGGAAATCATATTTCTCAATAAGGTTGTGGATGATTGACCGAAAGGCCTTACAATGTTTGATGTCATGACTTGGGGTACGATGATAAGCACATCTGCAATTAGGATTGAACCATGATGGCCTTGGACCATAGGGATTAAAGGCTTTAATAGGAGGAAGTTTGATGGTAGATGTTCGACGTAAATGTCAAAAGATATCTGTGTATGACCCCATTGAAGTATTATGAGGAAGGTAACTCTTATGGGTTTTGATAGGATGTCTCAGCTTGGAGTTAGAAGAAAATGTGGATGCAGATTGGATGTGTGAATTTCATGTCTTGGAGGACAAATAAAATTTGGTTGGAGGATGGAATTGTTTGGATGTGGATTGATTATTGCAAGATGTCATAGATGGAGAAACTGATCCTGAAATAAATATTATGGCATTAGATTGTTGAGAAGAGAGAGAATCTGATTGTTTTGAGGATGTGTAGGGGACTATCAAGGATGTTTACCCCGAGCCTTAGATTTTGACCAAGAATATTTACCTCTAATAGGGATGACAATAATTTCAACTAGAGGATTTGATAGTAGTGGTGTGGTTATTAGTGGAGAATCTATCCTAAACAAGAAAAAGATGTTAATGAACATATAGGTGTTTGTATGATGCAATTAATGATATCTATGTGAGATGTGGATTATTTCGATTTGGGCATGGAAAGAGCTGAATTTGTAGAGGGAGAAGGGAAAGCATCTTTATTTGATTTAGGTGGATATGTTGGTACAGTAGATGATCCTAGGAGTATATTCGATAGGGTTACAGATCGAGAGGATTGGGTTGGTGTGATAGAAGGATTAGATAAAGAGTATTGGGGTAGACTAGGTGACATGGCCACGGGAAAGGTTGTCAAAGTAGAGATAGGTGGATTTTTTGGTATAATAGGTATAGGGGTTACTGGGATAGATAAATTTGTAGGAATTTTTGGAATATGTGGAGATGTGAGTGATGTGATAACCGATGGAATAGACCTTATGGGTAAGGGAAATGTAGAAAATGCAGGATAATTTTTGTATGTAAAAGTAGAAGGGACTGGTTGTTTCATAAATGTTTCGAGGGTTAAGAATGATATTTTTGGTAAAGGCATTGATGTCGAAGATGGGGTTGCAAGGGTGTATGTTGTAGAATTGAGTTTAGTTGGGATGGTTGTGAGTAATGTAGGTGTAGTAACAAGTGTATTTGAGGCAGATGTGCGTGAAGAAATAGATGTGAGAATTATAGGGATGTGTGTGGATATAAGTGGTGTTTAAATAGGTGTTAAAGATGAATAAAATGTGGTAGATTGGTGTGTGTTTGAAGTGACGGAAGTGGATGGTACAATTAAATTTGATATGGATGTGACAAGGATAGGAGAAGGTGTAGGTTCAGGACAGGTAGTCAAAGTTGATGTAGGTGTGAGAGGTTCTAAATAAGGGATAGGAATAATATCCACTGTGGGAACATGCGAAGTTGGTGATAAGATGGGATCTTGATTAACAGTGTCAACCATACAAGCATTTGATAGTTGAGATGTAAAGGGGGTAACATGATTTATTGTTGGTTGATTAGTTTGTGCAGTGGAGGTATCAATTTGGATATCCCCTTGATTTACAAGTTGTTGGACACATATTTGAAGGAATGAAATCTCTCAATGTCATGACCTTTGACTCGATAATATTTACAAAAGTGGGCTTCATGATACCAAATAGGCTTGACTTGTGAGTTTTCCATGGGTTGAATGGGAGTAAGTTGGATGGAGTTTACACTCATCAACTTATAAAATACAGAACTGTATGATTCTCCTAAAGGAGTGTAGCCGGTTGTTAATTGAGGAGATCATTTTTGAGACCATGTGTTTGGTGTAGATGGGGATGAGGGTTCAATGACAACAGTGTTGGCCACACCTTTAAATTTGTTGTTATGTGTAATGGTTTAGTGAATTCAAACTTTGATTTAAATGAACCTAGTTTAAGATGACCTTGTTCAATGGCATGGGTTTCGAGCTTACGAGCCATTGTGAAAGCTTCATCAAAGGTTTAGAATGATTGGATCTACAAAGTAGATGATATATATTTGGCACACGAATGCGAAAATAGTTCAATGAGTTTGGTTTGCGGGATAGTGAAGGATAGTTGGTTTATAACACCATGCCATCATGTAATGAACTCGAAGATGGGCTCATTTTCATACTGTCGAATGGTATATAGATCAACGATAGTGGTTTTGTGTGTGATATTGATATAAAAGTGTTCTAAGAACAAATGTGTAAGTTGGGTGAAAGAGAATATGGAATGTCGTAGGATACTGTTGTACCAGTCCAACACGGGACCATACAAAGACATAGGGAATGTGCGAAGAAGTAGATCGTGATCATGCACAATAAGACAACATGCATGTTTAAATGCAAGGAGATGCTATTGGGGATATTTTTAATTGTTAAACTTATTAAATGCAAGAATTTTCCAATGAGGGGGATAGGGTTTGATTAGAACTGATGGATGAATTAGTTCATTACAGATTTGTTCATATGATAAGGTGTTCTTGGGTGGTATGGTAAGAGTTTCTAAACTAGCTAATTGATTCATTAAGGTGTGAATTGAATTAGTTGATATATTGTAAGGTTGAGATTGGATCAGCTGTGTGGTTTGAAAAGTAGTTTGATAAAGTGAATGATGTGTTTGTGTGTGTGTGGGTGTTTGGTGAAGCATCTGATAAGGTGGTTGATAAGTTTGTAGATAGGATGTTTGTGGAATGGTTTGATAAGATAGTTGATTAATTTGTGGATATGTAGGTGTTTGGGGATGTGTCATAGGTTGGGATTGCTGCATATGTTGGTGTTGAGCAATAGGGGCATAACGATGAGTGGGGATATGTGTGTTAAGAATTGGAGATGGATGGGTAGGCCTATTAATGGAATTGTCAAAATGGGATGTGGGTGGAATGTGATCCAGTAATTTTGGATATTGGGAGGATTGATAGATTGTAGGATATTTCTGAATTAATATGTCATATATGAGGTTATAAGGAGATTTGAGTATATCTAGAGGAGCAAAAGATGGTGGTGTGATTGATTTAGGAAGACTAGCTTAACGAGAGGTGTAAGGGTTGGTGTCAAGGTGGGGAGAATTTTGTACAACATGGTTCTCATGAGGTGAGACCATGGAGAATGGAGGTTGAGTAACTAAAGGCGTGGTTTTGAGTTTAGTATCTTGTCAGTCGAGATTGTCAGAAGAAGTAATATCATTAGATATAGAAGATTGTTGTTTTGTCTCGATTTTAGAGAGAACGACAATAGGTGTGAAATAGAGAAACATATGTTTATGTATGTTGTTGACAAAAAAATCAACCAGAATAAGTTTTAGCCTCATGATTAATTTATAGGATGTGAACAGAAAAAAAAGTAGGCAATGAAGGTGCCTAAAGGAGTCTAAAGCTAGTTTCAGGTAGTTTTGGATTGGGAGATGTTTGAGACGGTTTCCTGTTGTGTGTTTAGGTCCCAATTAGTTAACCATGTGAGAGGAATGTTTTGATGTGTTAACTATGTTTGTGCAATCTCAGGCAGTGTGTGATAAGTGAAATGTAGCGAGTTAAATTCTTTACTTAAGCTATGTGATCAGGCAGGATGTAGAAGGTTTGTTTTAGACCAAAATGAAATGTGACATTCGATGTATATAAACACTCGGGAAAGGGAAAGTTCGATGCAGAAAAGAGAAAATAGAGAAAAATGAGAAATACCTGGTGAAGCACTTATCAGTGTTATTTGATTGCACATGTTTATAGGTATTAATCACGGACCCAGAATGTCTAGTGACCTTAAAAGTACACCGTTCACAACTGGAAGAGGGTTTTGGAGAATGCTTTTCCTATTTGAAAGTGCCACTCAATGGTCTGGAATGCTTGGGTACTCTAGAATGACACCGTGCACAATTGTGAAGGAGGTCGATGAAAATGTTTTGTGTGATGTGTTTGATTTAAATACTGGTCTTTGACAGCATAATGTTGTTTTCATGAGGTTAAAGACATTATCCTACAATAATATAATAAATGCTATTAGTTAAGGTAATCTTTTTTTGAATGAATTTATAAATTTTATAAATGGTGTCATCATAAATAAATATAAATAAAATAATTAATTAATCTAATTAATTAACAAAATTGTAGTTTAATGTTTCTATTAGAGTAATTGCGATGTGAAAATGAGTCGATAAATTATAATTTTAATCTATGAAATAAACATATGAGATAAATTAATAAATGTTAAGCTTGTACCCAAATGAGA
>CM034155.1:385835550-385863376 GCA_019776745.2 Taxus chinensis
CTTTTTCAAATGAAATAAAATACGGGTAGCTGTCGACTTACATAATTTCCTACAAACCCCTACACTCATCACATTCTGCATTGTACTAGAAATATTTCTCATATTCTCTAGTGAACACTGGTTGTTCTTTAGAGTTAAGCCCATAATCCTTTCTGTCTTAATTATTGTTTCCATCTTGGTTTCCATGGTCGTGAGCTAATTATGTGTTTGTTAAGGGCTCAACATGAGTCAAATGTAGAAGTCGATGATGCCATACTAAAAAAAAAACACCAAAAGAAATGGAAAAAACCAAGTAAATGCACATACCCCAAGCAATGCACAAGAGCCCCCCCCCAATGTCGGCACTTTATAATGAGTGCGTGTTAACAAGATGCGCACGTCTAATTTATTAGTGCGATTCGCATATAAATATGATACAATGAAAGGAGACAGAAAACAACTCATGCACATTTTAACAAACAAAACGGCACTGAACAAAGAACCAGTTACCATCAAAGAGATACAAGGGGATATTCAGATAGTAGCTCTACGCCACTTATTTAATTTTAGATTCACACTAAAATGAGAATAAAGAATACATTTTGCCCATTCTACCACAGGAAATAACAACTAAATGAAAAGGGGCTTGGAGTTTAAGCACCTACTAGTCAGGATAATCGACAAAGCTTTAAGCCCCAAGACCAGGGGCTAAGTGCTTTCCATGGGGTCTGAAAATATATGAACATATAAACACTCAATTATCATTGCGGCAAATAAAATTTAACGATGTCTTTCCTATATGTCTCCTCCCCTCTCTGATACATCAAGGAACTAACCAGATCGCTACCCAAAGTCCAAGAACAAATAATGCTAATCAAACACAACTACCCACGATCAATAGATTAAAATAAGTCACCAAATAACTTTACACAAAACCTTTGCAAACAAATGAGCCCAGCATATCATATATTATTATGGACTCAAACTAAATACATGATAATTCTAGCCTTCCCTTCTAGGCCAAGGAAAACAATCTAAGAACCAGTTCAAGGTCATATGATCCCGCCATACATCATCTCGGAATAACTAGTCGCAGCTACAGAACTAGTCCAAGTCCCGTCAGTCTTATTAGGTGTGAGTACCTAGACACCAGGACTAGTCATACCCATACGATCTAGGAAGGAACTAGTCAATACCATAGATCAATAGACTAAGAACCATGTACTTAACACTAAGATAATATCTCCTACTATCTCAATAAATAAAAAAATATCCCACACTAAGTGGGTGAGGATAAAATATTTAAAGGTAAATAATGTATCCTAGGGTGAAACATGACAGCTATAGGTACAAATACCTACTCTAACCAACAGTAGTTTGGTGGTAATCGATAATGAAATAGCTCTAAGATCCAAATTTGATATCCGCACAGGCAAAAAAATATGAAGTGGATTTGGTATCAGAAAAAGGTGATAATCGGCTTGATATTACAAAACACGTGGGAATAATTAACCCAAAAAGGCACAAAATAGTTCATTCTCCCAAGATGGCTTATGAAAGGAAATGTGATTACATGTCAAATTGATCATATAAGGCTATTAAAAATCATCAAAATTTGCATCTACTCACAAAAGAAAGAATGTTGAGGAATGTAAAAAGATGATGACATGGCATCACCAGTCTAGTCGAGGAAGGGAAAAAACGGATCGGTTTCACATTTATCCACCTAGCAACAAAAATAAGATATTTCAAGAGAATACACATAATTAGTGGTATATTGTAAATAAATAAGATCCTCTCAAAGATTCTACTTTTGGGGGTACATTGAGATTGATTGAGCAAGGTAAAAGTATAACTGCGATATAATACTCTTCCATCGGGGTTAAATTTTCTAAAAGTGTGGAGAGAAAGGCGTAAGTGAGAGAACCATTTGTTCCAAGACTCGTCTTGATGACAGTCTGTTAATTTCCGTATCCTTAAATCAAGCAGTTAAATGGTTGAAAGTGTATAGCCATTAACAAGCATTGAGACTACCATGAAACCTTCCCTTGCTGATAAATTTATTAGCCCTTTTGGTTAAGTGTGTTAATCATAAGTATTGTTGGTTGAATTTTAAATGGAGTTTTTCAGTTAGCTATTCATTTTACTGTTGCAATTTATGTTAGGAATTCCTCTAAATCACACAATATCTTAGACTTATGGGTTTAGTTTTTGTAATTACATTGTGTTGTGAAAGATTTTCATTTCGTTGTGTAATCCAGTTTTAAATTCACTTTAATTTCATTTTTTGATACAGGTTGTTCTGTTAGTCTATGAGTGTATCTTCGGCCTGATAGATCAGGATTTCTTGATGGTTTAATTGATATTTGATATGAGAGTTTCATTTTAAATTCTCAAACCGTGTATCTTGGGCTTCCGTGGTTCACATCTTTCGGGTTAAAGGTTATTGTTGGTTTTGAAATATTATAATCATCTTCCTTTGGTAGAATCTTCCAGCCTTTGTTAAATTTTCCCATAAATGTAGTATAATCAAATTTATCCTTCTTAATTCCCCACAAATTACATCCAAAACCGATAATCCTACGAGAAACTACCCCATGCTTTTCCAGTGTATACTCATGTGCACAATTTAACAAAAAGTATGCAAAAGCAGAAGGTTTTGTTGTTTCTTAGTAACTGAACCTTTCTAGGAGGCATCTACATTTTCTAGGGTTGACAACTCGTGAAGTTAGACATGTTTCATTGACCAGAGCTTCTAAGTTATTTCTCAATGTCTTACAAGGAATTCAAATAGTGTTGATCCATTCATTTCCTGACAAATACAGTTACGAAACAGGTCTTTCACCTGGTTGAAGGCACCACCTGACCAGTAAGGGTAGGTCAAACCCTAGCAAAATGTGATCCCAACTTTTTCAAAGATCGAGTGCAAAGTGTTAGTAGCCTTCCCAGCTACCAAAAACGACTTCAAATCTCATCTTTCTTTCTCTAGTCATCCTGCTTAGTCTATTGAGGTTGCTTGACTTCAAAAGGAGAAAACAAACTGGGTACCAACAACACTCTGGCACCATTACCGGTGATTATTTGTGCAAATGTAGATAAATATTGACCTCTGATAACATGTTTCATATGTTTAGATGAAAATACCATGATCTAGACATCATCCTTTGTTGAGATTTACGAAATATGAGCTTAATCAGAAGTTATGTGCTTGATATTTTCCTAGTTTAAAGCAAGCTTTCTATTAAAATTTTTTGGCTAGGGAAGATATTGACAAAGGGTATTGAGATTTGTCAAGCTTTCTTCAAAATGATTAATTTTCAATTGACAAGTCATTTTCAATGATTTACACATCTAAGGTGCAAGGACCTTAGTGGTGACTCCACGTTGTTAAAATTTTTGGGTAAATATCAATGCCTCAAGTTTTAATAAATTAAAAAATGTCATTAAGATTGTGAAGTTGGAAGGAAGAATATCCTTCTTTAAGATAGATCCTGGTAGAAAGTTGTCTCCATAACTTGGAAAGACAAATCAAATAAGAACAAGTCTGGAAGCTTTGGGAGATCAAATATTAGTAGAGAAAGTAGTGCCTGTGGTTGAGAGTGATCAGCTTGTGATAGAGATTATTGTAGTTCCTCAAATGGTGTTGGATCCAACACTCCCTATGTAAATTTATACACTCCAACTAGTGAGGAGACTTTTTTTACAACTGATATAGGTATTACCGCATGTCCCTTGTTTATCACTTAGAGGTAATCAAGTTTTTTGTGAAACTGAGTACGTTAAAGGACCATTACTTTGAATATCATACACCATGCCTAAAGGACTCCCTGTCACACCACATTTTAATCTTCCTATGGGTCAACCCCTCAGAATAATATGGCTTCTAAAACTCTACTTAGACTTGTCTTTGTTGCAAATGTTTTTGGACCCATAGATTGCACAGGCATGGTGGGATATCCTAATACTGTACACAAGAAGTGAGGAATAGGATGACTATGTTTCAATTAAATAATGTTATTATTGGCTATCCCTCTTTTACAGGAAGCTCATTTATGTTAATTGTTGTTGGGTATTTATACCCACTTTCTGTGCTTGGCTACAATTCGGTATGTATAAAAAGTATTTTTTGTAGTTCTTCCAATGTTATTTAAATGCGTCGCCTATCCATTTTTGGGCCTTCAGATTTTTAAAAAATAGACTTATTGTTTCCTTCATCTAGCTTCTGTGCAAAAACTTGTAGAGTTGCAAAGTTGGTGACGAATGCATGTTTTGTTCCTGGTTCCTTATTTTATTCTTTGTAAAAGGGAATTGTGTTCTTATACTGAAATGGAGATGTACAAGCAAATAGGAGAAAAATGGATGGGGAGAGAACTAATTTTTTGAAACCCTAATGCATTGGGGCTCATCCACAGTGAATAAAGTTACTAATTTTAGAGTTTTGGTGTCATCCACATTAAATCCCAACTAAAAAAAAATAAAAACATAAAACCCACCGCATGCATTCAAGGATTCAATCGTTACCAACAGTTGATCTTCCCAAAAGCTCTTAAATAAGTTTGATTTCTTACCATGATCTCATAAACAGGTAGCTCCAATATAGATTCAAGCTTAATATTTATTACGGATGTCTATTTTGAGGAGGTTTCAAACTATTAAAATTAATATTATTTCATGCAAACTCATGCAAAGTTCCGCCATTACTTCTGTTCATGCCATGTCTATGTGCGTTCACAGATTTCAGACCTCCAAATTCCTTTGCTTAACACGCTTGACTCAAACTTGTAAGAACTGTCATGACTAGAAATAAATAGATTCTCACCCATGGTAATCACAAGTTACAGTCAGGATTTATGTCCGTTTCTAGAATGCAAAATGATCACCAAGTCTGGAAAAACGGTTTACCTCAATTTGCGTCCCCAAAACTATTCAAACGTACAAGTTACATCTTGTTTTCTTCTTCTTTGGACCTAAGGGTAATCCTTGTTACTCTTGCCTTATGGAACAATGAGCAGCTATCCATAACTTGTAAAGATGAGCTCAGTCACTTGTTCACATAGCACGTGTCTAAAAAATATATCACAGTTTTCATAATTGAAACCATCAGAGGTTTTTTTTTTAGGCCTGAGTTTGCACCTCATATCCATTCATGGTATACATTTTCCACGTCACCACAATTTGTCCACAATATTTTCACAATTCAATACAATTGTACTCACAATTGAATCGGAGTTTCACTTTGTAATCAATATACGCATCCATCCCAGAAGCATCAACACACTCAATAACAATTCAAAAGACTTGCAAATATTTTCCATCGATCATTTAATCCTTACCAACAAGCATGCTCATATTTCTAGGAACATTCACACATCTCAAAGATGTAGACACCATACAGTACCAAAGCTTACAAAAACATTATTTTTCTCCTTTCCTGAAAACCTTCCCTCATTTGGAATGCATAATTCGGTTACATTTTCACAAGTGATAATCCTTCTATTAGTTTTGACTGAATTTAGACTTCAGCCCTATTGACATTTGAATATCCATAGGCTTATGCTAATTTCCTCAACAAAAAGGTAATTCCTTGGCTTATAAACTCCCATTATGCCTTCTAGACCCTAATAAGGACCTAAGACACTTAATTACTCTTCACTTTATCCCCTTACATGCTTATAGGCTTCAATATTCTCTCAAACAACCATAGTAATTCAAAATCAAACTTAGGTTTATGTTTCTGTTCTATCAAGATGATTAGATGTTTCTATTCATTGTATGTATACTACTATGTGGCTGAGGTGAAATTTATTTTCAATATTAAGTTTCTAAAAAATTTCCACAGTTGAAAGTATATCGATAACTTATTTCAAAGCTTTGGGAGAATCAAACAGTGGGCTTATAACCTTCTTCTTTTCTAATTATGAGTATTAGGTTCTTCATCAATATGTTTCTTTGGACTCCAAACTATTTCCATCTTTGCAGACTTGAACTCCTCCGCATGAAATTTATTGTAATATCATCCACCACAAGTGGTTCATCACTACCCTTTGTATCTAACATATTATCACCTTAATTTTTTGATATCTTTGGTTCATTGATTGCAAGTATACTCTACTTTGTTTGGAGTGTAGTCTAGTTACTTGGAGTGTAGTCTACTTGCTTTGGATTGTATTCTACTTGCTTCAGAGTGTAGTCTATCATCACATACCATGTACATATAGTAGTGTTGTATGTGGTATATACACTATGTGTATATCACATAACAGAGAAAAAAATATTGTTGATATTCACACGATGGTTGAATAAAGTGGGGAGAATATGTCATGATTACCTATTGTTTTCATTGTGCTACCAAATGACACATATAAACAAAAAAACATAAAAAGTGTGGCAGCTATAATCATAAATAATAATACACATACATATACATGTACCTACACACACGTATGTATGGGTATACATGTACATATGTATATGCATATGTCTCACAAACGTTGTATTATCATATGGTAGTGTTTTATGTGGTATACACATTGTGTGTATACCACATAACAGAGAAAAATAACGATGTCTATACTCTTCAATTTGTTGGGCACTCAAGGAATCTTCTGCTATGATACATACTCGAATACATACACATACCTATGTACACATATACATATACACATACACACACATATGTACGATTATACATCTACACATGTACATGTACGTATCTCACATGCCTTGTATTATCATATGTCATATGGTAGTGTTGTACGTGGTATACACATTGTGTGTACACCACATAGCAAAGAAAAAACATTGTCTATACTCTTCAATTTTTTGGTCACTCAATAAATATGATATGATCCCTAATCAAATACATACGTATACCTATACACATACATACACACATGTATGTACAATTATATATGTACATATGTATATGTACATGTCCCACATGCCCTATATTATCATAGGGTAGAGTTGTACGTGGTATAAACATTGTGTGTATACCACATAATAGAGAAAATAAAAATTGTCTATACTCTTCAATTTGTTGGGCCCTCAAGGAATTTGTTGTTGTGATACATACTCAAATACATACATATACATGTGTATACATATGTACACACACACACACATACACACACATATGTACGAGTATACATGTACATATATACATGTACGTGTCTCACATGCCTTTTATTATCATATGCCATATGGTAGTGTTGTACATCTTATATACACCGTGTATACCACACAACAGAGAAAAACATTGTCTATACTCTTCAATTTGTTGGGCACTCAAGGAATATGATGTGATCCCTACTTGAATACATAAGTATACATATACACGTACATACACACATTTATGTACAAGTATACATATACATATGTATATGTATGTGTCCCACATGCCCTTTATTATCATAGGGTAGAGTTGTATGTGGTATACACACTATGTATACCACTATTGTATGTGGTATACACATTATGTGTATACCACATAACAAAGGAAAAACACTATCTATACTCTTCAATTTGCTGGGAACTCAAGGAATATGATGTGATCCCTACTCGAATACACACGTATACATATACATGTACATACACACACGTATGTACGAGTATACATGTACATATGTATATGATGTGTCCCACATACCATGTATAATCATAGGGTACTATTGTACGTGGTATACACACTGTATGTATACCACATAACAGATAAAAATAACATTCTACACTCTTCAATTTTTTGGGCACTCAAGGAATCTGTTGTTGTGATACATACTCGAATACATACACATACCTATGCATACGTATACATATACACACATGTATGTATGAGTATACATGTACATATGTACATGTATGTGTCTCACATACCTTGTATTATCATATGTCATATGGTAGTGTGTTACATGGTATACACAATATGTTTATACCACATAATAGAGAAAACATTTTCTATACTCTTCAATTTGTTGGGCACTCAAGAAATATGATGCAATCCTTACTCGAATACACATGTATACATATACCCATACAAACACACATGTATCTACATAGTGTGTATACCACATACTAGAGAAAATAAACAATGTCTATACTCTTCAATTTGTTGGGTACTCAAGGAATCTGTTGTTGTGATACATACTCGAATACATACATATACATAGGCATGCACATACACACACGTATGTACGAGTATACTATTAAATTTGGATCAGATTTGCACAAAAAATTAAATTTATTCTATAGTAGATCAATATAATTCATCCCAGATTTACAAATATATAGGAATCACATATCCTATAAACATGGAAGCCTATTAAGGCTCCTATAACCACTCAACCCCTATTTAGTTGTGATTTTTACTCAATAACAATACACAACTCAAATCATATGAGTTTTTAAAACAACTCTAACCAATATATTATTGAATACACAAGTATAATGTAAACATTAATTTCCTAACATTTCCCCCCTTAATGTTTACATGGTAGCAAATAACATTCGCACTTCCTCTGCATATTGTCGCTCGTGCATTCTCATGATCTTGGTACAACACTCAAACTAAATGTAGAAGAAGGAACACATCAACTTCTTATCAACCATGCATTTTTGGGAACACATCTGACTGACAAGGATGGAACATGAGTAGGAATCGTCTTCTTATCAACCAGTCACTCTAGGTAACACATCTGACCTAACAGTGTTGGAACTCAAGCACGAACACATATGATTAGCCTTTAATGGGTTTCTAGAGGCTGACCACAAACCTCGGTCTGAACAGGAACACATCTTACTATTTCAACCTCATCAAGACTCATGATGCTTACATTTTCACTATGTTATTTCTGTTGTTCACTATGTTATTGCATTAGGGAAATAAATAGGAATAACCACATACCCGTGAACATGAACACACCACTTATATTCTTATCTTTCAAGTCACCACATTGAAATGTTGACAATCAAACTGAAATGTTGAAATCAAACATGCTACACGCTAAAATAAGGCACAACACTCCAAATAAAAAACACACACATGCCAAAAAATCAGTGAAGTGGCCCCACCGTTGGCGACTGATGAGAGATCGTTGGTTAACCTCCAGCCTCCTATAGAAAATTATCTAATAGAGAAAATATTTGTCACTTTGATTTTTTGTATGAGTAGTATTTCCTTACTTTTCATTTTCTCCTTCTTCATCAGCAACCATGGAATTATCTTGTAGTTTCCCATCAAGTAATTCTTGTGCTCTTTTCTTACAATTTGAGGACAAGTGACCAGATTTTCTGTACTAATAATAGCTAAGCCACTTATTTTAATCTTTATAAGATGATCTAGGTCTGAAAGGAGATTTAGATTTTCTTTTATCTTGTTTCTTACCAAACATTACTTTTTCCTCTGGTTCCGCAATCATGATTCTCTTTTCTTCATCTATCAAAGAAGAAATAAGTTCTTCTAAACTTGGATTTATTTTACTCAATGTAAAGACCATGTCAAAATAGAATGTAGGCATGTTATTGAGTAATATTGCTTTAGCATCATCATCAGGAACATCTACATTTATTCTAGCTATTTGATTGAAAATACAATGAAACTTACTAATATGTTCCACCATGTTATCGTCTTCTTCCATCTTGATGCTGAACAATATCTGCTTTAAATATATTATTGTGCTTACATCTTGTGATCCAAACAATTTGTTCAATGTCTCCCAAATTGTGTGAGAGGACTTTTTTAAGTCTATATGATGCAAATAAGCATCTGATAGACCCAATCCGATAATTTTTGTAGCCTTTCGATCTCTACTTTCTGATTTTGTTGCTTCATCCACATTTTTCAGTTTCTTCTCTTTTCCATCAACAATATCCCACAAGTCTTTATCGATTAGGAACAACTAGGTTCGTACTTGCCAGGTATGAAAATATTTACCTTAAAAATTTTCAATGTGACTCAACTTATCCATTATGAATCTTCACAAATTTAAAAAATAGGTGTCAGCTAAAACCGAAAATGCACCTTTTTACAAATAAATAGACACTAATAACTAACAAATAACTCAGACTTGAAGCCACTTTTTAAAATTTCAACTTACAATAGACAATGACAATATTTTTAACACGAATGGACATGAAATACTTTAAATAACACTAAAAAAGACTTACAATATATTGATCAACTAACATAAATAAACTATTGACAACTAAAATGATAATTAATAAACATACCTAGTCCCAGCTAAGCTACCAACTTCAAGAAAGTATTTTCTGGACAGGTTTCACAGAAGACCCACATGCTTTGTATGTGGAGATCGTGGCACAGATCATAATGATTCGTTCCATAGGACTGAACAACCTTGTCATAGGAATACGCAAACAAATGATCTTTAGTTGGTGTTTGCCTTTCTGACCATGTAATGCAAGATCCCAATCACCCAATGGTCAATATATAAAAGTTCTGGAAAATCCCACATGAAAGGAAAATAAATACCAGCAAGTGATGACGCACGGGAGAGGATACTTCTAGACACTTGTATAAAATGCAGTGAGATTCTAAATTTTATCTCGCAAATTAAAATTCACATAAACTGGAGATGGACATAGCTACAATATCCATTTTTCTCAATTTCTATGTCCTTTAATGGGTTACGAAACTATGAGGTGAAAAATACACGCTTATTTGAATAATGCTTGGATAAAAGCTTGGGCGATACAAAATAATTGACGATAATGCAAAGTAGATCTAGATGATCATTATTATAAGGCCAATGTTTCATTAAAAATGATGGTAGATGCAGAAATATCAACCAGGCTAATCACATTTTGATCATAAACTTTGTGAAAATGTATAAGACATAAAATCCGTGAATTACCAAATTGCAAGGGTTAATTTCAAAAGACTGTTCGCTAATGCTTCAGCTGTACGCAGCAATCAGTCCAATAAATATGTTTGGGCAATTGTAGTGTGCACAACCGAGTCCAATGAATGTTGTAAATCAATGTGAATACCAAAGCAACACTCTTGTGTGAAACTTGTGGTCTCCTTGACCCTATCATCACACGAGACAATATATAAAGAGAGTTTCCCATATAATGACAAATTATGATTCCATTGCAATAAAATCTCTTTGATACCAAAGATTAAATTTGGATCAGATTTACACAAAGAAACAATTAGATTTCTTTTATAGTAGATTAATATAATTCATCTCAGATTTACAAAGTATAGGAATCACATATCTTATAACAAGGAAGCCTATTAATGCTCATATAACCACTCAAATCCTATTTATTTGTAATTTTTACTCAAGTAACAATACACAACTCAAATCATACGAGTTGTTAAAACAACTCCAACTAATATGGTATTGAATACACAAGTATAATGTAAACATTAGTTTCCTAACATATACATGTACATGTCTCACATAAATTTTATTATCATATGCCATATGGTAGTGTTGTACTTGGTATACACATTGTGTGTATACCACATAAAAAAGAAAAAAACAATGTCTATACTCTTCAATTTACTGGGCACTCAAGCAATTTTTTGTTGTGATATATACTCAAATAGATACATATACATGCACATATACATATGTATCTATGAGTATACATGTACATATGTATATGTACATGTCTCACATGCCTCAAATGCATAGATCTTTGTGGGACCCACATACTCCTCAATGGCGTCTAGTTTGTCAGCCTAGTCACCATTTTCCGAAATAGTCACGTAACTCCATTCGCGAGGCCAATACGAGCAAAAAAATGATGGGACAAAGAATGGATGTTAGAAGTTGGAAACATTTAATGCAAAACTTACCTGTATCATATGGTATACCTGATCGAACAAGGAACAAAACCTGCATTTGGCGCCAAAACTGTGAACTTTATAACTTGATTCGCAGGATTTTGGGAGAATTGGCAAGAAGGTCCACTTGAATACATATATATACATACACATACATATACCCACGTATGTATGAGTATACATATACATATGTACATGTACATGTCCCACTTACTTTGTATTATCATATGGTACTGTTGTATGTATACTTCACTCTGAAGCAAGTAGACTATACTTGTAATCAATAAAGCAAAAATATCAAACAATTTAGGTGATAATATGCTAGATACAGAAGCTAGTGATCAACCACTTGTCATGGATGATATTATAATAAATTTCATGTGGAGGAGTCAAGTTTGCAAAGATGGAAAATAGATTGAAGGCAAAAATGGTATACACATTGTGTGTATATCACATAAAAGAGAAAATAAACTGTCTAAACTCTTTAATTTATTGGGCACTCACGGAATCTTTTGGTGTGATACATAGTTGAATACATACATATACATATTCACACACATATATTTACATATGTATGATTATACATGTACATATGTGCATGTACGTGTCCCACATACCCTGTATTATCATATGTTAGTGTTGTACGTGGTTTACACAATGTGTGTATACCACATAACAAAGAAAAAAATTATATATACTCTTCCCGCTATCCTGGCAACATGATCACAGGACCCACATCCATATTCATGATGGCCCCAAATATGCCCCATAGACATGTATCACACTTTTTCCAAGAGTCACCTGCCAACGTGGACCATTATCAGGCAAAGCAAAATTATCATCTCCAGATTTGGATGAGTTGGCACTTCGCACGTTTTTAGACACATGTATGTACAAGTATGCATGTACATATGTATATGTACATGTGTCACATACCTTTTATTATCACATGGTAGTGTTGTATGTTGTATACACACTATGTGTATACCACATAACATATAAAAAAACATTTTCTATACTCTTCACTTTGTTGGGCAGTCAAGGAATTAGTTTTTGTGATACATAATCAAATAAATACGCATATTTATACATACATATACATATACACATACATACATGTATGTACACATAAATATGTGTGTGTGTGTGTGTAATTTCATATATAGGCTTATACACTCATATGTACATCCATATACATGTATATGTACACGTATGTATGAGTATACATGTACATATGTATATGCATATGTCTCACATACCTTGTATAATCATATGGTAGTGTTGTATGTGGTATACACACTGTGTGTATAGCACATAACAGAGAAAAAATGGTATATACTCTACAATTTTTTGGGCACTCAAGGAATCTGTTGATGTGATACATACTTGAATACATACACATACCCATGCATGTGTATACATATACACGTACATACATGTTCATATATGTATATATGTGTGTGCGTAATTTCCTATGTAGGTTGATGCACACATATGTGTAACCATATACATGTAAAAGTACACGTATGTACAAGTATACATGTGTATATGTATATGTATATGTATATGTCTCACATACATTGTATGAATTTTTTTTTTTGAATTTGCCATGTGGCACCACAATAGGTTGATTATACATGATTATAGTTGTCATAATTGTTTATTTTTTGTATGTGCTACGTGGAAGCATAATGAAAACCACATGTAATCATTGCCTCTTCTCCATATAGTGCCCCAGAATCGGCCTCAGGAATTGGCATGATTTTTTTACAAAGCTTTGCATTAAATGTTGCCAACTTCTAACCTCCTTTTCTCATCCCATCATTTTTCTTCTCGTATCTTCCTTTGTATCGGCCTCGCGAATGGAGTTGTGTGACTGTTTCAGAGAATAGTGAAGTGTGTGGCTATCCTAGCGACAGGATAGCGTACACGAGCTCTAGATTCTCATTCCCCATGCATGCATGCGCAAGATGGGACCCACCCTAACTGAGGTGGTACATGTTTGGTTTTAACATAATATCTGTGTTTGAAAAAGAAGTGTTGCATGCAACAGGTGCTGGGTGGAGTGGTAGGCATGAATTCTTGTATTTAGGAGTTCATGGGTTCATATCCCAAATATTTTTATGTTTTGTTGGATTCGAACCCATGACCTCTTAAATACGATCATCCATGCCGACCACTCCACCCAACACCTGCTACATGTCACACTTCTTTTTCAAACACATATATTATGTCAAAACCAAACATGCACCACCTCAGCTAGGGTGGGTCCCACCTCGTTCATGCATGCATGTTGATCTAAGAACACTTAATAAAAATCACATAAGAATTTTGTGTGGGGAAGTGAGTCATATTCAAAGGCATGAATGGATAGGAAGAGTGCACGTGTAGAACAGAAGTTTAGGTTTTTGGGACTTAGCCATTTTCGCTTATTAAGGTCTATTTTTAGAGATGACATACAAAGCACACAAACGAGGTAGAGACATGTGAACCACACATTGTCTATTTTTAGAGGATTGGATATGAAACACTTTGCATGAACACAAGCCAAAAATAGATCTGCTACTTTTAGTTAGCTAGTAGTAGTCTATCGTTAGCGCAGTTGCATGTGTGGCTAGGTTTGTAAAGGCGTGTGGCTAAGAATAACATGCAACCTATTTTTAGAAGGGATAAGTGGTGAAGGGAAATTCCCCACCCTTATATATATGTAGTAAACTGTGTAATAGATATACACATAGAGGGGATCGAGATATACAGAAATATGATGTTACGTGCATACTACTGATATTATAATGAGGCTTTTGTAAACTTATTGTAATGAATATAATTAATGAAATTGGCTGAAACTAAGT
The DNA here is from genome assembly GCA_019776745.2 of Taxus chinensis. Classification (NCBI taxonomy): domain Eukaryota; kingdom Viridiplantae; phylum Streptophyta; class Pinopsida; order Cupressales; family Taxaceae; genus Taxus; species Taxus chinensis. Next base: position 385,850,194 of record CM034155.1, read on the forward strand.
GTTAGTATCATATGTGTCTAGATCTAGTATGCTTTTGATCTCATCATGCTTAGTACTTAATTATGTTCTTCCCTAAGTATGGATCTGGTATGCTCTGCAGGATGTTGTGTTAGTAATGAAATTGTATGCATTAAGTCTTCATCATGCTAACTTCCTACAACAGCAACCCTAATGAGGGACCTAGTACCTTTACGTGCTTTGGGTGAGTGCTCAGCTTAGGTTGAGTGATGTGTTAGCGCATCTAGGGTCTGGTTGGTTTGAATTGATCAATTCTAGGCTACATCATTGGTTCCATTACTGGGACCTCTTTTTTAGTTGTTTCCAAGATGGTTTGCAATGAAGACATACCAGTTGACCTTAGCAAGTATTGAAGAATGGATATGCGATTTGGAGGAAGAATACGCATAGTGGTTCAACACTAGATATGAGTTTAACGCACGTGTATGGGTGGAATAGAGCCTATATGACAGTTTATATGAGAGATTTTTCACTATCTTTCTAGTAGAATTATATGAGTGGCTGATTGCTTATGCATCTAAGAAAAATAGGAGGTATCGCACACTTGTTTGGAAGCAGGAAGAATTTTAAGACATTTATGATGCTAATCTGATTTGGAATTGAGCTATGAATGTGTGGTTCCGTGGTGTCTTGAAAACTTATATCTTGGAGTACTCAATTTCCACTTATTCGTATCTAGAGGCAGCTGAATTCCAATTCTTACGATATACAAGAGGATTTTACCTATAAGGCATTCCACTGGCGATCAAGATCCTAATGGTAACTTTGAACCTGGAGAGTAAACCGATGGCTAACTAAACCTCACCATGCGCGAGGGCAGGAACAGGTTTGGTGAAAGATGGTAGACCTAGCTACAGAAAGGAAGATAGAGGAGAGGCAGCTTAAGTATAATGAGGCACGCGAGAGGGAGATAGAGAAGCAACGTAATATTGTAGAAAGTATGGAATTTCGAATAGAGATGGCTCGTGAAGGATTTGAAGCTCACGTAGAAGACGTGGAGCAAGAGCATTAGGAACTCCCCCATATTAGAAAGCATGACAGGGATCCTTCCTTGGCCTCACACAGAAGCATGCCAACAAATACTACCTGGGTTGCAGGTGTGCATCTTAATTGGTAACCTAGACCTCGCACTTATTTTTCTAGTATCTAGTACAACAAGTTTGGGAAGTAAGAGAGCAAGCACATCAATGGAAGGGAAGAAGGCTTCCTTGTTATTTAGAGGTGTGTTCTCAAGCGCACCATCTACACAGAACATGACCGCACTAAATCTTGTATTCATCTCTAGAAGTGGAACTACTTCATAGACTGTAGGGGTTCAGTATAGTACTACTATCGAAGCACTAGGGAGTACGTCTATAGTACCTATTCCAGCTACAAGTTTGGGATCAAGATGTTAGGTTGTGGATCCTTTTTTCATGTGTGAAATTTTTGAAGACTGTACACTAAGAGTACTATAAAATTTTCATGTATCCTCACCGGGATTCGAGGCCGAGCCGGGCCTTGAGTGGGGGTCCGGGGGCGTAGCCCCAGAAAAAAAAAATTTGGGCCTTAAAACGTGCCCGACATATCGGAAAACGTGATTTTCTCATATAGGTGGGATTTTGACCCATAGGTTTATGGGATGGTTTTTGCCCATGGTTTTGATACCATGAATTTGTAAAACTGCTTAAGAAGTTGTATATTTATATGGTTTTATGCATATGATATATGGATGAAAAACATTGTAGATTTGCTTTGAATTCGGGTGTGGATTCTGTAGAGTTTGTTGAGTATAGCTCTAAACAGATCTGGGTATTGTATTGAGAGAGTGGTGGCTTGTAATAAAATATAAGCAAGTGATTCTTTGTGGATGTAGCCCAAATTGGGTGAACCACGTTAAATACTATCTCTTTGTGTTGTGTTATTTTATTCTGTACTTTTATTTGAGATCTGTAATAATTTTCTGCATATTGGTTTCTACTGTTGCGATTCTGTGAGTGATTATTCCACATATTTTATCCCTTATTTCCTAACAATTGGTATCAGATCCTGGTTTGGTTTGTTGAAGTGTTGAATTTTAGGGAAAGTTTTATCTTGAGTGGGAGCTATGGCAGATGATGGAAGATCTAGGGTTGATAAATTCAACGGGCATAATTTCAGTCTTTGGAAGATGTAGATGGAAGATTACCTTTATCAGAAGTATCTTTATACTCCACTATTTGAGAAGGTGAACAAACCCTCGAGCATGACAGATGTGGAATGGGATTTTCTAGATATGAAGGCACTTAGGACAATCTGGTTGTGTTTTGCATCTTTGGTATTATTTAATGTTTCAAAGGAAAATACTACAAAAGAACTGATGGATGCATTAGGGAAGTTGTATGAAAAACCCTCTGCCTCTAATAAGATATTTTTAATGAAAAAGTTGTTTAATATGAAGATGTCTGAGAATGGTTTAGTAGTAGATAATCTAAATGATTTTAATATGGTTGTAAATATGCTAGATTCAGTTACAATAGAATTTGATGAAGAATTTAGGGCTTTATTATTTATGTGCTCTTTACCTGAGAGTTGGAATAACTTGGTAATGGCGGTAAGCAAATCAGTTCTAGCTAACTCAAAGTTAAAGTTTGAGGATGTTGTAGGGGTGATTCTAAGTGAGGAAATTTGAAGAAAAGGCTCTAGTGAATCTTCTACTTCAGGGAATGCTTTGACAGTGGAAACTAGAGGGAGACAAAAGAATAGAGGAAGCCGTGGAAAATCAAAGGATTGGGCAAGGTCAAAATCCAAAAGTAAGATAGTATGCTGGCACTGTGGAAAGTTTGGGCATGTAAAGAAGGGTTGTTAGGAGCTTCGGGATAAGAAGAAAAAATAGGAAGAAAACAAGGAGGCAAATGTGGCAATGGGTAATGTATGTCAGGATGCTTTGATTCTTTCTTTGCATAATATTACTGAATCGTGGGTTTTAGATTCAGGGGCTTCTTTCCATGCTTCTCCACATAGCCATTATTTTTTTGATTATGTTCAAGGAGATTTTGGGCATGTTTTTCTTAGTGATGACGAGCCTTGCAGCATATTTGGAAAATATTCTGTTCAGGTTAAGATGCAGAATGGGAATACTTGTCTATTGAAGGATGTTAGACATGTGCCTACATTAAGATGAAATTTGATATCGGCGGGGCAGTTGGGAAGTGATGGTTATATTGTGATATTTATAGCTAACTCTTGGAAGGTTACCAAGGGTGCTCTTGTGGTGGCAAAAGGTAAGAAGGTTGGAACCTTGTATTTAACCTCTTATAGCACTAATGTTTGTAATCTTGTGGCTTCAGAAGTAGATACAAAATTTTTACACTATAGGCTCGTTCATATGAGCCATAAGGGCATGGAGATCATAAATAAGGATTTTCCTAGATATACATAAACATGTTTAGAGTTCTGTGAGGACTGCATATATGGGAAACAAAAGCAAGTAAAGTTTCTCAAGGTTGGACCTATAAAGAAAGAGAGTAAGTTAGAGCTGGTGCATTCTGATGTGTGGGGGCCAGCTCAGGTATCATCTCTTGGGGGTTCAAGTTATTATGTCATTTTTATTGATGATGCAACAAGGAAATTTTGGGTTTATTGTATTAGAAACAAATCTGATGTATTTGACACATTTGTTAAATGGAAAGCCTTGGTAGAGAATGAAACAAGTCTTAAGCTAAAATGTCTCAGGTCAGATAATGGAGGGGAGTACTGTAGCAATGAATTTGATGATTACTTTTCTAAAAATGGAATTCACAGGAAAAATATGGTTCCAGGAACTCTGCAATAGAATGGGGTATCAGAAATGATGAATAGAACAATAATGGAATGTGCTAGGAGCATGAGGATACATGCAAGACTGCCTCTTTCTTTTTGGGTAGAAGTAGTGAGCACAACTATGTACTTGATAAACAGAGGACCCTCAAGTGCCTTGGATGGAGGCATACCTGAGGAGGCTTGGTATGGTAAGAAATTTGATTATTCATTTCTTAGAGTCTTTGGATGTGAGGTGTTTGTTCATATAGACAAGGATGATAGGACCAAGCTAGAGGCTAAGTCAGAAAAATGTAATTTCATTGGTTATGGTGGTGATGACTTGAGATATAAATGTTGGAGTATTAAGGACAAGAAAATCATTCGATCTAGGGATGTGGTCTTTAATGAGAAAGTCATGTATAAGCAGCAGTTACAGGAAAATAGGGAAGAATCCAAGAAATAATATACAGTGGTAGAGGATCTTCCGGATGGGAATGTGACATATGAATCAGTTCAGGAACCCCCTCAACAGGAACCCCAAACTCCTATATTGAGGAGGTATTCTAGGGTAAGAAGAGAACCTAAACATTTTTCTCCTTATCTTTATTATTTATTACTCACTAATAGTGGATAGCCAGAGAGCTTTGATGAAGCAATGCAGGTAGATGCTAGGAAGAAGTGGGAGTAAGCCATGGATGAGGAGCATCAAGCTCTCATGGAGAACCAGACATGGGATTTGGTAAAGCTACCCAAAGGAAAAAGAGAATTATAGAATAAATGGTTGTTCAGAGTGAAAGAGGAAGGAGGAAAGAAAAGATATAAGGCCCGGTTGGTGGTCAAGGGGTTTACACAGAGAAAAGGTATAGATTTTGATGAGATTTTTTCTCTTGTAGTAAAAATGACTTCTATTAGAACTTTTCTAGGAATAGTTGTAGCAGAAGACATGCATTTAGCATAGCTTGATGTAAAGACTACATTTCTCCATGGTGATTTGGAGGAGGAACTATATATGCAGCAGCCAGAGGGCTATGAGGTTAAAGGTAAAGAGGAGATGGTGTGAAACTGAAGAAGAGCTTGTATGGCTGAAAACAAGCTCCACGTCAATGGTATAATAAATTTGATAGCTTCATGATGGAGCAAGGTTATATTAGATGTCATTCTGACCATTGCGTGTATAGAAAGAAATTTGAGGATGGCAGTTATATTATCATTTGTCTATATGTGGATGACATGTCGGTTGCAGGTAAAAACATGCAGGAAATAAAAGTACTCAAGAAGCAGCTAAGTGAATCGTTTGCTATGAAGGATTTGGGGGCAGCCAAACAAATCCTTGGTATGAGGATATCTCGGGATAGGAAGGAACAAAAGCTAACTTTATCTCAGGAATAGTACATTAAGAAGGTCTTGGAGAGGTTTAATATGCAGGATGCGAAACTAGTTGGGACTCCTTTGGCAGGCCACTTCAAGTTGTCAAAGGAATAGTGTCCTAAGACAGAGCAGGAGAGAAACCAGATGTCCAAGGTACCTTACTCATCAATGGTTGGTAGTTTGATGTATGCCATGGTGTGCACTAGGCCTTATATTTCCCATGTAGTGGGAGAAGTGAGTAGATTTATGAGTGATCTAGGTAGAGATCACTGGCAGGTAGTAAAGTGGATCCTTCGGTATTTGAGAGGGACCATGGGGATAGTTTTGTACTACAGTGGATCAAACACCACTTTGTGTGGTTATGTAGATTCAGATATGGCTAGAGATGTAGATAGCAGGAGGAGCACAACAGGTTATGTTTACACTGTAGGTGGAACATCAGTAAGCTAGATTTCATGACTACAGAAGTTGGTGGCTTTGTCAACCACAAAGGTTGAGTATGTTACTGCCACAGAGGCAAGCAAGGAACTGATTTGGTTACAACAATTAATTGAGGAGTTGGGGCATAATTAGGAGGAAGGAAAGTTACATAGTGATAGTTAGAGTGTTATACACCTAGCTAAGAACTCTGCTTTCCACTCTAGGACAAAGCATATATTGTTAAGGTACCATTTCATCAGGAAAAATTTGGAGGAAGAGAAATTAAAGCTGGAGAAGATTCATACCAGTCAGAATCCTATAGACATAATGACCAAGGTGGTCACAAGGTAAAAACTGAAGCTATGTTCAGATTTGGTTGGTCTTCACAGAAACTAGTGAAGTGTTTAGAATCTTGCTCAGAGGAAAACTAGGTTGTGGAACTTGTTTTCATGTGTAAAAGTGTGCAAGACTGTACACTAAGAGTACTATACACTTTTCATGTATCCTCGCTGGGGTTTAGGGTTGGGTTGGGCCCTAAGTGGGGGTCCAGGGATGGTAGCCCCCAGTAGCAGGGGTTCGGGGGTGCGACCCCTGAAATTTTTTGGGCCTTAAGATGTGTCTGATATATCGAGAAACATGATTTTCTCAAATAGGTGGGATTTTGAACCATAAGTTTATGGGATGGTTTTTTCCCATGGTTTTAATACCCACGGCTTTGTAAAACTTCTTAAGCAGTTATCTATTTATATGGTTTTATGCATATGATAGATGGATGAAAAACATTACAGATGTGCTTTGAATTCAGGTGTGAATTTTGTAGAGTTTGTTGAGCATAGCTCCAAATAGATCTGGGTATTGTATTGAGAGAGTGGTGGCTTATAATAAAATCTAAGCAAGTGATTCTTTGTGGACATAGCCAAAATTGGGTGAACCACATTAAATACTGTCTCTTTGTGTTGTGTTATTTTATTATGCACTTTTATCTGAGATCTGTAATAATTTTCTGCATATTAGTTTCTACTTTGCGATTCTATGAGGGATTATTCCGCATATTTTATCCCTTATTTCCTAACATAGGAGGCATAGGTAGCTCTTGTTCATGTGGATCTCATGGTTCTGAAGACAAGGGAAACACAGGAAGTTTTGGATCAGGTGGGCAAGGTCCGCACCAACCCCAAAATATTTACATGGAAATGTCTCTTTGACTTGTAAACTATAGGGGAATAGAAGATGCTTTTGAACATGTGCATATGTGTGAAATATTGTGGCACGAAAAAGGAATCATAGCTTCTAAGTGTAAGGAAATCCATTTTTCTACTACGTTACAAGGGCACGTACACAACTGGTACATAAAGTTTGACCCTAATTAGACTTGCGTGGATTATGCAGCATTGAAGGATGTGTTCTTAAAGGAATTTCGTATCCTTGAATTTGAGTAGAAGAATATAAGTGCACTCAAGGATATTAAGCAAGGTGCTACTGAAAGTGTGCGTGAGTATGATGCATGTTTTAAAACACTTCTATCTAAAATTTCTTATGATATTCATGCAAGTCAGCATGCATAATAGTTTTTTGGAGGATTGATTACACCATTTAGGAGGGCGCTATCACATAAGACATATATTGATCCATGTGAGGCATTGGAAGCATCCCTACATGCTGAGGTAGTTGGGAGTATTGACACTGGTGTTAGCCCATTCTTAGAGGCATAGATTGCAGCTATGGAAAAATAGCTAGAGATATTATCAGTGAATTCAGCCCATGAAACATGCTCAGGAATTTGGTGCACCTATTGTGAAGTATAAGGTCACACAAAGGATAGTTTTCCTCACAGAATAGTATGTTCATTGCTAATGGATTTTGAAATATGCCATTTAAACTATGATTCTAGCCGCTACCCATTATTACAATGCGCGATAAAGAAGAACGTTTCAAGCTATTGTAAGATCTACAAGTCCACGACTCATAACATGGAGGACTGCTGGCTGATTGGATAGATCCATGATGCTATAGATATTGGTGTACGAGAGAAAGGAGTTACAGATAACTCTAAGGGTAAGAATGAGCATCAAGACCAGGACCACAATCAGGCGTGCTATGATCGGAACAAAGGGTGTTTTGAAGGCAGTCATGGCAGAGGCTGAGGATACCGTGGTGGATTCGGAGGATGAGGCCATGGTGGTGGAAGAAGTGATTTTCCTCACAAAACATGTTATACTTTTGGATCTCCTGACCACTATAGGAGCAAATCTCCTCAAAATATTACATGTTCTTTCTGTGGAAAGAGCTATAGCTATGGAGAGTGGCCAGAGTTATATGAGCATCTGAGTAAGTAGCATAGACAAGAAAACAAAGGCACATGTATGGTTAGGATACAACGTGTTGTGGAAAATCAATGGATGCCCAAGATTGCATCAGAGTCTGAAGAGTTGCAAGTAAAGATCACTACCCACTCTAAGGTGGTACGCGCAAAGGACACATTACAGTAGAAACCTACCATCACTAAGGATGAGGTTCTTCATGCATGGTACCCAGATCCTTCCTATTAGAAGGAGGTTTATCAGGATAACATGGAAGTGTTAAGGAATCTTCAGGGTGAGATATAGTATTTAAAGGAGTAGAAGAAAGTGTCAGAGACGGTCTAAACTGATATAGATGACTTAAGAGAAGTGTACAGAATGTTGCGCTAGGAGAACATCATTCCACTGTTAGGAAGTTGGTTGAAAGGGAACACTCTATGCACAAGTATTGAGATTGGATAGAAAATCCTACATGAAAACCTCCCTCCTCATAGCCTGGATTATGACAAGGAAATCAATCTGAATTTTGTTGTGAATGGGTGGTTTTTGAGTAATATACCGATTGATACAAGCTCAGAAGTCAATGTTATCACCTTAGATGCATGGGTACAAATGGGGAGACCCCCATTGCAACCATCTTCTAATATATTATTCATGGATAATCGGACTAAGGCCACTCCCATCAAAGTTTTGAAAGATGCATCCATTACCATACAAGGAGCCAAGTTCACTAGAGACTTTGAGGTATTAACACTAGCAGAGTCAAATAGTTTCCCAACTCTTTTAGGGCATCCTTGGTGCTATGCAAATAATGTTGTTCTTGGGTTCAACAAGGGCTATATCAATTTTGAAAATAAAGAGGAAAGAGTTATCATTCCTTTGATAGATAGAAGGTCAACGCCATATGTTGAGCCTTTAAGTGAATAATATCTAAATAGGATTTATGTACGCACCATCTGAGATCTAGAGATGATTGAACCAACCAAAGAAGTATTAATTCAGTAGGAGGATGCATAGTCTATTAGTGATACTATAAGTGTTTCTTGTGATGATTGGGCTCACAACACTTATGAGTTGGTAGGGTGTGAAGTAAATAACATATTCCCTCAAGGCACAAAACCACATTATATCAGGAGGATAAGCAAAAACTTAGTACCTTATTACACAGGAGAATGGGATCTCATGGTATTCCTATGCACCATGGAAGAAAAATGGATAGACCCATTGGAGAGGAGAAATATGCTAGCATATACACTACGTGGGACAGAAACACGCTGGTGGGTGGTCCACAAGGATAATCTGGTCGAATGGGATGAAATTGGGGTTGCTCTTACAACTAGGTTCCTTAGGAGAAATGCACCTACACAAATATGCAATTATCATGGTGATCAACTTGTTCAACACCATGTTCAAAAGTGTGAGAGACTTTGGATAGAAGGGCATGAAGCTTTACCACCTTCAGTCTGGGTGCACCAGTTCTATTCCACTTTATAAGGTTACGCACGTGGTTGGTATGTATATGCAGAACTCAATAGAGAAAATGGAAATTAGCATAATTTAATTGCAGGAATGGCCCAGACGTTTGAATTCTTCTCTACAAAACCTCTAGTAGAAGAAGCATTGAAAGTTATCAAGAACTTAACAATGGGGGATAGTGCCAAGGATGAGGAAATTCTTCAAGAATTATTCGATGAGTAAGACTCAGGAACGCATTTTGATGAAGAACCAGAGGCTGATGCAAAATTACTTTAGCGTGCTTTCCTTGAGAAGGAAAGCAAAAAAATGGTTTATTTAGTAGATGACGAAGAAATAGATAATCTAGATATAAACCATTCAACAAGGGAATGTGAGGTACTAGACAACGCAGATAGGACCATACGCACCTATCATGAACCTATGAAGACAAAGTAGGTGAATATTGGAACAGATATTGAGCCTAAAAAATTCATAATTGGAGATTATTGGTCAGACTCTGAAGTGGTAAAAATCATAGAGTTAATAAGGGACTACCAGGACCTATTTCCTAGGGGGTACCATGAAATCAAAGGCATGCATGAATCATTAGGGGAAATGAAGATAAAGCTTTAAAGGGTGCCCACCCAGTTAGAAAGAGGCTTTACAGAATGAACCCCAATTTGCGTAAAAAGGTCAAAGAAGAGATTGAGAACATGTTGAAGTCTGGAATTATCAAGACCCTTAAGGAGTCAGAATGGGTTAGTCCAATGGTTATCAATATCAAAAAGTATGGATGAATTATAATATCTGTGGACTACAGGGAGCTAAATGTTGCATGTGTAAATGATCCATTTCCTACACCATTCACTGAGGAAATCCTAGAAGGAGTTGCAGGGTGTGAAATCTATTCATTTACAGATGGGTTCTCTTGGTATCATTAGGGTAGGATTACCCTGGAGGATTAGGAAAATACTACGTTTACTACTGAATGGGGTAGCTTTGCCTATACTGTCATGGCTTTTGGTTTGAAAAATGTGCCTACTGTATTTTTGCGCATAGTTGTCCAAGTGTTCAAGGAATTTATTCACAACTTCTTACAGGTATATTTAGATGATAGGATGGTGTATGGATAAGTTAAGGACCACTATGACAATCTGTGTTTAATGTTTGAATGGTGTAGGAAGTTAAGTATCTCTTTGAACATCAAGAAGTGCATATTTACTACACCATTTGGGATACTTCTAGGACACATAATTTGTAAGGAGGGTTTGTTAGTCGACCCAGCGAAGGTTGATGTCATTATAGGCCTAGGCGATCCTACCAGTCAAAGTGAGGTACATGGATTTTTGGGACATACATGATATTATAGAAAATTTATCAAAGGCTATGCCAAAGTTTCTGCATGCTTAGAAGAGTTACTGAAAGGGAAAGGTACGGTGTACTGGGGAGAACAGCAGCAATGTGCATTCGAGACATTAAAGGCTTACTACCATGCCTATTCTACATTTTCCTCTATGGGACAAACCATTTTATGTACATGTTGATGCCTCTGGAATGGCCATTGGCACGGTGTTAGCCAACCTGGAGAACGTATTGTAGATCATCCTATATGTTTTGTTATTAGAAAGTTGACTCCTGCAGAATAGAATTACACTGTTAGTGATATATGTGCTACATAAATTTTGACATTACCTACTAGCTACGCCATTTATATTTTATATAGATCACATGACATTGAAATATTTGGTCAATAATCCTATTTTACATGGGTGCATATGTCGATGGGTGCTCTTATTTCAATAGTTTGATTTCACAATTGTGGTAAAACTAGGAAAAACTAATTTTTAACTACACCATTTATCAAGAATACAGTCAGGATAAGAATCACAGGTGATTGAAGATACCATGCCAGATGCACAGTTATAGAGGTTACAATACGTGCCATCAAAACTAGAGGACATTGTTGTCTTTTTATGTACAGGGATGGCACCAGAAGGAATGAAATCATTAGAGAAGAAAAATCTTGCTATACGCGCTGCACCTTATATATTAATAAGTGGTGACTTATACAAATTGGGTCGCAATGAGGTATTACACCATTGTGTATTGGAACATGAGTGCATGAACATTATGGAAGAAGCTCATGGTGGAATTGTAGGTGGTCACTATGTAGGTGATGCTATGACATGTAAGATTCTACTCATTGGATTATGGTGGGAGACCCTTTATAAAGATTGTAAGGAATTTTTTAAGGCATGTGATCATTGTCAACGTCTTGGAAGACTAGGTCAACGAGATGAAATGCCTCTGCGGCCTATTGCTAGTGCAAAACCATTTGAGACATGGGCTATAGATTTTTTAGGTCCTATTTCACCAGTTGCATACAGAACTGGATTGCGCTACATCATAACATGCATAGATTATCTAACAAGGTGGGCAGAAGCAGCACCTACAAAGGACTATACATTAGCTACAGTAGCTAGGTTTCTATGGGAGAATTTTATTGCTAGATATGAATGTCCTTTACGTTTGACCAGTGATAGGGGTACACATTTTCTTAATGAGACAATCAGAATTCTATTGAATGAGTTCATGATTACACACCATAAGACTACACCCTATCATGCTCAGGTAAATGGAACTATTGAGGATTTCAACAAAATTTTGAGCCACACATTGACAAAAATATGTTATGTTGGAAGAAAGGAGTGGGATGATAAAGTATCTACAATACTTTGGGCATATAAAACAACATATATAAGGTTGAACAAAGCCACACCATTTCAGTTAGTGTATAGCATGGAGGCCGATCTTCCTATGGAATTTATGTTACCTTCTTTGCATATTGCGTGCACTGGAGGTATTACTGATGAGCAAGCATTAGAAGAGCGGATTGAAAAGTTAATCAACTTGGATGAGAGATGAGCCATAGAACGTTGGAGTCAGAAGAAAGAAAAGACCAGGTAAAATGCATGGCATGACAGGCACATCAAGGATAAAAATCTTGAGATAGGACAGATGGTGCTCCTTTATGATTCTAAGTTTTTGCGCCATCCAAGTAAGCTCAAGGTGCATTGGTTGGGGCCATATTTTATCACTCACATAATTGAAACTGACACTTGTCAGTTAGAGGCCCTTGTTGGAAAATGGTTACCCAGTTACTTCAACGGGAGTAGGCTAAAGCCCTACTATAAATAAGTCTTCTTGGTGTTTGTAATAAGGTAGTTTTGTCATTTATATTAGGTTTTCAATTCGTTCTTTCCTTAATGTGTTTCCTTATTTGTTGCTATGTTTTTTCAATTTATTTGGTGTGTTGTGTAATAAGCACACTTATGCGCATGGAGCTAATAACAATCTAAAATATATTTATGCGTAGTGGACTGCACATACTTTTAGTGTGGGGTGGTTGTTGATATCCAGGTACAAGACTGCTGGAACTAAAAGGTGGAAAGAATAAACTGCTATGGGTGTAGACACCTATTTTTGGTTATAACGCCCCTCTTTCGTCTCATGTTCATCCAATTTCCATCCTCGCTTCTCTTTTTCTTAAATTAAATAAAATCCTATCTATTTTCTCGCTTTATTTGATTAATTATCAAATGGGCTCCATGTAGACCCATTTGATAATTCAACTTTTGGCATATCCCCATCCTTCACATTTTATTTAATCCATGGGTATTAATACACCCATCCAACACTCCTTTTTAAATGGAATCTTTTATCTCACCCACCATGTCAATCATGCTCCCCCTCCATCTAATAATTCAAGCCGTGGTCCCCACATGATCACATCATATCCCTAACTCAGGTTACTTTAATCACGCCAGTTACCGTTAACCCCAAATCTAACCTGCATCTAAGTT
>CM034155.1:389463876-389849829 GCA_019776745.2 Taxus chinensis
TGCAAAACAAAAAGAGAACTCAAGTGCAAATAGACACAATAATTTTAGAAAATAAATGCTAAAATAATAGGGAATAAGGACGTACCATTTGTGCGGGGATAGGAACTTACCTCTGTCAGCGCTCCAAAACCTGTGAAAAAAGTCTTTTAAAATTAATAAGGGCACTATATATATGAAAGTGGGCCCATTTTCCTATTCATTTGCACGAGTCGATTTGATTGATTTTGAGCTCTACGACCCATGGTGACGGTTTCTTGTGTGAGTAGAGTCGAAAAGTCCGCAGTGAGATGGCGATCATGCCTCCATGTGCGGAACACCGCCCCGCGAGATCACAGGTTGGTTTTCTTCAATTTTGTGTTTTTACGCCCTTAAATTTGAAATGCTAAATACTTTGCAATGAGGGGGTCATTTTTGAAAATGCTAGTGTTAAAAGGTTCACCTAGGGGGGGCACCTACTGGGTAGGCTTCGTTTTTAGGAAAAAGGGTCGTTTTTTTTCACTTTTTAGGCCTTGTTTAGTTTAAAAACCCGCGTGGGTTTTCAGACCATGACCGCCCGCCCTGCCCAGGGTGGTGGTTTTTAGACCACGACCTCCGCCCTATTCAGGGTGGCGGTTACATGACCATCACCCTTAAGGTGGCAGTTACAAAACCGCCTCCTCTGCTTAGGGTGGCGGTCTTGCACAGAAAGCAAAAGGAATCACTTTTTCGAAAATGTTTTTGCTATTTCTAGCATTTCTACGTGTTTACATGATTTTTCTAGTATTACTCGGACGCTAACTTGCTCTGTTTTGTGTGTTTTTGGGTGTATGCAAGTGAGAGAGGAGTACATCTGATGGAGTAGAGAGAGGGAGTGTGATTGGCTCCCAAGGTTATTAGATGCCCTCTCACCGGATGAGGAGGACACACTTCAGAGGGCTGGCATATTGCACCTATCACGCATGCCACATGTTGCACCATCTAGTCACATCCTTTGTGACTTATTCTCATATTGGGATGTAGATTGGAACACCTTCTGATTGCCAGGGGTCCGTGGTGAGTGGACCATTACATTGGAGGATGTCTACTGTATTCTGGGGGTCTCGATCATCGGGAGATGACTCACCCTAGAGACAGCAGGCTCACGGGCATAGATTGCACAGTGGGCCGCATATATGGGAGATACAGTCATCTCCACGGGGTCGAAGAAGGGGGTGATATTTTGATCCATTCCTTCTTTTCCCATCCCCTTACTTTTCCAGGCCATCATGGGGATCCTTTCCTCGAGAATGATCGGGGATAAAGGAGGGGACACATTATTATACTTTTGGGCCCCCATTATTGAACAGCTAGAGGGGCATGGTCGGATATATGCCTAGGGGGTAGAAATTCTTGGGACCACCTATCACGACCTATACAGGGTGTTCTGTTTACAGGGGCAGTCATTGAGCCACCCGACTCTAGTCATGAGTTGGGTCTATGAGCATTTCATCCCTTATGGCAGGGGTGTGGAGGTGGTAGATCCTGGGGCTGTGAGGGTAGCCAGATGGACAGACATGTCGGTGCTTAGAGCACCTCATCAACCAGTTGCCTCCTTGACTACTACCGATATGGAGGTGAAACCATACCAGACCATGGATGGCATATGGGGTGAGGAGGCTCTTACCTTGATCTCCTGCTCCACCACAGGGCAGCTTATTGATCGAGTGGGGCGAGTGGAGGTGTACCCCTTTGGCCGAGTTCCTCAGTAGTTTGGCCTACCATACACGGGTATGCTTCCCCCAGTGGCACCAGTCTACAGATTAGTCCGTGAGGCCAGAGAGGGGCCTAGAGGCCGTGGTTGGACACTGGTTACTCCTGGCATTCCCATTACAGCCAGGAGGATAGTACGTGCTAGAGGGAGAGCTGGTGCGCCTCAGACACCTTTTCTTCAAATTGCTGTGGGTCCTGCTCATAGTAGCGATGACCCTATGGATATTGACTCCGAGTCTAAGGAGTTCATAGAGGGAGGGACAGAGGAGGAGACCGATGACAGTAATCCTGAGTGGCATGACACTCTGAACATTATGGAGGTAGAGAGGGCCGAGCAGAGTGCAGAGAGGGTGACTCTGGTTTTAGAGGAGCCACTCTCCTAGTGCTGTGGTGGAGAGGATGAGTCCATTACGGGGTGATACGTTGCTCCCACCACAGGAGCAGCCCCTCAGTTGGCAACCGCATCCGTGGCAGGTGCTGGCCCCAGCAACCCATCTTGGAGGCCTGGTGATCCGAGTAAGTTACCCTTTATCTCTTTTAATGTTTGTTTGTAGGGTCTCCTTAGTTGCTATCTCATATTTTCTAATTTCTTATTTGGTTTCTAATTCGCTTTCTTCCTTGTTTACAGAGACTGCTGATGAGTGGCACGATTTGATTTGTAGGGTATGTACTGATACCCTGATGATCCCTATGGAGAGGACCTGCGTGGAGCTGTCCGTGGATGCTGGGGAGCCCTCAGTAGCCGGTAGACATACTGATGTCTTCGCTCCTATCTGGCACATGGCCAGGATGGTGTCAACCCTCCGCACAGAGTTAGCGGGCTATAGGATGGCTAAGCGCCTCATGAGGAGCCATTCTCATGGTGAGATTGCGGCTGCCCCTCGGGACCCTGAGCCCTCTGTACATTCAGAGCGCTGGCGTAGCCGGAGTCCTAGGCATGGGCGTGCACCTTCGGAGGGGTCGCGTAGGGATTAAGAGGCCACTTGGCTTTCATAGATTTTGTACTATATATTCTTTGTATATCCCGGGCTCTTTGAGTGTTTTGACCATGCTTAGTGCATGATGACATTGTATATAAATGTTGATCATTTATATATACGTATTCATTTTGGATCAAAATCTTGGTACTCATGGCTTCCTTTCTATTTCTAGTTTCTTCGTGTATACTACGATGTATGTTTTATATGATTTTTAGAATGTATGCAAATGGTGAACAAATGATGTAAATGTTTTACTTTCCTTTTGTGTTTCATGATGCTGATATATGATAATGTAGATATAATGTGATTTTGAATCTTGGTTTCTGTAAGCAATTTTTGGATACCTCATGTTTGTTTTGCAAAGTGATGAATACAAACCGGTACGATGAATAGATAAAATTTCCCCACTCTTAATTCCACGAACTAGTAAGATGCGAGGGTTTATCACCAAGAGTCAAGAAGGGCACAAGTTATGAAATGTGTTAAAATGATAGTGATGAGATATAGAAAAAGTTTTTGGTGGAACCAAATTAGGAAGCTACAAGCCTATTCTACTTGAGTGACTTCATAGTTTTAGATGCAACTTGCCTTGTGGCTTATCCAGACTTAGACCCGTAGATGGCCACATAGCAGAAAAAATTTGGGTTTTTAGGATTTTAACTCTCTTGGGATTTTGAACATCTGATTCATTTGTTTTTGACTCAAAGTTTCAAAGTTTGATTTGTTTGTGTATGACCCTTTGCATTTATTTGTCGAGAGGACCCCCTACACTTTGCCCCATGCTACTAGTAAGAAGCGTGGGTTTATCACCATGGGAAAAGCATAGGCGAGTAAGGGCATTTCCATCCTTTCCCAACCCTACGTCACTAGTAAGAGACGCAAGCTCATCACCAGAGGTTGGTGGGGCAGGGAAATGTGTAAAATTAAAATTTTCTGTTTGATCAACGTTTGAATTGTTTATTTGAGTAAAATGTCAGTATGTGCTTATTTCCAAAGAGATATACATATGGGATAGATGTGACACCATGAAGCTTCTAGAACAGACCATAGGAAAGACACTTGCCCTAAGAAGAAATCAAAGCGAGAATAAACTTGCAGATCTTGGTATGGTTACCATTAAGAGTTCGTCATGTCTAGCTTTATTTGATAAAATGATTTCGAGATAATTTGATGATACCATGAAAATGGAGAGGTACGATTAAAGATTTTATGCCAACAACATCATGAGTTTGTAATGAATTGCTTTGAGAATAGATTCCTTGATCACAATTTGTGTACAAAACAAGTGGACAACATGATCCTAATCTATATGAAAATGCAATGTAGATAGTCGTATAAGTAGTGCTAGCTACTTACGCATAGAAATGCTTGAGGTGCAGGGAATTGACTGTTTCGCCAAATTCCTCACCTTCTAGTGTACATAAGAGGTATGCACCATTTCCATAGTCCTTCATGACTCAGTATGGGCCCAACCATTTGGGCCGGAATTTCCTTCCTTCGCCGGTCTTCTTGTCGATCTGGCTGTCTAGCCTTAGAACTAGATCACCTTCGTATATGTCGCGTTCATAGACCTTCTTGTTGTACTATTGGCACATCCGGTCAGCATAGTCTCTATGTCGCTGTTAAACATCTAACCTAGTTTCATCTAGGCTTTCTAGTTGGGAAAGACGTGCTTCTCTGTAAGCGTCTTCATCTAGAATCCCTTGTAATGAAATGCGGAGACTGGGTATTTCAACTTTGAGTGGGAGAACCACCTCTACCCCGAATACTAATGAGAAATGAGTGACACCTGTTGGTGTTCTTATTGAGGTTCAGTGGGCCCATAAGGCCGGATATAACTTCAAGTTCCAATCTCATTTGTTTTCTTTCACTGTCTTAAGGAGAATGGCTTTTAGTGTTTTATTCATCGCTTCAGCCTATCCGTTGGCTTGAGGGTAATACAAGGAAGCCATATGATGACTTATCTTAAATTTATTACATAGTTCACGAACCTCTTCATTTTTTAAATAAGTTCCATTATCGGAGATGATGATTTGCGGGATACCATACCTGCAAATGATTTGGTTCAAAATGAACTTGGTGATTATAGAACTAGGTACAGTAGTAGGAGGCATAGCCTCTACCCATTTGGTAAAATATTCAGTGGCCATGATTATAAAATTATAGCCGTCTGTGGATGAGGGAGAGAATTTCCCTATTAAGTCTAGGCCCCATGTAGAAAAGGGCCATGGAGTAGCGATTGGTTGCAGAGCTCGTGTCGGCATGTGGATCTCATGGGAGAATTCTTGACACTTATGACACCTGCGTACAAACTCTATTGCATCATGTTCTAGAGTGGGCCAGAAATAGCCCATTCAATGTATTTTTCAAGCAGTGGCATGGCCACTGAAGTGGCCTCCACATATTCCGCTGTGAGATTCATGGAGAATCTTCTTGGATTCTTCTGTGTCGACACATCTTAGGATCATTCCATCGAACGCTTTTTGATAGATCACTTGCTCTATAATGACGTATTTAGCCACGATAATACATATTCACCTTTTTTGTTGTGGTGTAGCTCCTTCTGGATACGTATGGTACATGATATAGTTAATGATATCAGCGTACTAGGGACACTCAAAGATAGGGGGTCGGGTTTCGACGTAGTATACGCACTCATCTGGAAAATCTAAATCTACTAGATCGCCTCCATCTAATGGGTTATCAGCTAACCAATTCGAAATGATTTGTCCCTTAACTGACTTCTAATTTACAAATGTTAATTCAAATTCCCCCATTAGGGTTATAAAACATCCAGCCTTTTTAGACAAGGACCCTTATGTGAGGAAAGTTCGTAAATGGTCCGTTTTTACCATGACCCTTGTTTCTTGATTTAACATATAATGTCTTAGGCATTTGGTTATAAATACTATGGCGAGACATTCTTGTTCTGCTTTTGTATAACATGTTTCATAGTCGAGAAGTGTTCAGCTAATGAAATAAATTACACGTTCTCTCTTGCCATCATCCTTTTGGGCCAACATACAAGCTAACGAGACATTGGTAGCTCGTGCGCATAAAATTAATGGATGATCTAGCTTAGGTGGCATTGGCATAGGTGGTGACAACAAGAAACTCTTAACCGCGTCAAAAGATTCTTTGCAGTCTTCGGTCCAATCGATGCTGTAGTCTTTCTTGAGCAAATTGTTGATTGGATGAATGGCAAAGCTTAAGTCCGGGATGAATCTTTGGATTGTGCCCAGCTTTCCGAGAAATGACCTGATTCTAGATTCATCTGAGGGTGGAACCATTTCAAGGACAGCCTGAATTTTGGCTGGGTCAACATCTATCCCTCGTGATGATATGATGTAACCTAAGATTTTCCCTCCCGTTACACCAAAGACGCATTTTTATGGATTTAGCATGACTCCGTATTCTATCAGACATGAGAGAATGGCACTGAGTACTTATGGATGGTCAAAACACTTCTTGGCCTTAGCCAACAAGTCATCTACGTAGGATTCCACGATTTTATGAATTAGATCGTGAAATATGTATGTCATAGCCCGCTGGTATGTAGCACCAGTGTTTTTGAGACCGAATGGCATAACAACATAGCAATAGGTTCCCCAAGGAGTTATAAACGTGGTTTTAGCTTGATCTTGCTCAGATATTTTAATTTGATTATATCTTGAGAATCCATCCATGAGAGACAAAATCTCAAACCCGGTTGTTGCATCAACAATGACATCAATAGATGGCAATGGGAAGTCGTCTTTAGGACATGCTTTGTTGATGTCTCAAAAATATATGCAGATGCGTATCTTTCCATTCTTCTTGAGAACGGGGAAAATGTTAGATACCCATTGGGAGTAGTCGACTGGTTTTATGAATCCTAATTGGAGGAGTTTTATTACCTCCTCCTTTACCATGAGAGCTACCTTGGGTTTCATGGTTCTTGATTTTTGTTTAACTGGTTTTGCATCAGACTTAGTGATGAGGTTGTGTACCACGATGTGGGGTGTGACGCCTGTCATCTCCTTATAATTAAACACAAATGCCTTCTGATGTTCTTTGAGGATCCGAGTATGTATTTATGCTTCTTCTGGGGCTAACGAGGATCCTAGTTTCAAAATTCTTGGTTCATCTTCTGTTCTGATGTTGACATCGATTGTTTCTTCGATCAAAGAGGCATTACCCTCTTCAAACTCAGGCAGTGCTGGGGGTAAATCCAAATCATCCCCATTTTCTACTGTGTATATGCTAGGTTCCACTTGTGAGGGAAAATCCATCATGGGATTTCCGAAATAGGAAGACGAATGTGGGATTAAGGAAAAATCTATCATATGATAGGAGAGATGTAATGTCACATAGGTGTTTTAAGTAATTCAGAGTGGCCATATCATTATCAATGTGGTCGAGGATAGTAGATTTGTTTTCATTTTCGTTTAAAAGAGAATTTGTCATTGTTTTTATCAATGGTTCATCACAAAGGGATACTATGAAACGGGTATCCTCTAACTTATTGTTTGGAGTAAAACATGATGTTGAAGTTGCTATTGAATCAGCGAGAAGATTTTTCTCTTGCGGGATTGCTTCAATTGATATGAAGTCAAACTCCTTGCTTAATTCTAACACAGCTGTTTTGTAAAGCTGTAAGTGCTCGGCTTTGGTTTCATATATCTTCAGAGACTTGGTTTGCTACCAATTGTGAGTCCTCCTAAGACTCTGATGTTATCAACACCAATTCTCTTAGGCTAAGATGAGGCCAAGGAGGAGGGCTTCGTACTCAGCACCGTTGTTTGTGCATTCAAAATTTAGCTTAAAGGCAAATGGTAGGACTTTCCCTTCAGAGGCAAAGTAAAGAATTACACCTGCCCCTACACTCGTAATGACACCTAGCCCCATCAAAATGGAGACTCCAATATTTAGGTAGGAGTATAGATGTTGGGATATTTGCTGCATGTTTCGCATCTCCTACTTCTACCATGCAAAGATCCTACCACTGGGAGAGAACCGACGCCCAGGGAATATCCCACGCCTACAGAATCAAATGGTAAGATCATTGGTAGATCTTGTTCTATTAATTCAACAATTTTTTGCAAGTAGTTCCTAATGATACTATTTCTACAGTGTTAGCCCCACCTTTGGGGGGTTGGGGTTGCCTTGGCTAGGCTCACAGTTTAAAGATCTGTCGTAGGTACCAACTTTTCTTTTGGTTTTGCATCGGTAGGCTTATTAAGTTGGTTTTTTGGGAGTTCAAACTCCAAGTGCACACCTGGTCTCTTTCTTTAAGTCAGCTAGGCGTACATCGAATGGTTTTGGATCACCTTTGGCTACAAATATCTTTCCTAAGTGTAAAAAACCTTACTTCTTGAAAAAGCGTAGAAGGGATTACCTTCATGCGGTGTATCCATGGCCGGCCCGAGGATCATATTATAATTAGTTTCCCTATCTATAATATAAAACTCAGTCAAGATGGTTTTGGGTCCTAAGGTGACCGGTAATGTTATAGTTCCAACAGAGCTGGCTTTAAGGCTATTGTAGCCTCTCAATGTATTTCGAGTCGTGGAACAATTTGTTTCCCCATATCCTAGTTTTTGAAGGAAAGAGAAGGGGACAACGTTAACCGCCACCCCATCGTCTATCATTGTACGCTTTACATAGTTGTTATAAACCCATACTTACAAATATAAGGCTGGATCACCTCGACGTGTGATCTCAGCATCTGTTGGCATTTTGTTTATCTCGAATATGAATTCGACATCCCTATCCGCCTGTCCCGGAGGATGAACATCAAAGTCTATATGATTTACCTGTGTTTCAGGAGGTGGAGTGATGTTGATTAAATGACCTAAAACCTAATGCTTCTAAAAGAGCAGCCCTGTGGGCAGGAGAGTTATTTAGTAAGTCTAAAAATGAAATATGCGAGAAGGTTTTTGTTAGTTCATTAATTAAATCATAGGCACCCATAGGTTTTGGTACGATTTGTTGGATGTTATCCGTTTCTGACAGGTGGCTTGGACTTGGCTGAGAGAAATACTCTCGTGTCCTTGTTACAGCTTCGATGGGTAATTCAGTGTCTAACTCCACTAATCCAACTACCTTAGGTCGTGGCTGACTTCCTAGTTGCGGCGCAACTAATGGATTTAGCGAAGTCGAGGCTTCGTGATCATTGTTTCCTGTCATTGCACCCTTGTTCGTCCCAGTTGGATTTAGTCTGTTGTTATCGTGATTTGGGAGTGGATCATTAAAGATCTTCAGGGGTGCGTTTTGAGGGGAAACTACCCCTGAAAAAGTATTTAACATTGGTGACGTAGGATCTGCTAAGAACATATCCATACAAAGTTGTTTTTGTTCATTTGGCAAGCGTTGCATGAATTTATTGTAGTCACAACATGTTTTAGTGTCGTGGCCCCGAATTTTTTGGAAACCACAATATGAGTTAGGATTGTAATTCCTAGTTTGTTGGTTTGATGTGTATTTTGGCCCATAATTTTGATCAAACCGTCGTCTATTGAAATTTTGCGTTTTTTTTCTTTGGTTTGAATTCTGGTTTTGATACCTAGTTGAATTTTGACTTGGCCCTTGTATAGGATTTCACCGTTGTTGTTGTTGTTGTTGTGGATGGTTAAAATCCACTGTATTGATTGTCGGGGTAAAGTTGTTGTTTCGTTGGTTGTTTATTTGTGATGGAGTATTGACAACATTTACCTTCTTGGGCTGGTCGGTTACTCCATCTGTTGTTACACCCGATTTTTGTTAAGGATTTTAGGTCCTTGATTGACGTTTGTGGTAGTGGGATAATTTGTAGTGTTCTGATTGGGGGTCGATTAACCTTCCGTTTGCTCCATATGTTTTGCGACCACTATCAATCACTACTTGATCTATTCGAAGAGAACTCTCCAGTACCTCATCGTAATTTCATAGCAAGAACTTCTAGACTTCTTCTTTCACTTCTCTGCTGAGAGAATGAAGGAATAATTCACATAGTTCCATCTTATCCATATTGGGAGCACTCGCTGAAGAATAAAGAACTGTACGCCACCTCTGGATGAAATGGGCAACAGATTCATTGTGCTCTTGCTTGATGTGTAAGAATTCTTTTATTCCTGTCCTTAATAATTTGTTCATATCAAAGGCTTTGATGAATTCAGACACGAGCTGCTTGAACGAATGGATGGAAGCCTCAAGTATTCTATAATACTAATCGAGAGCGATGCCTTCCAAGGTTTTTGGGAATATCTTAGCAACAACCCCATCCCATGGGAGTAGTTCTAGTATGGCTGTAGCGTAAGCCTAGATATGTGCATTCGGATCTCCCTCCCCTTTGTATTTGGGTAAATTAGGAAGGGGTCTTGGAAGCATGACACTTCGTATGGTGAAATCTAAGGGCTCTTTTAAATATTCTGAATAAGTCCCTATCGCATAGGTTTCAACCATTGATGGTGCCTGTGCTGAGGAAGCGGAGGTGGAATGGGTTGTTGATATGGCACAGCGTATGCGTTGGTAGGGGCATAAGGAAACACCTGTGTCCTGAGAAAACATGCCGAGAGAGGAAAACATATCTCCTTGTAGGTGATTTGGAGTACATGTTTAAGTATGATGGGGTATTGGTCCAAGAATGGATTGTTATGTACGAGACCGGGGAGGAACAACGTTAGAGATGGTGGGGTCTAGTTGGCGTTTTGTTGTGAATAGTGAGGAGTCATGCCTAACATGCCTATTTCTGGTGAGGAGGTCTACTTCGCTAGGATGGATGTGGAGAATTGGAACTCCCTGTTTGTACGAATTGCGAATGGTGATTTGCTTGAGCAAGTTCTAACCCTCTCACTTTTTCTACTACACGTTGAAATGACTTCATTTGGTGAAGTCACGGTGTTTTTCCGTAGTGGCGGTTTGTTGTATATCATTGGTTGTTGTTTAGGCATGTGATATCCTGCTATGAACTGATCGTTGCCCTGCCAAGTTTCTTCAAGGGCATTTCCTATATGTAGTGGCATAGAGGTATTTTCTTGAAAAGAGACCTCGGGTTGTAGTTTGTAAACCTCCTATAGGTGGGTACATACTTCGAGAACGTTGGTCGTTCTTGGCATAACATACCGAATGTTCATCGTCTAAACCTCGGTATGAGTCTGATTGTCTACTAATTTGTGGTTTAAGCAGCAACTGAGGAGATGAACCAGATTCTCTGATGAACGTCATGTTATTCGACCCTGAAGGCTTTGTTTGTTGGCATTTGAGCGAGCTGATCCTAACTCCTCATGTTTGAAAAGATGGAGCTTTATCTGATCCTTGGAGTTTGTGTTGACAACTGATTAGCTGAGTAGTTGTCACCCCATACTGAGAGTGAAGGTGATGATTGTCCTATTTCTGTTGGGCGTAGTATGCCTCAAGGCCCAAGAGGGGCCTGCCATATGCATCGAATCCTGACATATTAGGGAGGGTATATGAATACCCGTAGAATAATGGGAGAGAGAGAAAATCATTCGTGAAAGCTAGTGAAGGCGGTGAAGATGAAAATTATACTAAACTTGGTAGTACACGTGATACTCTGACTCCGAACTAGAAAGTCAGAAGTTCACGTCAGCTTCACTAATTTTGTTTGTCTCACGTCAGGTTCACCAATTTTCTTTGTTTCACGTCAGGTTCACCAATTTTGTACGCTGGAAAAGTGACAAGCGAGCGTGGGAATCTACAAGTAACTCTTCCTCACACCCGACCTCCCGAGGTCGTGCCGAGACAGCCGATGGGATGGAATATGTGTGGGACAAAGACAAACTAGTTAGGCAATCTAATGTCTTCTACACACACTAGTGGAAATTACGAATCTAAGGCAAAGAAGGCCCTCCTAACCTAAACTGGTGTGATAGACCGATCGGCAAGGATGACTGCTCGAAGGCTCCAATCAATATTGAGCTCTAGCATGATTCGGTCTATAGGTTATGGAATACGTGGAAAAATGACCCGGGGATAGTTTCGTGTAGTGTCTCCGGATAGGGGTCCAAATGGTGGATGGTAAATATAGTTAACTCTATGGACGATTCTCTGGCCTAGTCCAAAACTCTCTAGCTTTGTTAGCTATTGTATTCTAATAAAGATAATTGTTCGATGATGATAGGTGGAAGTGGAGTGGACCTGGAATACTATTGTGCGTAGGCCAGTGGTCTATGTCTGATTGACTCCTACGGATTCGTTGGGTTGTGGGATTTATGGATCGCAATCGTAGACTGCTTGGTTGTTGTGGACCTGCTATGGTCATGCGTAGAATCAAGTTCCTAATCCCTAGTATCCAATAATCATATGCTTTCTCAACCTCTATATTCAAGGCCAATTAACTAGTTGTGCGATCTTCTCAGAGTACCTTACAGGCGTTCGCGGCAACCTGAATTCTTATGCTGGTATATATATCCGTGGAGAATTTCTCCTGTGTCCTAGCTGTGGGACCAAAGGATCACAACCGAACAGGTTTGTCTCTCTTTCTAAGCCCTTCTACAGTCATATGGATGTTTGCCTTAGGGTAATTTGTAGTTTGTGCTGATTTGACCAAAACGTGTGCGCTCGGTTGTCTTCTATGTTTAACCCGCTCAACTGGGGAACTGATCTATGCTGTAAGTCTGTACCGTTATTCGGAAGACTTGGATCCTAAGATTTTGGTCTGTGTCAACAATGTGTTGTGACGAGATTGGGTTGAGGGACGATTGGCTCGAACATGTATTCTCTAGGCTTCATAGGTCTCGTTGATTGTCATACAAAAGCAATAATGTAAAACAAACTACGGCAAAGTGAAATTTAACTACTTTGAAAATATATCTATAGCATCTATGATTTCTCTATTTTTGTATTTTCAGACGAACTATTTAATGAATTTAAGAAAAGTAACTATTTAATACATCTAGAAATTGATAGCTAAACTAACAATTTAAAACAAACAAGATAACCGAGTGTAGCTATTTGTCTGTGCAATTTTTAGAGCTATTCTAAATAATGAAATAATCTGATCTAATCTATCTGCAATACCCTCGATCCTACCTCAGAAGTGAGGAGTGAATCATAGCTTCTTAGAAACTATCAATCCCCACAGCTTCCCTGGCAATATCGAGAGTTAGAATTGACTGAAATAAAAGTGATTAAACTACTTTATTTGATATGTTTCTAACTTTAGAACTTGGAAAGCTAGAACCTGGATTCTGCAGAACAGTGGCGAATTCGATGGTGTGTGTGATCTTGATCCCCTTAGTGTGATCTCCTTCGTTCCTTCGTGTTCACGTGCATCCAGAAAAAGCATGTAATGCTAGCATCAACAGAAGTAGATATTGGGACAAAGGGTAGCTCAAGATTACGGACACCGAATACAATGCGACTAGGAGAGGGATAGCGCAAGAGTACAGAGCTTGGCTTATGTAATTCCTAGCAAGATTTATTACGAGTCATAGCAACATGAAAGCATCCAGAACCTGAAACTATCCTGTTTGAAGAACAAAACCTACAACTTTAATGGCTTCCTATTGGTAAACAGACTATCCTATTCCAATGGATTGGATGAAATAACAACAGTATTTGCACAAGATGGATATGTGGGCTTACTAACAATAAAACAATGCTAACTAAGCATGCAATGAACTAAAATAAGCATTCATAAGCAAAATGAAAGACTAAATTTTATTGCAAATGAGAAGATCAGAAGTGCAAATTTTGAGGGGCCATTTTCTTGAGCACAAGCCAACTATTTATAGGATTTGCATTTACCCAAAGGTAAAAACCAAACTAGAACTCTTAAAACTATAAACAATGACAAAACACTATTCCAAGGAACCAGAATCATAAATGCAAGCTTATGGCGGTGGAATAAATCTAGTAAAATCATTGAAAATTCGGTGAGGTTGTGTTGAAAGAGCTTTCTGGGAAAACGTGTAAAGGACCCGCCGCTTTGAGCAGGACGGCAGTTACAAGGACTGTCACCCTGTTCAGGGCGACGGGTTTCGTCACTGAAGAGAAAAAGGCCAGGAAAAGAGGGGAAAAGGGAAAAGACAAAGGCACGCAGAGGGGCTAAGCGGGGCATGTAAGATGTTAACACACACTTGGAGATCTTTTCTGGAACCCGAAAACCTTGCGAGGAGACCTGTATCATCATTGGGGCACCTGTTACGTTGTTTTGGCAGTACAATACCTTACAATTTTGGGTACGTACAGTCATCATGTCTGCAGGATTCTAACTGGTATGAATCTTCTCCAGCGTCAACTTCTCTTCCTCCA
This sequence comes from Taxus chinensis, assembly GCA_019776745.2. Taxonomy (NCBI): domain Eukaryota; kingdom Viridiplantae; phylum Streptophyta; class Pinopsida; order Cupressales; family Taxaceae; genus Taxus; species Taxus chinensis. The sequence continues at coordinate 389,477,820 of CM034155.1, forward strand.
AAGTTGTCATGATGAAATGGTACCTTAACTATATATGCTTCATCCTAGAGTAGAAAGCATAGTTCTTTGGCATAGGTTATTAGCACTTTGACTATTCAAAATCTAGTGTAACTGGACGATCATTCCAACGTACTTTGATTATTGCCCCAAATGCAAAGTAATTGTTGTAATAATAATGATATTCTATTATTGCCTTTATTTGTCATCGACAATTTATTATTACTTAGCCTTTATTCACATGTTGATCGAGCCACCTAATATTATTTATCTTAGCCGTGAATCTTATTGCTTACTGTTGGAATCATTCCCTAAGAGTGTAGGACTCGATCACCTTAAAACATGCTCCTCCTGTTTTGTCTGAATGGCTCCATTGCCATACTTTGAGATCTTGGTGTTAACCATCACAAATTTTATGGCTATAATTCCAATGGACTAGCACAATAATTTGTCTAATCAGGGCCTCCTTGCATTAATGTCGAAGGATAAACAACTGTTACTTTAAATAGGGTGATGCACTTATTGGATCACTAAACATATATCTACTTACTGGCACAATTCCCACTGCATGGGAACTATCATATTGATGCACAGTTTGGCATATGACAGACAGTCAACCTGCCACCATTGATGTCTAAGGATTACCTTGGATTTCCTAGTTTCTGTTGCATGGGTTGTCTTGATGGACACTGCCATACCTTAATAACTTTGTAATGGCATTTGCCATAAATAGGAGTGATTGTTATAACCGTTGAATAGCCATCTTGCATATTAAACCATCTCCAAGACTTTTCTTAATGGGTATAGCATCCTCCTATCTGATAAACTTTGATACTTCAGATCTACTTCCTATCCCGAGATATGCCGTACCAATATTTCTTTGGCTGCAAATCAGATGGGTAAACACATCCTTCATAGATTGAAGAGCTATTCCACTTAGATCTCCTTCTTGTGTAAATCTTTTATGCATCCTGCATGTCTTTTACTTGGCAAGTTCAAGATGTTGATCCATGGTACAGCTTCACCTGTAATAACTAACTACCATCCTCAAATAGGGTGTCTTTATTGTGCCAAGGGAACAAGTTTCAATTAATGACATCTAATATAACCTTGCTGCACACAAGGTTTGATGCAAGTTTCTTGGAACATTGACGTGGAGCTAAAAACCACATTCAAAGTTTTTCCATACAAATGTATCTAGGCTTAGCTTGAGCACTACCATCTCCTCTTTGACCCTATTCACCTTATAGGCATTTGGTACCCTATTTTCACTGCATCTCCATAAGATGCTCCTCCAACAAACCATTTGCATAATGTGGCCTTGCAGGCTTTTTTCATCAAGTCCACATGGATAATCCGATTTCACCTTGTCTGTCTGCTGTCAACCTATTCCTAGAACTTTTCCTAATAGAAGTCATTTTTAAACTACAACATGTCTGGAGAAGATGATCTCATAAAATTATGGCTTTTTTCTAGTACAAACCCCTTGACCACCAACCGGGCCTTGAAAGTCTTTCCTTTCCTCATTTCTTCCTCTTTGATTAAAACCCACTTGGTTTTAATTCTACTATCATGACTGTCTTCAGGGAGACTTCACCAAATCTATCCATGACTAGATTCTCAATTAATGAGCCTGGATGCTCCTCATCCAAATGCTTTCCCATCCATGGATGTTCCTGACATTTGGATGCCTGCAGATAGTTATTTTGGATCAGATCTCTCTGGCTCTCCACTATCAGTGCATGTGCCATGGTCATTGTTTAAAGATGAAACAACTTCACAGGCATCATCAATTCTCTACCCTAGAAGACCTCCTCAGATATAATCCATTTCTCCATAATTTCTTGAAAGGAGCTTTCTAAATTTAATTCAAAATGGTTGCTATCACTTAGAGAGGAATTCATATAGCCTTGTAATATAATCTCTTCTGCATGCATATTATTTCATTGTTACAGTTCCTTCTATGCTAACTTTTAATTAATGATTGTTGCTAGATTTGATACATGAATTTAATCATTGGTACTCACATTAGATTCACTGCTTTCTTGCTACCTAATATGTTCAACCACTTACATATGAAAAATCATCCCATGTATAACTCAATGGCTATTGCGAAATACATAGGTTCAAGGATATATACCCTTGAGCTTGGTCTTGTTATCCTTTCTAATACTGAATTCTCCAATTTTTGAACTTGGCTCAATCCAATGTTCCTTTAAGTTGAAACAATACGAATTTGGGTATGCCAAATATTTTTACCATATTTAGCATGTTAAGTATGCTCCATCCAAGGGTCACTTGAACATCCCTCTTTTCCCAAGCTGTACACAGCTGTTTCACCAATTAGAAACCTAGAAATATGAAATCCACTCCTTCCAGTCTATGTTTCTGGTTTGTTTTGGCCTTCAATGCTCCTAGTTATTTCCATTATTGCTTTGTTATATCCTTTTACTGACAAATTATGCTACAGAGTTCCTGGAACCGAATCATTTTTCCTGTAGTCCATTCTTAGATGTTTAATCATCAAAGTCACTTGTCTCTATACTCCCCTCCATAAATGGGTACTTGAAACTTTTTAGCTTAGGGGTGTTTGGGTTCATCTACCAATCTCCAGGTGTTAACAAAAGTGTAAATCCATCATATTTGTTTCTAAGAACAAGGGTATACCCAAACTTGGGGCCTTGTAGATATTAAAAGTAACATAGTACTTAAATGGGTAGAGATGATACCTGAGTTGAGAATACAATAGAATGTATCATTTCTAACATTATTCTTAGTAGGCATCTGAAATGTGGATTAGTGAAACCTTAGTCACTTTTGTTTGGCAGGACCAATTATCATGCAATGTTGGCTCACAGAATTCCAAAGGATGGAAACTAGTATATTCAATCATTCCTTGTTTTATGAGTCAAGTTCATGCCCTTAAGTGATGATGACCAAGCCTATAGTGCCATAATCTTTGTATGGATACGTCTGAATGCCACAAGATTACTTAAATTCTATGATGATGGAGGAGGCTGGATTAGGATGGTAATTAATGTTATCAAGGTAATTTAAATCCTTGTAAGGCGGTTGTATTGACACCACTGTAAATTGAGCAACATGGGACGGAAGCCTGATCCAAGATTTTATTAAACTCAATCAACCAACAATTACAACTAATGGGCTAGTGCAATCAAATTTCATCTTATAGGATATTGAACAGCCAAATTACAAACAAGTAAATAAGTTTGCTGCAGGTGCAACCAAATGCCAATCATGAACCTAAGCTTCCAATATACATCTGGGAAGAAATAATAATTAAATATAAGACAAATAATAACATGTTGTAAAACAATATAACCTCTGAAATAATCAAAACAAATATTGTTGTGGATTAACCATACAACAATATATTCGAATCTAATTACCCAAAATTAATTAAATAATCTGCAAATAATTTAATAATAGGATGACATAAATTACCTAACATTCCCCCCCTTAATTTCTTCCATTGTTTCTTCTTAAGAGATGAGGAGAGGAACAGTGCTCTGAACAACTTGAACTTGATCACGTGCAAGTGACTTTGTGAAAATATCTTGCTTTTGGATTTCAGCTATTGGACAAAATTGAAGCTTGATGTTGTGCTTCAACACATGCTTCGCGTATGAAATGAACCTGTACTTCAGTATGCTTTTTCTCATTGTCAAAACACTGGATTGCGAACAAGTTTGAGAACACCTTCGTTGTCAACATACATGGTGGTCAGTTTTTCTGTGGTATTCCAAGTCCTTCGAGTATGCAATGTAGCCAAATCACTTCAGTTAGACAGCTTCTCCTGCAGAACAATACTTCCAACTCTGTGGAAGAACGAGAAACAAAGTGTTGTTTCTTACTTCCCAAATGATATTGGTCCAGATCTTATAAAGAATAAAATCCAGAAGTGGATTTTCTGTCATCAATGTTACCTGCATGATCTGAATCCGAATATCCTAAGGAAGAAGTTTTCATTCTTCTTGTATTCTAGACCAAGATCCACTGATCCTTTGAGATATCTCAAAATGCATGCCTTTATCTTCTTTCCAATGACAAACTTTGGGTTCATGCATGAACCTAGATAGATAACTCACTACAAAGCTGATATCTGGTCTAGTGTAGGTTATGTAAATGAGACTCCCAATCAACTGTCGATAGAGAGTGGCATTTACCTCAGGAGATGGATCTGAAAAAGATAACTGATAATCTTATTCTCCATAGGTGTAGCAATTGGTGTGCAATCCATCATCCTAAATTTTCTTGAGCGTCATCTTGGTATATTTCATCTGAGAAACAAATATGTGATTCTCTTTCTGCCATAACTTCCAATCCAAGACAATAGTGCATAAGCCCAAGATTAGGTCATGTCGAATGATCGATTAAGATCTTTCTTCGTTGCATCAATCATCCTCACTGAATATGCCAGTGATGACTAGATTCATCGACATAGTACAATGAACAATCACAATCTTCCCCCTTGCTTTTTTGAGGTAGAGATTGGGGTCGTATGGATTTCTTACAAATCCATGTTGTAAGAGATGCTCATCAATCTTGATGTACCATGCCCGGGGTGCTTGTTTAAGGCCATACAAAGATTTCCTAAGTCTGCATACCTTTTCTTCTTGACCAGGTACTACATATCCCTCAGGTTGAGTCATGTAGACTTCTTGTAAATCTCCATTCAGGAAGGCACTTTTTACGTCCATCTGATGAACTTTCCATCCAAACTGTGCAGCTAGAGAAAAGATCATCCTGATCATCTTGATCTTAGCTGTGGGAGCAAATGTCTCCTCATAGTCAATGCCTTCTTTTTGTGCATACCCCTTTGCTACAAGTATTGCTTTGTACATTTTTCCACTGTCCCATCTACTTTGTAACCTCGGCAGTTTTGAATATCCATCTGAATCCAATGGGTTTCTTCCCTGGTGGAAGATCGACAAGTTGCCAAGTGTTATTTTTCATCCACTGACCTGATATTCAGAGTCCATGGCATCTTTCCAAGCTTTTGACTGTAGGGCTTCTTGGACTGTAGATGGCTCATCAGACTCAATAACTCTACTCATCAAAGCAAAGTTTAACTTCTTCTCTTGCTTTACTGTGAGTCCTTGGTCTAGGGGTGGATGTATCTGGTGGAGCATCCATTCTTGCATCTCGTAATGTGTTAGTACACCACTTGGGCATACGCTTAACTGTTCCCATGGGTTGTGGTTCATATCTTATCAATACCATCATCCCCATCATCATTTTCATCATCTGTGGGAACATTAGCTTCAATTTTTACAACTGGTGAAGAATCTACATCATGTGAGTCTGGAGGAGGAGACTCTGCTTCCTTCTTCTCAAAAAACTCAACATATCTGCTGGTGTAGACTTTTCTAGTCTTTGGATCCATCAATCTGTACCCAAGAGTCTCTTCACTGTACCCAATGAAGATGAGTTTATGTGACTTCATGTCCAATTTCTTTCTATTTTGCTTGGGTATGTGCATACTTGCTTTGCACCCGAATACTCTAAGGTGTGCAATAGATGGTTTCCTCTTTGACCATGCTTCTTGTGGTGTTACTCCATCAAGAGAAACTGTGGGCACTTTGTTCAAAAAATACATTGCTTTCTTTGCTGCTTCTGCCCATAATGTCTTTGCAAGTCCAGAGTCATCGATCATGCATCACACCATTTCCATGATAGTACGATTTCTTCTCTCAACAACACCATTTTGCTGCGGTGTGTGTGGAGGAGGCATTTGTCGATGAATCCCATGAGTTTGTAGGTAGTCTTTGAACTCATTACTGGTGAATTCCCCCCCTTGATCTGAGTGGAGATTTCTGATGTGATGACTAGTTTCATTCTCAACTGCTACTTTGAACTTCTTGAAAGTTTCAAAAGCTTCACTTTTCTTGCAAAGACAAAAAATCCACATTTTTCTTGAATAGTCGTCAACACATAGCATGAAGTACTGAAATCCATAATGACTTGGTTGCATCAGAACCACAAATATTGGTATGAACCAGATCAAGCTTTCCATGAGCTCGAAAAGTACTCTTTTGGAATGAAGCTCTGTGATGTTTTCCTACTAGGTAGTGAGGTCACTTGTTTGTATCCTTCTGAAGAGATGGTAGCCCATGTACCATATTACTCCGACGAAGTGTCTCAAGATACTTGAAACTAACATGACCAAGTCTCTGATGCCACAACTGTGTTGAGGTAGAGTTCTTAGCCACAAGTTCCTGATCATCTCTATGGAAAAAATCAAGTTGGAACATGCGTCCCACATTAGAGGCTTTCGTAACTATTTTCAAGCCTCGTGATTTATCTCGAATTAAACATGTTTTCTTGTTGGAATGACTATCAAAGTCAATTTTCAAGTTATGATCTAGGATTTGATTGAATGAAATCAAATTCTTTGTCAACCCAGGGACATATAAGACATCTGATGTAGTTGCATGAACCAAGGGGTAGAGAAATGTTTCCAATCCCCTGAACTGTATATGAAGAATCATCTCCCAACGAAACATGGTTTTTCGAAGGTGTGTCCCTCATTGACATAAACCAGTCTCTGTGGCTAGTCATGTGTCGAGTGGATCCTGAATCAACATACCAAACATCACTAGATGACGTGGATGGTTCACTTGATTGAGAAGTGTACAAGAAGTCTTCATTATCTGAATGTTCTTATTTCTCAGCAATATTTCCTTGCTGATGGGGTCTTCTTTTCTAGTTCCCCTTTTTCTTCCCTTGATTGTAGTTTGAATGTCCCTTGTGAGATTTTTGTTGTTGAGGTCCAGAGTTGCTTGATGAACCTTTCTTATATGTATTTTATACCAACAATCTTTTAATTCATGTCCTCTTTTACAGATTGGACATTGCTTCTTCTATTGTTTGTCCCTTGTGATACTGATTCTGATGTTGGGACTTTTGATAGGAGTTAGGTTTTCCTTTACCTTTTCCTTTCCATTTTTGATGTGAAGAAAGTGCCTGCTCCTCTTCATCATCCTTATTGTACATGGCTTCCTCTTGTTGCAGTAGGTTTACCAGTTTGTCAAAACTAACTGTCGTATCTAACAAGTTTAGTGTTGTGACAAAAAATGTGGTAAGAAGAAGGGAGAGCTGTTCAGAACAATGGGAATGAGAGACATCATTTTTGACCACTTCTCCTAGGGCTGGAAGTGAATCCCTCAACTCTGTAACTCTTCTTAAGAAAGCTTCAATTTTCTCATTCTACTTGAACTTCAGTGTATGTAACTAACTCTGCAAATTTAGTATGACATTCTTGTTTTTGGCCTCATATACTATGCACAATTTATCCCACGCTTCTTTGGAAATTTTGGCATCTCAAATGGGGGTTTCACATCGTCGAGATACTCCAAACAAGATGATGAGTTTGGATTTCTGATCTGCTCTATCAAACTTGTCGTTGTTGTGTTGTATCAGTTGTTGATCTAGTTAGAGTACCATTCACAACAGGCCAGATCTCTTCAAACTCAAGTTGTGTCTTGATTTTTGTCTTCCATGCAACATAGTTGTTTCCTCTGAGTAGTTGTGAATCTGGAAGAAATTTTTTGGGGGCATTGGTGCCCATTTTGTAGAAATCACTGACAGGGTTTGGCTCTTATCACTCCAGGTATAAGGTCTCCCAATCTATATACCATCATTTTGATATACTGAACCTTTCTATATACGCGCCCTTCCGATATACCCAAGTGGTACATGGAAGAATCTCGCCCTTTCTATATCCCTGGCAGTACATGAAAGAGGTATTAACATACGTGAAAGAATTCAATACGTGGTACCAAGACAATACTGAAAGGGGTTTGTATGGTTATTGACACTGGCTCAAAGAAATATCCTCATACGCGTGCGTAACTTTGCTATATACTTGAATAATTTCTCAGTCAGGATTTATGTCATGCAATCATTCACAGACAGATGGGATGGCTCATAGTGTGTGCACTGTGACCTTATTACTCCCCGTCGATTTAAAGGGTCGATGCCCAGACGATGTTGTTGTAGCTATATTAGGTGTTAAGTACAGTAGTAGTCACGACAACTTTACTGATAAGCGCTTCCCAGAGGCACTGTATATACCAAACGCTGCGAATGAGATCTAGGATCTCGTGAGTGTTTTAGAACCAAATTTTATTATTTTTTATTACAATCTCTGCCAGTTTCTGAGTAGTTACAATATTTTGTGGTTGACTATGACAACCTGCAAATTAGTACAATATACTAAAGCATGCAATTACATTCAAAAAATTTGAAAAAATTGAATGGCAGGCATTTTTTTTTTTTTGTGGGCCTTGGTGGCCTCCGAAAGCCCAATATGACCCTCAATGTAAAAAAAATTGCAAAAAGTAGCTCAAAATGAATTTTTCCTGTACAGTCCTCCTTTGGAAAATGTTATGCCCAGAATCAAAATACAATCCTATTAGGAGAAAAACCAAATTTTGCCCTATATTAGGGTTTTTCTCGCTAAAACTATTAGTAGGCTGTTTAGTTATAACTAAGTTGTTTTAGTGAAGGTTTTTCCACTAAATTCACCTCCAAACTTGGTGGTTTATCCAAGATTTTCTGCACTAAATTTCAAAATTGGTTTAAAAAATGAGTTTCTGGGGTGGGGGTCGAACCATGCACTTCCCACTCCCAAAGTAATTTCCAATTATCCAATGATCTGAGCCTTATGAGTGCTTATTTGGTAATAAAATGAAGCAAATTGATATTTAAATAAGCATGAATATTTGACTCACCTTTTGAAGTATGCTCAATGTGGCTTTGAGTTGGAGGCCTATGTGGAATGCATGCGTGTTTGAGATCCAGTTAGTTAGGGTACGTGAAAACCGGAAAAATTTAGGGTTTCTCCTACATAGAAAGCGCATAACTGAGCTATTTCATCTCTTTTATTCTGTTTCGCCGCTTTCTCCCTTTTTTGGATGTTTGATCCGCCACTTTTTTTGTTCTGCTTTTTGTGCAGGTCGTGTGCATGGAGGATTTTCAGTTTGTAATCAGCGTTGTGTGATTTTTTTGATTGCCATTGTGTTTGATTTGACCCACTCTTTTGATCTCCTTATACAATTTTGAAACTAGGTTTCTTTTGTTGCTAGTGTTTGCATGATCTGCTTAGGTGTTGAGAGTTGTTTTCTTCAATGTTTTCTTTGTGCAAGTTTTTGGGGTCAAACAATGGCTCGTGAGAGCTTGGAGTGGATCAAGAGATTGACTTTTATAGGTACGTTTAATATTTGAACACAAGTCGTGGAGGGACTACATGTAGGTTTGGAGCGCTCACCTGGTTTGGAGCTAGCGATTCTCGGTTTGGAGATCTAACTCATGGAGGCAATACTCAATCCAATTTTCTAAGTGCAAGATTAACCTTACTCGGTCAAGATTTTAATCATGCTCTGTGCAGCAGGGTCTGTATGCCTGTATAACAAGACACCTGGTCACTTGGGGCTCCAATATTCCACAACTCAATTTGTGACTTGGTAATCCTCCAATGACTAGATTTGTTCAATCCCAACTTGGTCGGATGGCTTGGTGCAAAAAACAACAATTTGGTCAATGTCAGTACAAGATGGCTTCAACTCAGTTAGACTCTTATTAGAGATATCGATGACAGGTCGTGTAGCTCAGTAACTAGCAAGCCCCTACTAAATCTAGCAGTTTACTATTTTAACAGCTCCTTCTAAATTAGAGACAAAACCCTATTTAGGGAATTGTTTAAAAAAAATATATTTTTTAAACCAGAAAAATATACCTGTAGCAAGTTTTTCTTGGTGCAGGGTGCACCAGTGTAAAAAAAATTGTGTTCCAAACACCTGGAACAAACAAGAGGTTATGGGAATGTAGGGATGGGGCTGGGAAGTTGTAGGAGGCTGCAGATGGCTCTCAATTGCTGCAAACACTTCTCCAATATCCTCCTATCTCTCCTTGCTCTCTCTCTTTCCACCTCTCTGCTTCAGGAGGTCTATATTTTTGCTCTGGTACCAAATGTAAATTAAACAACAGGGGTAGAATCCTATGATAATATTATTATTAAATCAACTTAACCAAAATTACAATGAAGTGTAGGTTGCAATTCTTATAGGAATTGAACAACCATGTGCAAAAAAATAAATGGGTTGCAAAGATACAACCATAATCATAATAGCTTTAAAAATACATCTGGGAAGCAACAATAATTAAATACAAACAAATAATAATTGTTGTAACAATATAATGCTTTGTAATAATGAAATAAATACTGTCATAAAACTATATAACAATTTATCAACTAATTACTTTATTAAATAATTAAATAATTTAAGGTAATATGATGCATAAATTAACCTATCATGGAAAACGCCATGGTCCTATCCTCAACCTTCAAATCAAAAATTTCCACAAGAATGGGTTCCACTATGGAATGTAAAACCCACATTTTATCATCAAACATGGACCCCAAACCAAAAATATTCCCCATCATTCCAACAATTTAATCCTCAATATTAGCATTACACTGTCTTTCCTCTATGCAAGGTTTGTTTCTGTTGAGAAAGTTCTTCCATTACTGATCAATTCTTTCTTTCTATCGCTGGAGCTATCACGATTCCGTTGGAGTGCAACTACTTCATGGTGCCTCGTTTCTGATTCGATTCTCACAAAATATTTTCATGGTATCAGAGCTGAGATTGGGTAAACGTGCACTCATTATTTTTTAGTTGCGATTACTCTTTCTTGGTTTCATTTTTTTACTCTGCATTCAAGTTTTTTGATCACTATTTTCTTGAATTATTTTGCTAATCTCTCTAACAAGCTTTCTCGGAAAGTTGTGTCATTTTTTGTGCCTATTTTCTGTACTTGTGCAGGTATTCTTGGAGGTTTCAGGGTATTTACAGCCACATTTAGCTATCTACAGCTAAATCTGGCTTTTCAGCAAAAATAGAGATTATTTCATTTTTTTAATAAATTTTTTAAAATAGAAGTGATTTTTTTTTAGATCTTTTTGTTTTTTGGCTCTCAATTTTTCCTAGTATTTTGCAGAATATAGTTTTTTAGTGTGTTGGAGTTCATTTGAAAGGATTTTCCACCTCCCCGAGCTCATGTTCTTCTCTAGCCGTGTATTCGTTTTGCATGGGAGGTCATTTTTGCTATTTGCTTTGTGGAAGGAGCTCGGTTTTGCTGAGAAAGGAGGTCATTTTAGCTGGTTGCTGCTGCTCGTAGGGTTTATCTCTACCGTGACCTGTTGTCCCACGTCCTACTGTCCCACAACTGCCCTTCCTCAAAACATGGCTGCTCTCCTCCCACAACCATGGCTGCTCCAAACAAAACCCTACGCAAACTTTCAAATTGGCAAGTCATTTTTTTTATAAATTCATTCCTTTTAATCTTTTAAAAATCAACCAAAGCCTCTTAAAATTCGGCTGGTAAGTTTTCCTTCATTTGGTATGTTTCTTTTAAGTTTTAAACATGTATCTTTAAAAAAAAATCAATCCTTTTTTCTAAAAGCTCCTTTTAAATTCTTAATTTTTAATTTACACGATTTTTAGTTTTTAAAAAAACTTGAAAGTGTTTTTTGTAAAGTTTTTAAAACAACATATAAAATTCTTTCTTTTCTTTAAAAAAAAGAAGCTTTTTACCTTTTTAAATTAGATTTATTTACTTTAAATTTTTTCAAAAAAAAGAGAGGGAATTTTTTTTTTAAATTATTATTTTTTAAATATTATTTAAATTCATAATATTTAATTATTATTTTTAATAGTGCCAGTCCCCAGGCGGCACCAACGGATAACCCTTCTAGGAGATTGGAGGCCTTAGAGGCTGAGCTTAAATTGCTGAAGGATGAGGTCAAAAACCTTGCTAAGCAAAAAGGCAAAAAAAGCATTGAGGGGGAAGGGAGCAGTGGCAATAGCCAGATTGATGACATATACAAAATCCTGACCTCCTTAGACTCCCGCCTAGGGAAGACGAAGACTAGGCATGAGTATAATATTGCAGCCTTCAGGGCCATCGAGGAGTTCATCGAAGGTCATGCAAGAAGTGTTTCACATCTTAGCGGTGTCCCGGCTACACTTTGGGGCAATGAGAAAGAGAGCAAAAGAACCAGAGAGGAGCTCGATAAGACAGATGCTGCTCATATGACCACGTTGGGCATGTATCATGCTTGGAAAAAAGTAAAGATGAGTATTGATCAAGCGGCCAAGAAGTAGTCCTGACTACTTTTGCTGGTCCTTATTGTTTTTATTACTGCTTCTTGGCTGTAGGCTTGCTGTTTTTTGGCCGTTGTTTTGCTGTTAAGTCTCGTTTGTGTAGTTGTTTCTGGGCTTCGATGTTCTTTGCTATAACTTTTGTGCTTTGCTACAGCTTCTCTGCTCCTCTCTCTTATTCCGGATTTTAGGACTTCTTTTGTACACAAGGGTATAGTCCCTTTCAAAAAACTATTTACCAATATTAAAAAAAATTATTATTTTTAATTAGATATTACATAATTGTGCTTAATTAAATTTTTATTATTTGTGATTAATTTACATTTTAAAAAAAACTTCAAAATCATCTTTCAATAACCTTTTTATCATTTAAAAAAAAACTCCAATAGCTCTCAAAATAGCATAATTGAGCGTTTCCAAATGGTAAAATTTAGGTGTTATTGGCATTTTTTTTCTCTAATCGTGCGCTCAAGTGTGCAACATTAATATGAGAAGCTATTTTCCTTCCGAGATCTTTTCCGGCATTTTTAAGGCTCTCTGAATTCCCTCAGTTCCTTTAAAACCTTGTATTTCACCCTTATTATTGCTTACAAGTAGTGAGCGCATCCGCCACAGTCTGCAGCAAGGGGGTTTCCTTTTACAAAGTGAGACATTTTTTCTCACAACCAGGGTTGGCTTTCGCCTCCTTTCTGTTTTCTGCTTGTGCTTGTTTACGGTGTTCTTTTTTTTGCGCTCCACGAAACACTGTTGTGGTCTTCTCTCTTGCGCGTTATTACACTAATTGCAAGATGAGTTACCAAGTGTTTCAAACTACATGCACGGACCTGATTGTAATCAGTGCACTAAACTATAAAGTGCTAAAAGAAGGGGGTTGTTATTATCCTGGGTGTGTGTTCTTTTCTACATTTCTTTCTCTCTCTCTCACGATGGATGCACTTTCAATTCCTTTTCTTACGCTGTTCAACTTTTTCGAATGGAGATCGAAAATAATAATGAAACTGAGAGGCAAAGGGTTATTCCGCATCACCATGGGAACTGAGATTGAACCAGATGACGAGTCTGAAAAATCTAGGTGGTTAAACCATAGAGATGAAGCTTTAGGTCTTCTTTGCATGTCCATTTCTCTTGACTTGCTCTTCCACATTGAGGTGTCTGAAACACCTAAGTCTGCGTGGACAACGTTAGGTGAAATGTTCAGACAACACGATGACATGAGTGTGTATGAGTTAGAAAATGAATTACTAGGGTTAAATCCTAGTGATTTTGAAAACCTACAAGCATTCTTCTCGAAGTTTGTCCACACTAGATCATTGTTAAAGAGATGTCAAGTAGAGAAGAAAGTTTCTCAACTGATCTTGTCGATTCTCTCTAAGTTAGGTCCTAAATATTTTGTCTTTGTGTCAAATTTTTACACTACAAAATCTGCCTTGGGCAAGGATTGGAATATGCCCTCCTTTGACTATTTTTCACCCCAACTCATTTGAGAATAGGACAAACTCATTCAAATGGGGTCTCTCAAGTCCAATTCACATGCCCTTGTAGCAAATACTAGTAAGGAAAATAAGACTATTAATGAGATAGAGAAAAAGGATAAACCTAAGAAAGAAACCAAGACCAAAACTAAAATTAACACCAACACTTTGAATTCTGAGCCTAGAGCACAGAAAGTTAGATATTTGTGTTCTTATTGCAAGAATTCTGGTCATGACGAGCAACACTGTTTTTGGAAATAGTTGATCACTTATCTCATTTACTTGAGAATAATAAAATAAGTGTTCCTAAATCCATAAAACAAAATGCTCCGAAGGCTGAGTCTTCCACTACAAAAGGTTCTAAATCTAATAAGAAGAAAGGAAAGTCCCTCGTATCTCGAGTTGCTCCTTCATTGATGTGGATTATAGATTCCAGTGCCTCGCACCACATGGCTTCTTCGCATGTTGATTTATCCAACATATAACCTTGTGATATGTCCCAAATCACGTTGGGTGATAACACGAAAGTGTCAATTTATGGTAGTGGATTGGTAGAGATATATGGGGGAACATTCAACCAAGTGTTAAGTGTTCCTGATCTCTCTACCAATCTCCTATCGGTTTACCAAAGTAATCACCTTGGTGAAGGAATGCGAGTAGAATTTGGTCCTAACTCGGTGATTATTCGTGAGCTTAACAATGACACTACAGTGGCTGAGGGAAAGACAGATCACCATTCACGGTTGTATACCTTTTCCCACTTTACTTCCGATTTGAATTCTACTTCTCTACCTACTAAGGTTCTTCAGCTCTTTGATTCAGACTTTGACTCCTCAGATGATGATGTTGTTGAGCGTGCTCTTCTTCATGACTCTCAGACTTTTGAGTCTTCCGATTCTGATAGTAGTGATGATGAGGACTATGTCCCTTCTCACTCGAGTGAAGAATCTTCTAAATCTGAGCTTGATTCTCTTGGTTCTCTTTGGGCTAGGAAAACTTTGCAAAGTTCTGGAGATTTTGTTGGAGATACTTCGGATACGAGACATACTCACTCAGATTTCGTTGGACCCCACTCTTTCTTCGCATCTACTTCTAATTCAGTTGTCTCCTCTATTTCTTCATGTGATGTTAGTTCCACTGATACAAAATCACTTTGATTCTACTTCTGATGACAAGGATTGTGTACCCAGTTCTGATGTCGAGAGTACTATAGAGGAATCTTCTCCTCCTTCTCTCACTATTCCAGAGAGTATTGACATATCCCACATCTCATCAGATATTGAGCAGTCTCCTATATAGTACACTTGTTATGTACTACAAGTTCTTCATACATCTATAGGTATTTCAAAGGAGTTCATCATCCCCATTGTTGGGAGTGCCCCTTTTGGGACTCTTGCCACTTCCACTTTACCAGAGACTTTCATTAATCCACCCTTGTTTTTGGATCCATTTTCTGTCATGGGGGATGTTTTATTTCCTTCACATCAGTTGGAAATCCTTTTTACAGGTCTTTACCCTTCATACTTTAACAGTTCTACACTCGTGACATTACCCTTGGCTCCTTTGCACTCACTTGCTAGACCTATGTCACACTTTCATGGAACACACTCAGATTTCTTCATGCTACTACCTTTAGCTTCCTTTGAGGAGTGGGAAGATTTCTAGCACATATTTTCTATCCTTCCTAAGGGCAGACACACAGTATGGTGCAGATAGCTCTTCTTTAGTCTAGAGGTAGAGGATCTCATCATCGACATTCTTTTGGGAGACTTCGTAGAGTTACAGATTTCAGATCCATCCATGGCATCTTCTGCATCCATCTCATCTCCCTCATATTCTCTCTTTTTTCATCTTTCCGAGAGATTTCCCCTTTGTACATGGGTACCTTTATAGGCTATTCTATGGCCAGGACCCATCTTTGGCATCTTTTTTAGATTAGATAGTATTTTTTCTCTTGTGGTGGATGTTTTTCCCATTGGGTTTTCCTACACTGCTTGGGAATTATTTTGTACATGGGTACCTCATCAGGCTTTATGCTGGGACCCAGTTTTCTTCTTCTTCTTCTAGGAAGATTGTGTTTGTATATGGGCACCTTATCAGGACTTTATTTACCGCGCCCCATTGACACATATTTCTTAATTGTTTAGGAGTGTCTTCGTCTTCTATCTGACTCATCACAGCCGTTACCCCAACTTCGATGAAGGGGGGGTGTTAGTGTGAGTTATCCTATGTGTCCTCCTCTAATATTGGAGGGTCATCTCATATGGGTTAGGTTTAGGGTTTCATGTGTGTCATGCACTAGGGTTGCTTAGCACCCTATATGTACCCATTTTCTATTCATTTATGAGCATGCCAAGACACTCCATTGTCTTTCCTCTATGCAAGCTTTGTTTCTATTGAGAAAGTTCTTCCATTATTGATCAATTCTTTCTTGTTATCGCTGGAGCTATCATGATTCCATTGGAGTGCAACTAATTCATGGTGCCTCATTTCCAATTCGATTATCGTAAAATCTTTTCAGATACAACCGGAGAATAAATAACATAAATAAATTTGGACACCTATACTTTTTGGGACACAATCTTGGCAATAAGAACCTTTGTAGAAGATAAACCTTCTACAAAAAATGAAAATTTCCTTGGAGTTATGGTAACTTTTTGAGTAGATATTTTACTGCTTGAAGATGTGGGGATACTTAGTGTTGTCTAAACTAGAACCATCTTTATAGACCGATCTGACACTTTGGGTGAGATTCCTAAAGTAGCCAACCAATCATATGTCCTTTTCAAGAAGGGCCTCGTCCTTTCCTTTGTATTAAAAAATGTTATTGATACCAATTAATCCATGATAGAGGTTAATTGGATATATTATTGCTCCTGTAAATTGGGTCAAACACCTCCTCGTCATCTTTGATTTATTTTGGAACATCTGCAATACCATATTGTTTAACCTCATTTAGTGTTAACCTTTCATAATCTTGTTGTCTTACAATTTTCTCATCCTGATAGTGGATCTAAATTTCTTCTAAGGAACATGAGATTTGACAAGTCATGTCTCACTAAATTTTCCCCAGTAGTCAAAGTTAGTACTATGATGAAATGTCCACATGGTGACTTCAGACATCTCTTAGTCTACATTCTTTACTTTGTAGATACTAGCGAAAGTGTATCTTCCAATTGAAATAAGAAACTTGACCCCTACCTTTTATCATTTATTTTGAACCTTATGATAATACAATAATTGGAGAACCAGTTATAATAAAACCACTTATCACTTGGACATCTTGGAAATTTATTTGGATCGCATAAGAAACCTATAACCTTGATGTATGTCAATGTCGTGAATTGAAGATATATGCCCCCCATTCCCTTACTTCCTTGAAAGCCTCATCAGACACTCCATGACTGTATAATTCGTTATCAAAACGGTATAGGAGAATAGAAAAGAAAGCATCATTTAACCTTCAAAAATGTTTTCTTCGCTCTTCCATAGTGAGCTAAGGATAAAACTCATAAATTTTAGAAATTATCCTAACACCTTTGTTAATTAGGAAAGTATATTCTCCCATTGTAGTTGTTGCATAGAAAAGATAAGAAGCCATGAAAAAGTTCATTGAAGTCAAAACATATTTCAATTGAAAAAATATTGAGTTGTTGATATGCTCCCCCATTGTATAAACTCCTTATTCTTTTTTATAGTGGAAATATAGAGGAACATCCATTCTTGAAAATCTTTTGCCAAAGTGAGACCAAAAACTCTACTCTAAACCACAATAAGTTCATTGACATCCTGGATAAATTCTATGTGAAACAAAATATTAGGAAGCTTAGTAGCACCCTTAGCCAAGTAACTCTTAATCATGACCTTTGTGCACAATTCATAGTCCTTATCCTAGTGCTCAACTTCAGACTCTATAAATTTTTTCACATAATCTTCTATATATAGATGTTTTAATAGGTCTTCCAAAAGGTAGATATCCAACCTAATTATGACATTTCCATCATCATCTTTTACAGACCTAGTGGCTTTATCAAAATGAGCCTTCATAGCTGAAACAAATTCTAGGAAATTCATAAATATTAAAAGAAGTAGCGAGAGAAATCCCACTGTAAAATATAGCTTACATCTAGGGTTTTCTATTAGTAGCTATTAGTCTTTCCCAGAAATATGCCAAATTTACCTATCCCATATCAATGTCTCCAATGTTTCCCATATCTAAAGATAGACAAGTGTGAGGAAAAACACCTAAGAAAATATACTTCATTTTACCTTTTCCTTTCGATGAAGAGTTTGACATGAATTTGGGATTCAGAACCTGATCGAGCCCTAAAAAATTTATGAATTTTTTTCCAAAAACTCTGAAACACTGAAGCCCAAAAATATGAAAACAAAACCCCCGAAACACTCAAATTCTAAAACCAGTGATCTAAACCTCGAAAAATCTGAAATAACACCTCTAAAACTCTGAAGACACAACCTCAAAAACTCTGAAGTAGGGTGATTTTAAATGTGTGAAAAGTATGAAATATAACATCTTTGAAAGTATGGATGGAATCTCTAAAGAACCTATGTTCAATACTCCAAATCCGATCAGTTGCGAAACCCGAAAGGGTTGGAAAAGGAAACTCCAAACTTAGTAGGATGAATTCCACAAACCTTTGACTTCTGCAATGTGATAGCCTTCTAAACATCCTTAGATCTAAACATACTTCGCACCTTCATGTTTCAATGTTTACAAACTTGAATAAAAATCCCATTGCCATAGTTGATAAGGATTGAGATCTTGCAACATAAGATAATGGCCTCCGTAGTTTAACAAGCAAGAAGGAAAACAAACAAGAATAAAAGGACAAAAACAAAAATCCCCCATGATTAATCTAAACCAAAAATAAAGAAAACACAAAAAATTTACCTTGAAAATGATGCCTTAGAAATACGATTATCATTTAGTAAAAAAAAAGATGTCTGAGTAAATCACCAAGTGAAAATGATAGGCAAAAAATCTGGATTTATATAGGTACACTGAAAATTTATGTCCACATGTCGTCACATTTGAGGTTGTTGGGAAATAAATTCTTTGTTAAAAGTTTGAAATCCTAAATGAATGTGTGATCATTTGAATGATGAACGCCCAAAGTCCAAAACCCGAAAGTACAAAGTTATGAAATTTTGGAACTTTGGCTTTTTGGAATTTGGGCCTTGAAAATGAAAACACCCGAGGGTGTGAAGTGAAACTCCAAAAGCCAAAAGAACAAAGTTCTAAAATTTTGGAACTTCATCTTTTTGGATTTCAGGATTTCATAGAATAACTTTATGTAGAAAATAACAATAACCCAAACTCCCGAAATGAGGAACCTTCAAAATCCAAAATCCAAATTTCAGACATCAGAGTTTGGAAAAATTCCAAACTCTAATTTTTTTGAAAAATAAAGTCATAGAAGGAAACAAATTAGAAAATTTAAGAGCCCTCTTATCAATGGTAACTTAGAAAGTTAACAAGATATTTCTTTCAAACTAGTTGCTATAACTACTCTTGCCATTACACCAACAAAAATATTTGTAGTAGCTTTTTTAGTCTAAAAATGGAAGGGGGATGCATACCAATGAAGATAAATTTATAATGAAAATAGTGCATATGAGATAAACTAGACGAAATCATTGCCATTAAATGATTAGATATTTCTTTCTCACCTCACATAAAGGAAGTAAAGATGAAGAGATTGGCTATCAAATAAAAGAATAGACATTTAAACATGACAAAAGGTTGCACATGAAGAACTTCTCAAATGAGGAGATATGGTGATCATTTTGCACATTCCAAAGCCAATGTTCAAAACTAAAAGATAATAATGGTCACATCAAAGGTATTTTATATGTTTGAGGAGCTGCCATAAAAGTGCTTACTTGTTTTTCCAACGTAAAGGTAGATAAGACAACATGGTATCCCAGTCATTATGAGAAAATAAAAGAATGTGAATCACTTGTAATACTTCTACCTGACATCTTAGAATATAATATTTGCAAAGGAATAATAATGGACTAGAATGCGAGCTATAAAGGAGAATACCCCTTTGAAAATTTGGGCATTTTGGGGGAAAACTGTAGATGAGTGAGTGATTAAAATTGTATAAATATGAGAGGAATGATCTCGTATTGGGGCGGGTTAAATTTTTCTATATGTTTTAGAGAGAAAATGAGAAGACCGAGTTTTACTATCTTAAGCCAAATCGATCTGACTCGAGTTTTGTTTACCCATTTCCAAAACCTTGCCAAGACGATTGCACTGTATAATCATTGGTAGATATTGAGTCCAGGTGTTGTGTCCACTTATCGAAGTGTTGGAGTTTCTTAAATAAATATGTGTGTGTTATCATAAGAAATGCTATTTTGTTTCAAGATGTGTTACTTTGAATCAATCATCTACATTTCCATTACAATCTTATATTGTTAATTTCTTTGAATTACACAAAGCCTTATCTTAAATAGTGAAAATTTGACAACTGCAATTGCATTATTGATGGAGATTTCCTTCATGTTGTGGTAAACCGTTTTAAATTCAAGTTGTATCTATATAATCTAAGATATTTTTTCAGTTCATGAGGGTATCTGGAATGTTTTTGATCATAAATTATTAGTGTTTTGTTGATAATTTATCATGAGATTTTGTGTTTAGGTTCTCAAAGTTTGTGTGAAATATTGTATTCTTTGGCCTCCATGAATGCAAAAGTTCTAGTTGAAGGAGTGATGTGAGTTTTATGATTTGTATTTTGCATCAAGATCAATTGTCTATAGCACTTGCTAAGGTTCAGTTAAGTATTTTGTATAATCAACTTTATCCTACTTGATCTCCCATCAATATATTAAAACTAAAATCAATAACCATCAGATCCACTTGAACTACCAATTCTTGCATTGTTTATACACAAATGCTAAAGGGATTTTTTAATTTTGTTTATCCTTTATAAAAAATATGCAAAAGTGAGTTGGACTCATAAATTTTTTTAGTAACCTGAGCCTTTGTCAAAAAATCTACATTATCTAGTATAAAAACTTGTGAGGGTTAGATAATGTTTGCGTTGACCATGTATTCTTGAGGATAGTTTTCATACCACTGAGAAAGAGAGTTTAAATATTTCTAATATATCCATACCTTTCATAAATGCATGTTTTAAAATGGGTCCTCTCACCCTGGTTGTAGGAAGAACCTAAAGTAGTAGGGTAGGTCATACCCTTAGTGAGGTGTTATCCAACTTTCCCCAAGTCCAAGTAAAAAGAGATTTCCAGATCCAGCCTCGGCTATAAAATGAATCAAACCTGGTCTATCTTTCTCTAAGCATCCTATTTAGGCTATTGATGCTTCTTGAATTACATTGTGAGACTGATTTGGGTACCAACAAAGACCATTTCTTTTAATTCCTTCAGCAATTATATTATCATTACTATCTTTGATGTACCAAATATCCTTCAAAATTTGAATAGAAAAACTATCATGAGTTAGTTGTGAACATGAAAAAATATTCTTTTAAAGATTAGGAACAAATAAAACATTATTCAAAATACCATTTGTAAATTTTACTTTTCATTTCTTTATTACTTTTAGAGATGAGTTATCACTAAGATACACATTCTCATTGATTTTTCTAACATCAAATAAAGAATTGGAAATACCAGTCATATGATTTGAAGCACCTGAATCTAGAATCCATTCAGAATTAGAGGAAGAGTATAAACAACATATAATGCAATAGTTTTAGGAGCATCATTAGAACTATCCTTTTAACTTAAATTATATTTAGATGAGACATATTGTTTTTGATTTTTATGGTTCAGGTTTATTAACTTTTAAAATCTTCCTTCTTATGCCCAAATTTTCCACATTTGTGACATTTACCATTAAAGCTTAAACATAAATGTTCAAAAGTAAAACTTTTCTTATCAACAAATGAAGATTTAGATCTAAAATTTTGATCAGAGAAGGGATTGCATGGTTTGAAGTATGAATTCTAAGCAAGAAGTGCCTAAGAGGAATTCCCTTTAGAGTCTAAGTTCATCATCACTTGCTCTTCCTGTATCAATAGAGAAATCAAATTATTTAAATCAAATAATTCATTCTCATTATGATATTTAGAGTTTAGGATAGAAATTAAATTCCTAAATCTTTCATTTGTATTCACCTAAAAAATAAAATAGATTAATTTTTCACCAATTAAGTCACAATTGCATCCATCTAATTGTGTTTTGATATTTTAAATTTTGGCTAAGAACTTAACTAATTTTATTTTATCTCTTTTCATAGGATTTGTAAGTAATTCTAAAACAAGTTTAATATTATTAGATAAGCGTGTAACTTCATGCATGCATTCTAATTATATCCATACCTTTTTAAGATGTTCATTATTACCAATGTGTAGAAGATATTCATCATTCACATTGTGCAGGATCATGGACATGGCCTCATGTGTACGATGTGATAATGCATTCATATTTTCTCCATTTGCATGATGACCAGTAGGCAAAAAATTAGTTCCTGAAACAATCATCCAGAGTTTCCTCTCCATAAGTTCTGATTTGAACCTGATCATAAGTTCATAGATCCATTTGACCCTGATCTGTCCAAATATTGTAATTTACTCCATTTAGGATCTGCGATTTATTGAGGCAAAAAAAACTAGATGCCATTATGATATCATGTGCCACTGATATAATTTTCCATTGCGTTAGAAACATATTAATCGAAAAACTTACAATACCCATATTTTATGATAACATATTAATAATATAAAAAACTTACAATACCCATATTTTATGATAAAAAATAACTTGTATTATTTCATTAAAAAATCAAGTATTATATATTTAAAAAAAATAAATAACTAATTTTATAAAAAAATTGATCATAAAATATTAATATAATTAGATAGAAAGTTATAGATCTAAAGAAACTATTTTAAAATAACTAATTCTATCATTAAAACGTACACTAATTAACTCACAAAAAATAACTAATTCTATCATTAAAACGTACACTAATTAACTTTCCATAATCAAATAATAACATGTATTATAAAGGGCTCTGGCATTATACCCCAGACCTATCATAAAAGTTTTCCAACCATATTAAAGTGAAGATAAAACCCCTAATAGTGCACAAATTCAAATTTATGAAAGCTCCTCGAGTGTTACCCATGAAGATAAATGCATCTAATCATCTTCAAATTTATGACGTCTAAAGTGCTTAATGAATTCTACCTTAAAGTTTTAGTCTATCATTATGGTCATTTGACCATCTAAATGGTTGTAATTCTACAGTGAAAATTTCTTAGGATATCGTTATAGTCTTAAATTTGACCATCAATTGAAGGAGAAGCTTTAAATGACTATCATTTTGCCTTATTTCGTGGTCTGTATGTGATAGTCATTTGAATTTGACGTCTAAATTTGACTATCAGTGAAAATTGCCTGTATATTTCTGGTCTGATTGTGATAGTCATTTCAGAATTTCTTCCAAATTGTAACAATTTCCAAAATAGATAGATGAGTGAATGTTTATACATGTGTATTTCCAGAATATGATATTATAGAATTTCTTCAACTGTATAATTTTTTTGTGAATAGTTTATATAGTATAAACTATAATGATCCTTATTCTATAGTAAGTTTTAATTCAAAGAATATAGTTATAAAAACCTTAAAACTATTAGTATTTTAAATCGAGCCCTATTAGAGGGGGGTTTAAAGGACATGTGCATATTATGTTAAAAAAAGGTAAAATAGTAAGAGAATTATTACCAGGTACAAGGAGATTTTGAATCACATGAGAGTACAAATTAACCTATAAATTTACACAGGGGACAAGTAATTTCAATGATTGGTAATTTCACCCAGCCAATGAAATAATTTGAACTCCCTATTTTCATGAAACGTGTCTCCTCCCTTCATTTACTCTCGAATTTTACCTTTGAAAACATTTACCCTACACATATTTAAAACTATAGATAAATAGACCCTATTTCATATATTAAATTTACCCTACTATAGAGGAAAAAGTTAAATAGAAACATTTAATGTGATTAAATTACCCTAACCTGTATGTGATTTTCAACATGTATGTAAACCCCTTTCACCTGTGAATACTCACATTAATTCCTCACAAACTATTCAAAAAATTTAGATTGTAAAAAAAATTGGGGAGGAGGGGAGCCTGATGATTTTTAAATAGCCTTTCGGGTTGGTTGAAAAAACCCATTCAAAATCAAATAAATTAAAATAAAACATTTGATCTTATCTATTTAAGTTACCTCACTCTATTACTATGATAGAATTTCAGGATTCTATTAACTACGTATTTAATCAATTAAATTATAGAACATTAATAAACTATGCAATATTCAATCAATAAACATCACATTATATTGCATAATAAATAAAGAAATACTTACAAAAAGTAAATAGTAAATAACACATGATTTATAGTGGAAAATATGAAGGTAAAAAACTACTGTGAAAAATAACCTTTATTGTAGAGAAACCTTTTACATCCAATAAATTACCTCCTCCTTTAGAAACCCTAATCACAAGGGTAACAACACCTTTGATATATATTTTATAATATATCAAATGAAGACCCAAAGTCATTTTTATATGAGGTGATCAGGTAAGTCTCCCACCCCACCTTTTCAACCCAAATGGTTGACACATACCAAGGTTTAAAATATTTAATAATAAAAATATAACTATTTCTCATTATTAAATATTTAACCTAAATTATATCCCTAGGTTTGGATATTTAATAATAGAAATATGAATATTAATTATTATTAAGTATTTAACCTATAGTATAATGTTGGACCCATATTTAACTAAGGGGTTTCTAGTTCACTTAACCATTATGTTCCGACAGATTTTCTCTTGTAAACTATGCAGATGTATAAGGCTCTTGGGAGGAGGAATTTATTTGATAGTTGTGAAAGTTTTTGGGTCCACCTCAATTCCTCTTCTTGAAACAATAAAGCCTAGAAATTTTCCTCATAACAAACTAAAGACACACTACTTTGGGTTAATCATGACCTTATAATCTTTGAGATGTTGAAATATACATCGTATGATTTATGGATGGTCTATTCTAGACCTATACTTACCAAATATGTCATCAACATAATCCTCCGTAATATCATTCAGCATGTCATGGAAGATGATAGTCACGTCCCTTTGATATGTTGCATCTGCATTATTGAGGCCGAAGGGCATAACTTGGTAACAAAATGCCCCCTAAGGGGTTGTGAAAGTATCCTTATGTTGATCCTCTTCTATAATCTCGATCTGGTTATATCATGAAAATCCATCCATGAGGTATATCATTTCATATCCCATATTTAAATTGACAATCATGTCAATTTTTAGAAGAGAAAAATCATCTTTAGGAAATGCCTTATTGATGTCCTTGAAATCCGTATAGATTCTTATACCAATGGGTTCTTTTACATAGGTACTATATTGGAAATCCACTCTAAGTATTCAATAGGATTAATGAATCCTACCTCCAACAATTTCTCTATCTCTTCTTTGACTAAGAGAGTGACACGAGGATGCGTCTTATGAAGTTTTTTCTTGAGTAAATTTGTTTATTCATGTACAACTAAGTTATGCACTAGTAAAGAAGGATCTAATCATGGTATGTATTCATTGGACAAAGAAAATATATTTGAGAATTCCCAAATAAGCATGATGAAGGTTTTTTGTTCTTGTGCTAAGAGATATGCTCACAGCTTAACCTTTATAGGTTGATCCTCTGTTCTAATATTTACATCAATAGTATCCTCCATGAGAAATTTGAATTCATCTTCCATACATGTAGGATCAGGGGGAGATTTAGTTATTCCTCTAAGGGCTTCTCAACAATATTTTCACCCTTATACTGGTCACTTTTTTTTCCATTTGTTTATCCACTAGTGCCTCGAAGAGGTTTTCACTGTGGGACCTAGAATATTTATTTTGATAAGAATTTTCAGAGGATATCTTGCCCTTTTTTTTCTTTTGATTTTTCTGACCACAAAACTCATCCTCCTTCTCGAAGTATGTGCATGTGTCAAATTTTATGGAGAATCCCTTTTTGTGATCACCAAGAAGAATGTCATCACAAAGACCCAAATATTCACCAATTGATTAATCATTCTCAAAGAAATAAACTGGTATATGTTGTTGTTGTTCCTAGTTTAAAAGGGATGGATGGAAAAGATTCAATTTGAGGATCAAAGGGGATATGGTCAAAATATCCATGTCAGGAAACAAGCTCATGGAGGCAAGGTCTTTGCAGTGACTACACTGGGAAACAATTTCACTATCATAATCAAACGAACTATCTTCACATTTGAAAGAGGTGGCTTTGACCTCCAGAGGACGGGACCCATACAGTCGGATATAATTACCATATTTTATACCTTTGTATGTGGTTTTGGAAGAGGTTCCCGCAAACCTTTCTCGTCTATTACACATACATATCTTTTGTAACCAATGACATACATCATCTTGTTAGGGATGGAATATTTGGGTGTTTGATAAGATGAAGCCATCTCATTATCAGGAGACTAGGATATACAATTATCGAGAAATTTTTCATCTACCAAAAGGGAAAAAAGAATGAAAGTGTCGATGTTGCATTGTTCCTGGGACCACTCATATTTATATCTAGGCCTACCATACATCTTAGGTGATATTGGGAGTTTTAAAACTAGGAGGACTTGTTGGAGGTTGTATTCTCCAAAGCTAATTGTAAGGACCTTCATCTCCCATGAAGAAAAGGGAGATATATATGTAAAAGCACCATTACCACATGAGCACAATGTATCTAGATTAACATAGGAGGCACAAGCCTCAGACTAAACCTAAACCACTATCTTGGTTGAAGGAAATTCATATGTGGTGGGAAAATAACCTAAAAAAAGATCTGTAATGGACAAAGGGTTGGGGATCTACAAAAATGGTAAGAGTTTTACCTTCATTTTATAATTTAAGAAACTGATGGAAATTTTAAGGTACTACCTACATGGCATGAAGCCATGACTGACTGAGAAGCATGTTGTAGGGTAGTTTTAAGTCGAAGACGTGGAACCGGGTATTGTGACTAGTAGGCCCAACTTATATAGGAAAAATTATTATCCCAACTTAGTGTCACTCAAAATTATAATAATCCTTTATCGTGATGATATTAGGCTCTAATTCAATATCAGTGTGTACCATCTGTCTGGTGAGTTTCAAAGTATAAATATTCAAGCACAATATTTTTTCCAAAATAACCCTATTTATCTTTTTATGATTAATAATGACTTCAATGTAAAAAGGTACATTAATCATATGATCATCACTAGTAATATCTTGTTGGTTGAAGGTAATGTGTTCAGAAGGAACAATCTATGTGACCAAGGCTTAAAAGCATGTAGGATCAATATCAGTTGAAACTCTTGACCCCATAAATGTTTTGTAAAGGATGTCCTTATGAATATTGGATATTTTAAGAAGATCTAAGATCGAAATATTAACAGTGGTCTTCTTAAGTTGTTCTAAATATCATAATGACTATCCTAAGGGGTAGGTAGAGGAGGTTCTAGAATAATAAGGTGAGCACATCACATTACCACAAAAAACTCTCTTACTTTAAAGTTAATAGTATTTACATGCTCAATAGGTGGATAAAAAAAACCAATGAGGGAATCAAATTAATTAGTGGATTAGGCAATGTGATTGGTAATTTTAGTTTAGTTGACTAACCTTGATCAAAATTTTCTCCCCCTTTTCATTCTTATGGAATGGCTCTTTGTAAATATCCAACTATTGATAAGTAGATTTGTTGGGTCTAAGCGAGTCCATTTCAACCTCTCCGCTATCTATGAGATATTCAGTGAAGTGTTTCAACTTTTAGCATTTGTCTGTGGTATGACCATTAACACGATGATATTCATATTATTCATGGCATTTGTATCATGTGAGTTTTGGTGCATCATCTGAAAAAGGTGTAGTATTTAGGAACTTGATCATGTTTACTGTATATAATTTTTTCAGTATCAATGACAAAGAAGTGATGAGGGAAGTGAACACACGATGTTTTACTTTAGGTGCAACAAGTTATTTTGTAAGTTGTAAAGGAACACTATTCTTGAATGTTTGCACACGTTTTTAATCTTTTGTACATATTTCACCAATAAGTTGTGTACATATGAGCAAAAAATATAAGGTAAATGTGAGGAGGAATACTTTTGAACTGAAGGTCGAAGGTAGAGTGCACGCGTTCTAATTTTCTGATCCAATACTAATCACAAGAACTTCCTTTTTGTTAGGAGAAACTACATGTGAATGTAAAACAAGACCACTAAAAGAATATTAAACAATATATGTCAGTGGATTGCCTAATGTATATTATATCTAGGACGTGTGATACTTCCTAGATGGATGTCAATCCACTATATAATATAATTTAATTAAAAAAATAACGTAAAAAAAATTAAATCCTATTATAGTTGATATGATTTAGGTATCTCATTCAAATACAATAAGAAAATTTAATCTAACAGGTTGAGTTATGATAAGATCTAGAAGTTGGGAAGGTAGCTAAGGTGATTAGAATACGTCAGGATCAGATTTAGGGTGGTTTTGGGTTATTTGGGTGAAGGTTATGAGGTTGCTGTTACAAACAGGATTACCAATTATAGAGACTGACATCGTTTTGGTATGGCCGATGCCGATTGAGAGGGAAACTGATGATAGTTTAGTTAACCGGCTTCGGTAAAGGTAAAATTGTAGAAACTCAATAAAATTTTGTGTTTGGAGATTCTCTATGATTGCATAGAGAATAGAAGAAGGATGGGTAGGTTGGTAAAGGTGATGAGAATGCTTAGATATGTTTAGGGTTTGAATATGGGGAGCCAAAAGGTTATGGGTGGATTGAGAGGAAGACGAGAATGATAGGATGTAAAAGAGAATAGGATTTAAAGGAGAAAGCTAAAGAAATGATAATCTAAGTAAGCATGGAATGATGCAAATCAAAATGCACTTATTTTTATTTGTAGACCTAGTGGTTGGATGAAGTTGATGGTTGATCTGTGAAATTGGTGATTTGATCTGTGATAGTGCTTCCTGAAATTCTACCATGAATGCAAATTTCTTCAAATCAGTATTGGTGCCGGTTAGGATGTGTTTCGATGTGTGAGAGGGATCTTGTTCATGTGTGTATGTAGATATATATATATATATATATATATATATATATATATATATATCCAAACTCATATAATTCTTCCAACCTCTAGAACAAGGTTACCAAAGTGAATATATGGTAACTAATGAGGGTTTAGGTTAACTGACATCCGGTTATGGCGGGAAATCCTAGGTTTGCTAAAATAATAGATCTTTCCTATCTTTTTGGCTAGATCTTCGCACTGGTCGTGGTATAAAATGGTATTTTCCACTTAAGTAAGTGGGCATGATTTTATAGAAAGGATAGGCATCTAATGTTAAGGCTAGACTAAGTCTCAATTAGTTATGGTACGTAGAGATTGAGTCTTAGTTAAAAGAAACATGCTAAGAATAGGTCCATGATGAGGTGTCTAGGTTATGTTGCTAGGTGAGGTGGTCAAGTGTGGATATTTATTAAATTAATCAAAATAATTAATCATGTGCACTATGGGATATGAATATGTGAGGTATGGCTAATTTAATTAACTGGGCTATAAGGTTGGTACGACCTAATTTTGGTGTCTGCATTTTTTCCCTTTTTTATTGTGTAGCTTGTATTAGTAAGCGATGTTGACGAAAATAGGAAGTGCTTGCCTGAAGCTTGGGTGAGATCAGGGTTACCCTAAGTGTGGGTGAAGTTTATCCCCCTCAAACCAGGAATTGATGAGGTGTTATACAGAAGTAGTGAGTGGTTTGATAAATTTGTAGTTAGTGTGAGTTGAGGTAGGTTGGGAAGAGTATGGGTGTTTTGGGAAAGGGTAATGGTCAGCTTGGGTAATAGCTAATAGTCAAGGATCAAATTGAGTAATAGGTAATGACAATAAAATGAACGCACACGTATAAATTGTAACACATTAGTAGGTTGAGGAGCTTACAAATTCTACATCGTCTAAGGTCGATAGGTTTATCCCTACAAGCTTGAAGTGATTAAGGTATCTAAGGTATATGACATGGTCTAGAAACACAATGTAGGTTAGGTGCAATAACGTTTAGGTATGTTTCGGTACAATAAATGTGGGGGTTGGGATAAATGGTAGGGAAATAGGAAAGGTAAGGTCATCAGGCCAAACAACATGAGTAACAACATCATAAGGTATAAAGAGTACACAACGTCAATGGTCACACAAAGTAGGTCAAGTCTAGGTAAATAGGTCATGGCACAGGTAAGGCCAAGGTATGGGTAAAATAACAAATCCCTAGACATAACTAAGGAAATGTAGGGGTAGTTTGGGCTTGTAGGTATGTTGCAATAAGTGTGCATATGCTTTGCATAAGGGTATATAGATAATAAAGCAGTGTAGTGCAACATGGGAAGTATGAAGTAGGAGATGGCAATGCAGGCTAGTGATGTGGAAGTCTAGAGAGGCACATAGACATCGATTGAGGCACGTGGTCGAGTCGGTCAAATAAGTTAGAATTTATAAGGAAAGAATAATCCATATGGGACGGAATGGTGTGAAATGGTGTGACAAGGTAATTTTGGTACAAAATATATAACTGGTAGAGTAAGAGTGGAAAATTGTGGTACGAGGATCTTTAAGCTGAGTTCACAAGTGAAGGAGATTGCGTAAGTAGCATTCAGTACAAATTTATGAGATTGAATGGATCTATTTGAAATGGTGGTATATTGTAAAGAAGGTGCATGGATGGTTTTGAAGAAGACCCAGAAAGTTCAGGTAGGTCACTAAGGATAGAGATAAAGGTGTAACTCAAGACCATACAGAAAACATAGACATGAGGTAGTGATTCAAAGGACTTATGTTTTCGGGTTAAAATTAAGTGTGTTAGATGATCTGACATATGACAGGGATGTGGTTACGAAAAAGACATATAGAACCTGATAAGAGTAGATAATTGGACGTAAATAATAGGGAGGGGGAATTTATAATGTAAATTAACTAGACATGGAAAAAAAGGTGAATAGGTTTGGGTTGGAAAGGGTAGGTGTGATAGGTCATTCATGATCTTGAATTCAATCTTGAGTTTGAGTGGGAAGATCTAAAAGCATCTATAAAGGTCTATCTCACTAAAGGAAGACCCAACTATAAAATATGGTTGACTCTACCAGTTTTCTTAAGGGATGAAATATGATGGTCAAAAGTAGGATATAGTGTGTGAAGAATAAATATAAGTGAACCGATCATGGATAAGTGATAACCGGTGATGGTACAGGGTAGATGTCAAATAGAGGTAAGACCAGGTCTAGGTTAGGTCCATAGTAAGGACACCATAGAATGCAGTAGGAGGGGGGAGGGAGGGTCCATGATAGTTTGTATGCTCCTTAGAGAGATTAGGTGCATTTATATGCCATAAAGGCCTTAAGAAATAAATAGGTGAAATGATGTAACTTATTATGGTGAGTCATGATTGTAATGGGCTAGGAGGTAATTAGGTGAGCCCCCGTACATCACTTTGTTGCAAGTAAGATTGGTGTGGTTGGATATCCTTCATATAGTCTCATCTTATCCTCATGGTATGAGAGAAATTTGTCAAGTAATTCATCAACATGTTATAGTATTTGTTAGATGTAGGCTTAGGGACTCCTCAGATATTGATCACAATATGTAGTACATCTTTGTGTCTAACGATATCTCAAAAGTTTCCTTAATAGTAGGAACTTATGATTCTATGGTTTTTCCATAAACCCTGGGATTCTACGAACTACAATAATTTAACTTTATAAAATGATTCTTCATGGTTCACTCATTTAACATCCTAAGGTTTTTAAAAATCATATTAAGTGTTTGGTTACTTACCATATATTACATTACTAAAATCCTTGAGGATGAATTATCCAAGGTATTCCATGACTCATGAGAATTCCTACTTCATATTATTTTTAGGCGTAGATGCTAAAATCTATAGAAATTTGAAGATGGAAGAAAACTTGTGTATCTATCTTTTCTTATTCCTTTTTTCTCTCTTTTGATCTTGAGATAAAGTATTCAAATAGTATATGTGGAGTGTATCCATGGAGTTAAATGTCTCCCATAATCCTTAGGAAATGTGGTTAATGCTCTTGCTGATTGACCTCTCCAATATGTCAAATTTATCCTTGCCAGATACAAAGATGGGGATATTCCCATAAGAAGTAGAATTCAGTGTTCTCCATGATTATCTTAATGATGGATAAAAACTGGGTCTAAACCTTTATTTAATGAGGTATTTGCATACCAAATGAAGGTTTTCTAGAGAGTTGTGGACCCATGGGAGTGAAAATAATATTTTAAATACTCTCTAAATGTTATAGCTATTCATCAACCAATCTGTTCCAAAATAATAATGAACTAAACATTGTATGCTATATTAAGTTGAGCTTGATGACAAAATATCACGGAATAACTTAAAATGGTTGAATACAAAGATTGGTTAATTTTCTTTGTAACCACTATGGTAAATAAAACTAAGGTGATAGGGCCATTCAATGATGTAAAATATATCCTCTTCTAGAAAATTCACCCCAGGGGTTGCTTGGGGTTAATATTAATTAACAAACAAGGCTATATATAGCCATTATAACAAGACTTGTCATATAATTGAATAAAAAGTTAAATAATAATAATAAATTCAGCTCCTCAAGTGAGATATAGGGGCAACTAAAAATGAGCTATGAAATGAAACCATTAAGATGACAATTATCATCGCGGTAATAAAATATGGTTGCAACATGCAAGAATGCCATTATTATTTTTAGTGACACATGCATAGTTTGTTTTGCACACTAGCCAGACTAGGTGTCCTAACCTCTCACCAAAAATAGAAATAGAATAAAATAAGACTAAATTCATTTGTGTGTAGTGTATGACACACACACACACACACACACACTTGATGATCCCCGCCTTATGCAGATGAATCCAGATATATGGTATTTGAACTTAGTTAAGTGGCACCATCTGAGGTGAAATGCTCTCTAACTTAGAACATACTAGTCCATAAATAAAAGATGTATAAAACTAGAATTCTAGATAAATAATTTTACACTTAACTAACAATATGCAAAAAAAATAAAAACACAACTAAAACTAATTCCAATATTAATCAATCATGTTATCATATTGACATCATACTCAACACAACCATCACCAAGTATGTGAAAAGTTTGTGATGGATTATTATGTGAGATAAGCAAGCTACAAATTAAAGTATAAGATAATGGATGTTGCATACCAAATAACAAATTTAATGGCTAAGAATAATATATACAATTAATGCAAATAATATTCCATGATAGATTTCATTATTTTCAATCCAAAGGAAACTATAGTGTACCTAATATATAATATTTTTTATATGTGGCTTCCAAGTAAATGGTTCACTATAAAACTAATATTATTTATATTAATAGAAAAATATATCTTATCATTTAATTTATATTTTTGTAGAAAATAATAGAATAAGCACACTAATTATTATGATACTCAAAGAAGCACACTTATTGATATGAGAAACATGGAAGACCTGATAATTATTTTCTTTCTAAACTCACGAACACATATTGATGAAATAACCATACAAATTTTCAATTTATTTTCATACACCCCAAAATCACAGTCATCAAGTAAAAAATTGAATCTTATAATTTACAGTGTCAAATATATTTTCCTAGTAAAATTTCACACCAACTCTTCTACTCTCTCTTCACTCATATTTTAGGTTCATGCTCAATGTTTGTAGGCCTCTAGGAATTGGGAATTGGGATGTATCTGACATGTTTTTAAAAATAACACCAAACCATAAATTAGTGGCATGTGTATTTTAAAAATTCAAATTGATTTATTGATTAGTTCATCTCTTGGTTGAATAATATGTCACCATAGATTTTGGCATTTATGTTTGTATCTAAGATTGACCAACTTACGAGAGTTTATGATATTATGTAACTTCAATTTTATCTACATGAAAAATTGCATGTATGTGTAGGAAGTGCCATTGAGCTATATGATTCTAAAATTATATCCGAATAGTGATAAGTATTTATTTGTATATATGGTTGTAGTTTCCAAGCATATCCAAGTATGATTTGTTATCTAATATCTCTCATGATCATCCAATACAATGTCATGTTAATTCATGATTTCCCCATGGGAAGACCTTGATTAATCAAGGAACCCCATGCATGATTGAGGAAAAATTCATCGATTTGTAATTATGAATTTGAATTTCATCCACTCTAATCAATATTTATTACTTATGAGACAAACATTTATGACATAGTTTTTTTATTATTGCCAAATAGTTTTTCTGAAAGGGACTATACCCTTGAGTACAAAAGAAGGCCTAAGAGCCAGAATAGGAGTGAAAATCAGAGAGAATGGATCAAGATCCAAGTGTTACAATGAAGCTCGAAGTAGCCCAAAAACAGCTACTCAAACGAGACAAAACAGCAAAATTACTGCAAAAAAGCAGTAAAGAGACCGCAAAAAAAACAGCAAAAAAACAAACAAGAACAGCAGAAGCAACCAATACTACTTCTTGGTAGCTTTGTCGATGCAGGTCTTGATTCTCTTCCAGGAGTGGTACATACCTAAAGTTGTCATGTGGGCAGCATCAGTATAATCTAGCTCCTCAATGGTTCTTTTGCTTTCCTTTTCGTTACCCCAAAGTCTAGCCGGAACACCGCTGAGGTTGGATACACTTTTGACATGTCCCTCAATGAACTCCTCAATCGCCCTAAAGGTGGCAATGTTGTAATCATGTCGAGTTTTGGCATTCCCTAAGCAGGAGTCTAAGGAGGTCAGCTTTTTATAGATATCATCAATCTGACTGCTATCAATATCTCCCTCCCCCTCCATGTTTTTCTTGCCCTTCTGTTTAGCCAGGTTCTTAACCTCATCCTTCAGTAGTTTCATCTCAACTTCTAAGGCCTCCAACCTCTTAGAAGAGCTATCCATCTGCACATCCTGGGGACTGGCATTGTTGATATTCAGAAGGTCATGTGCAATCTCAATTTCGAAAGGCTCCTTCTCCACAGCAAGAGTCTCAAGGTTGAGCTTCCTGGAGGCCCTAGTGACCGGTCTTCTAGAGGTAGAGGCGAGGTGGGTGGCAGGAGCAGTAGTAGGGGGAATGGATGGAGAAGCTTGGACAGCCAGCTGGGGGGTGACAGTAGTGGTGGCGGGGGAAGATGGAGAAACAGGGCTGGCAGCAGCAGAGCCCATCAAAGGGGGAGCCGGGTTAGGAGAGGAAGGAAGACCAGGGTATTTAAGGAGACAACATTTATGAATCAAAAAAATAAGTCCTTGGTGCAAGGGAACCACCCGGGTGTGCTTCTGAAACTCCAAAATGGAGCGTTCAAGGGAGTTCAGCAGATAATGGGGAAAGTAAAACAAACAATTCCTACGGAAGTGGTTTAGAAAGATAAGATGTTTAGCAGGAACAGTGACAAAACTACCTTCTAAGGAGATGAATCGAATCATCATGCGAGTAACCTCATCATAGGGTGGAGGAATTGAACTGACAAGCAGGCCCACTGTACCAAATGTGAGCTTCTCAGATCCTTCCACAAATCTTCTCTCTTCAGCATCTCTGTCAACCCTTTTGTTGAAGAAGTGGTATCCCTCCAAACAAAGACCAGTCGCTTCAGCAGTAAGATCTTCATTGACCAATATCTTCTGCCCCCCATAATCAACAGTCCGCTCCTTCCATTCCTTAGCAAAACACACAGAAATGCTTTGATCATGTCCCTGCACCTTCTCCATGAAGTTGGTGATACCACCTTTGCTGAGAATGTTCCAAAGCTCGATATTTTCCTTCCAGTCGGGGTCCACACATGGCTTAATTTGGCAGGGATGTCCTCCCATCTTCTCTGTGATAGGCTGATTACAACAATTTCCCAGATTCCTGTGTGCGTTGAGACCTGTCCCCTTCTTGCTATTATAAACCGCACAAAACTGGGAATGATAGCCGTTGCTTTTCCCACAAATGGCTGCATGTCTGCTGAACTGAGCCTGCAGAAAGTCACGTGTGGGAATAGTCCACTCCCTGTCAACAATCACATTACTACTGCCATCGGTTTCCGAGGAGCTATGAATCTAGCTTTTAACAGTTGTAGTACATCCCGTATGCATAATTTTCAAATCAAAATAACTCCACTTGGAGTTCCCCAAATATTTCTCACTAACATGTATATTTGATATAATTTGCATCATCATATTCATTAAAGCAACATGTGTGAGACTGTTATTGATGCTAATCTTCACCCAAAGATTATGACTCATCTCTAGGGATTTCTTGCGTATGGCAGTCCGCATGAATGTTGTTATGGAGCTGTTTAGGGATGCTATTATTATCCCAGACGGTGAAATTAACATTAATGCCATAATTGGCCAGTGCATCTGCCAATTTATTGCCCTCTCTATAAGTATGCATAATCCTGATGTTTTTGAAAGTATGACTAATACTTATGGACTCAGAGATAAAATCCTTAATGCTCCAACTAGGAGATGAGGACTGATTAAGAAGTTTAATGATATTTAGGGAGTCCCCTTCAACAACGAGGTTCTGAATATTTTGAGCCTGGGCAACTCTCAAGCCCCAGAGAGTAGATAATGCTTCGGCAAAATGATTATTTTGGACTCCCATTTTCCCAGCATACGCAGCAATCAGATTACCTTTATGATCCCGTATTTCTCCTCCTCTTGCCACTGTCCCAAGGTTTCCCTTAGAGGCCCCATCAAAGTTCAACTTGTACCAATTAGAATCAGGAGGATGCCATTTGATCGAAGATCTATCAATACTATTCCTGGGATTGCTCCAACTTCCAATCTGCCAATTGGATAAGATGTACTCTTCATTCTCAGGATATCTCTTGTTCTTGGGGGGTTTAAATCTGGAAATATCTTCTTTGATACCATTAGAAATTTTGCCAATACTAAGTTTATAGTTTTGCTTCTTATTTCTGAAAATGATATCATTTCTATCCTTCCAAATCCTCTAGATTAAATGTGGGATAGCCAGCTTCCAGATCCTTTCGATAACACAATGCCTAAAGGGTGGGTTTCATTGATTCCATAGCTGATTAAGATCCTTCGGCAACACCCAGAGAGCTTCAAATTTAGAGAGGACAAAGTTCCAAATTCTGTTGGCATAATCACAATGAATGAACAGGTGGTTGATATCCTCAGAGTCATTCTTACAAAGATGGCACCTATTAGGAATTATAAATCCTCTTCTCATCAGATTGTCAGTGGTAAGAATTCTGCCTCTGATAGCCAGCCAAAGGAAAAAAATTATTTTGGGAGTTAATTCAGACATCCAAATCTTGTTCCAATTAAAATCTGTTTGATTACTATGGAAGAGATTGATATATCCAGATTTGACTGAGTAGTTCCCATCATGGGAATTATTCCAAACCAGCTCATCCTTGGATTCCAGTTGACTTAACGGAATAAGATCTAAATGATCTTGAAGGGAGGAAGTAATTTGTTTCAGATCATCTCTCTCCACTGAAATTTTTTTCCATTTCTTTCTATTGCCATTTCCCTCAATATAATCCTTGATTTTAATGCCATACTTGTTTACAAGATTGTCCTTAACTATCCCAAATATTTCCATAAGATTTCCATCAAACCAATTATCATCCCAAAAATTTATATCCCAACCATCACCCACTTTCCATTTACTGCCCTACTTAATGAAATTTCCGCTCTTAACTAGATTGTTCCAAAAAATGAAACCATAGGGGAGGTGCTCATCTTGTAGGAAAGAATAGACAGTTTGTTGATTTAGGTATTTAGCTTTGATTAAATCAATCCAGGGTTGTTTCTCTGAAAGCATTCTCCAGCCCATTTTCACAATGAGAGCCTCATTCATTTTCTTGATGTCTTTTATACCCAATCCTCACATAGAATTTGGGGTACAAACCTTATCCCAAGCAACTAAGTGAAATTTAAAATTATCTTCCATGCCCTGCCATAAGAATTTTTTTCTAAATCCTCTCATTCTTTTCTTTGAAGGAAGAGGGGATCTTGTAGAGTGACATGATATAAATGGGCAGATTTTGGAGAGTACTTTTTATGAGCAGGCACTTACCAGCACTAGACAAAATGGCTCCTTTCCAACCAGCCATTTTTTTTTGAAATCTCTCCAATAAATCATCCCACACCTTGCTAGAGAATTTTTAGTGCCGAGAGGAAGGCCCAAGTAAGTGGTTGGAAGTGCACTTATTCTACAACCCAGAATTTTAGCAATTTTAAGCTGTCTTTCTTCAGGAGTGTTGAAGAAGAAAATGGAGCTTTTATCATAATTGATCTCTTGTCTAGAAGCAGATTAGTAGAGTTGCAGAATAGCCTTGGTAGCCTTAGCTTCAATGACGGAAGCCAAAAGAAGGAGGATAGTATCATCCGCAAATTGCTGATGGGAGATAGCTTGGCTGATGGAAGTGGGATTTGAGCCTTTCAAAAGATAGCTTGGCTGATGTATATATATGTTATGGTGTAAATTTATGAATATTTGATGTCGGTGGAAAATGAAAGGAATGTGTGTATGTCAATCCTTCCTAGTATCGTCAACTATTTTCATAAGAATTTTGTTCAAGGTTTAATTGGTTGATTTTTCTTTGCTATTTTATTTTGGGTAGTAAGGTGAAGAGAAACTAATTTGAATGCCAAAAGTGTCACAAAGATTTTGGAGGGTTTTATTTTTGAATTGCTTTCCATTATCAGTGATGAGGTGGTGAGGGACACCAAAGTGAAAAATAATGTGATGGTTGATGAATTAACAAAGTTTCTAAGATTTTATAGAAATGAGGGGGATGGATTTTAGCCATTTACTGAGTATTCAATAGTAGTTATAATCTAATGATGGTGTTGTGAAGAATGAGGATTGATCTCTTTGAAAAATATCCAAACCCCATTGAGAGAAAGGTCAAAGGTCTTGTGCGACTTATAAGGAATGACTAGGTGTGTGAAGAAGATCAACATGTTGATGGAATTTCACACAAAGTTTGACATAGTCGTAACAAACACTGTTTAGGGTTTGCCAATAATATCCTAGGTGAAGAATGTTTTTAATGACAACTAAGCCACTAAAGTGACTGTTAGCATAATTTAGCATAGGTATATTTATTGCATTGTCTTTTATTTAAAAATGTGCAACATGTGCACTCTAGTCTAGTGACTTGCATTTAATATTGTTATGTTGGATAACATTCAATATTGGTATTAGAAGTAATTACATGTGCATGTGAGATGGGTCTTATCATCTCATAGTTGGTGCCTGATAGGGTGTCATGTCTATCCATATGAGGCTGTCTAATATCTATAAATATTATAGCTCTTGCATTGTTATGTAATCTAATTTCAAGATCAATAATATTTTTGAGGCTTCCGTCCCTCTTTGGTCATTGCAATCTAATTCTATTCTATCATTTAGTATCAGAGTAGGTTCTATCCAAGTAAGGTTGAAGAGGATAACTATTGGAGAGGATCCATTGGAGAAGAAGATCTGCATCAAAGGAGAGCCATTGAAGCATCCCGCAGCCTCCATTCCTTCCAAGCATCGCTCAACTAAAATTTGACCTATCAACTTATTTAGAAGGTAAGTTTTTTTACAACCACTTTTTGTCACTTCATTCTTAGAGAATTTTTTTTTTCTTACCTCATGTAGCTGATTCAAATACCCATATATTTAAATCCAACATAAGTCTTAATGCAACCTCCCTTTTAATAACTATCATGAACCATGTGCAGTTGTATGAGAGAATACTGAACTCACAAGTTCTCCCTTAATGCTCTTACGAGCCATACATACAAATGTATCCCTTTGGTTCTCCTTTAACAGGATATGATTTATAAGTGATAACCCTAAGTGTGTACCTGGGTTCCACCTATGAAATGCATAGGCATCTCACAACTTAGATAATGGTGAAATCTCGACAGTATAATCAGTAGTTACACTACCTTGCACAAGGTTTTTGAGTCATGTATACCATACTCTATTCCATGACGGCACACTCATCATTAGGAAATTTTTTGTTTCACCTTAATCACTTTTTTGGTTATAAGGATTTGCAGTCAATGATGCTGTAAACAACTACAAGTCTTATACAAGGTACAATTCTGGATTAACCTATGCGAAGCATTACCTCAAGTCAACCTATGATGCCTATGGGAGAGCAAGTGTCTTTCTAATGATTCTCATCATTGCTAGACTTCTTCCCTTCCCGTAGCCATCATATGTTGTCATCAGGGTACCAACCCGTGGGGTTCCATCCACCCTTGTAACTATAACAAGCTTGTACTTAAGCAATACCACGCTACATTTTAAGGTCTTGAAAAGGGAACTCAATATAGCTGTTATGTGGTAGTATTCAATTAACGACTACTGTCATTAAACGGATACGTCCACGTAACAATGGTAGTGAGTCAACCTGTCAAGAGTCCTAAAATGAAACATGGTATCTTAACAAATTAAACATTATACAAAGATCTAGTTCCTGTGTCTTCATCACATGGTGAAGAGTAACTAGAGTCCTGTCCCCTAGAACCATGATAGGTTAAATGTAGTTCCTAAACTACTCATTTCTTCCTATCTGTTTCAGATATAAGATAGATCAAACTTTAGACCTAAATTCCCAATTCTACGGTTTGTTAATGATTCAATTTCCACCGCATCAGAATAATACCTTACATTATCATGGAGTAATAACTACTAATGTTATTCTTACTCCCATTAGTAATCATACAACTATATAATAACTAATTATTGGGTACATACGGATTCGATCCCATTACCCTCCTTTCAAAAACACTTATGCTATATTATTAGAATCATGTTACTCAGTTTTACCTCAGCATTTATTCTTCCCAGGTTTGATTTATCAATAGATATAAATCTTATTCATTTTACGGTTCCTGTTTTAGTAGAATTCCCAATTCTCTTGAGAACTTCTATAACCATTTCCAAACCTCAACTTAGGTTTATTTGTATGGCTACTATCACCTTGGCAGTGTATTCATTTTCCTTGGATCCTTGTACCAATTTCCTTGGCATCCAAAATACATTCCATTAATTCTAGCTATCAGATCGTTGCTATCATTTATATGACTACACCGTCATATCCTAATCATGGTTGGTTTCAGCTCACAATTTTTAGGAGCGTAGACACCAAACTTCCATAGTGAGTGAGATGGCGAGTACTCATGTTGAGCACAATCTAAATGTTCCCATCAATACTCTAATCATTTTCATTGGGTAGTAAACCTATGGTTTCATGGAGGTTTAGTATTCTGGGATTTTAATCATCTCCCAACAATTCTATGCCAACTGTATCCCATATCCTATGGGCCCTTTTAGCATTTAGGTTCAACCTGATTATTAATGAATTATCTTTAATACATCTTGTTAGTTGGAGTAGCTCCAACATAAACATTCATCACATCATATTTTATACGATAGCAATCCGATAGATCATATACTTTATTTACCCTGTTTTATGGAAAGACAGTTTGCTTAAGCAACAAGGAATGATCTATTCTCATTTATTATTTCACTTTGAGGAATTAAGTTGAACTCTCCTTCTTGTTAAGGGAGTTGGGTTAGTTTTATCAATTATTCCAACTTAATTTCCTTAAAAGATTTAAGTGCTGCCCAAAAGGAACATCAACAAGTTTTTGGGACTTAATCTTTATATGATGAATATTAACATTTCATCCATAAATTTCATCATAACAATTTATTTCTAATATAGTTACTCAAACTTTATCAAGAGGAATCTTCCTTCAGTATGCACACATAAGCAAACACCTCAAGATTCATAACTAGATGATTTCTCATCTATCATGCATTTAACCTTTACCGGTCTTGTGAGGAATCACTACCTCTTGCTAACAACAATATTGATTTCCCATAAGTTAATCAATCTAGATTACAAAATTCAACAACACTACTTCATAGTGTATTCCATTAACCTATCTCTGATGTTACTGATTTATAACTTCAAAACTCGCCCATTGGACCTGCTAGGTTCACCTAGTCCATAAGACAATTGTTATATTATAAAATAGAGAGAGTTACAACAGCCTTCCATTACAATCGTCCAATGATCCCATTTTCATAAAATATCATAAGTATAAAGCCATTCTTATACCGACACTACTACAACATAGTGGGATTCATTACAGAAATTACAGAGAGGCATCAACATTCTTCGATAATATGAAGTGAGTATTTATTGAACAAAATATGGAATCTTTTCCATGTTACAATAGATCGTAAATGTACACAGTATATTTTCACAAGAGAACCTTTACTTGAAGTCAATAAATAACTTCCTCAACATAAATAAGAATATCTCAAATCAACAATTGGCTGCAACTTTATCTTTTAAAAGTAAGCATGTGATACAATTAGATAACCAAGACATTTCTTTACTTCACGCCAGTTACCTTCGCTCAATTTCCTACAATGGTTAGGCAAGGTCAGTTCAACTGAACTGAGCAAGAAAAGTCCTTTATCCCATTTATCAATTTATGTCATTAAATGTTAGAATGAATAAATACTGCAATAATCTCAATCTAACATTTTAATCATATAATTCCACAAAATCATTCTTAAGTAACCTGCTTTGCAATCATTAAGAACAGCTCCTTTACCTCTTTCAGTACTCTGCAAGGACAAGTTCTTGGTACTACTTCACAAAAATTATTTAAAGCAAAACCAGATAAAATATATTCATACCCATGAAATGACCATCAAATAATCAATAACACAAGTTATTAAAAATACGATTGAATCACATAAATTTAGATGGAGTAATCAGACTCTTATCAACGACGGTATGAATCTATGTCATTCCATTAATAAAAATAAATTGCTGGTACTAATGTTGTTTCTCCAGCAATTCAAACAGTATAATCCTTGGAAACACAAGGTAATCCAAGCTACGGAAATGAAACTAACCAGTTTCATCAATATCAACACACCCAAAAAATAGATCCGGTTAATACACATGACGTTTATATGTCATAGCTACAGGATACAACATATTCTGCACTATCCATTAATATCCTAAGAAGGAGATATATATCTATACAACTCAAGTTACATATCATAGTAACTTAAAGGAATTAAGGCAATATAGACTCAGTTGCCTATCTATTCCGCATTGTACCTTCTTTAACAAAACTCAACATTTCAAATTATATCTTGCCACATTCTATTGCAATAAGAATCTGAAGACACAACCATTCAAAATCTTATTTATGCTTGCGTTTAGGGGCTAAAATCCCTGAATTTGTCTCAATGATTAATACATATTACTCCTTAGTAATGAAGATATGTTTCCCTTGATTTAATCATCCTACAGAGATTAATCCGTTTCATAGCTTTACATAATATTAATATTAAAATCTTCAGTAAGGATCGATTTTTAAGAATGGAGACAACTAAGTTTCCTTTCCATTATTGCACCTTATATATGGATCAGCAAAACTTATCAAACATATCCATAGTGTAATCCACCAAGACCCTATTGGTTTCAAGTAAGACTTTCTAGTTCTTTCAAGGAAACATAAAACAACCAACTCTTTTAATCATTATCCATCGAGGTCCCAGCTCAATTCGAGCTTTCCTCAAGTAAGTGTCTGATTATAGAGATATTATAACATCAGAACTGAATAGCTTCCTAAAGAGAAGAAGAATAGTTTTCCGTACTCGGTAGAATATCAGTTAGGTTCAGCCCTTCGAAAACCAATTCCCAAATTCATCTTTTGTTCTCCAGTATCAGTTCAAAACTAGCTTAGATAACTTCTAAAGAAGATAGTAAATAATGAAACTCCTTATAATGGAGTGAGCCAAAGGCTCTACAACTCAGCAATTATTTACATCAACTGAAGGTGCTTCAAAAATCCTAAGAAAAGGAATATTCAGGATGAGGTTGCAACCAACTCGTCGGCTGGATGGTGATGGATTATGATACAAATATCCTGCAACTCAGCCTTTGTTGCCACTCATCTACAACGAAACCAGGTGTAATACCTGCTTCTTCCCATTAACCTTTCTAAGA
Source organism: Taxus chinensis (assembly GCA_019776745.2). Lineage (NCBI taxonomy): Eukaryota > Viridiplantae > Streptophyta > Pinopsida > Cupressales > Taxaceae > Taxus > Taxus chinensis. Next base: position 389,521,706 of record CM034155.1, read on the forward strand.
GCTACATGGTTCAGCATATCATGCTAGAATAATGTGAAGTTTTATTAGCTCACAAAACACCTATCCAACTGAGCCATGTCTTAAAAGGTTAATACCTATATTTGCTTTGGGGAAAGAAAATGTGAGGAATAAAATTTTCTTGTAGACCCATTAAGGGTAAAAGGATTACGTTGACAAACCAACAAGTCTTCAGCCTAGCAGGACTCATGGCTCACTAACAGTCAACTCGATGGGGATAAAAGTAGACTATAATATATACTATGCATGTGAGATAGAAGTACCAACAGGTTATCCCCAAATCTACCCGAGATCATGCCCAAATATACCTTCTTTTCTACGGTGATACGCATAGGGCAGAAGTGAAAGTAATATACGCCATATCTAGAATAGATTTAATTGCTTAAATAAACATACCCTGATTTGAGTCAGGTATAAAGGAAACCCATATTCCCAAATTATAATTTTTTTGCAAAACATTATATCATTTGCACAAATACCCGTTATTATTTGGGTCAACCCCAATCAAACAACAATGCAAACAGTGGTTCAAAAATGGTAAAACCATATACAGTCATCATTGTCGAGCATGATTCAAGTAGAATAAAAGATAAAAGGATAATAGTTTTCCAGGGTTACAGTCATACCATTTTCCACTTCTTCTCACATAAAACAGAGTATAACAAACAGCAACCCCGAACTAATACATACCCAATTTTTTCTTAGCACAAACCAAAATTGCCAATATGTATTCATTATAACCTCTGATGATTTAAAAAGATAAAAGGGATAAAGAATGTTTCTTTCCTGGTAAAATGGCAGGCCGAATTCTTTTCTTCCTGCTTCCTTCGCAGCCCCAAATCATGCACATCTCCGAATCAACTAGGTCGCATTTCCAGCCTTCCTTGCTCAGTGAAATGTTTTAATATAGCAACTGATTTAGAAATCACATGGCTTTACAGTCTTCTACCGTAAGAAATTCACCATGCAAGGATACCAAAACTGGAGTTTTTTTCCAAATTTACCACAAAACTAAATGAAGTTGTTGCATGCTATTCACCTCATTCAGGGTGTTACGAATTTCCAAAATATTAAATGCAAGATTTAATGAAATTCAATGCGGAAGTGCTACACCAGTGGCTTATCCATCTACCACCACCCATTACTCTCCTCCAAAATTGGTGGGGTTATTCCAGTTTAAAACTTTAGTTACCTTTTCCCCTGAAATTTGCTAAATAATAATAACTTAATTACTCTTCTTAACTTAGGTCGATTAACCTCTCAAAAACATAGGTTATAATATTATATAAGACCAAGCTTTAGCACATGAATAGCCTTATTGTTATTATTTAAATGCAATACAACTCCCATAGAGATGCATATTACAAAGTGAAATTAGCTATAATAATTTCATAATCCAATGTAAGTGTCATGGCCTAGGATTCACAAGCCGGAGTCCACTGACCACAGTGGTTGATCGTTAGAAGGTTCGTTAGACAAATCTGAAACTACGTTCCCTTGAGTAAAACGTGTTACCTTCTAGGAATGAAACAATGAAATATACTATTTCGCAGGTATCATATTATCCTTAGAAAACTTTAACTCTTCCCATTGTGATATCATGACCCAACGCCGTCGGTACGACATATTAAGTCATGTCGTCGATGGCTTATTACACATATTTTGATCGTAACCAATTGTACATGATTACAACACTTCAATTCTCAGTTACCAGCAAATTATCTTGATTACAAGAATGTTCTTCGCAAATGCAATCTTAATATTTAAATACAAAATCGGGGTTTAAAGTGAACATTATTTAAAAATACCCAATTCCCATCACTTTAGTAGGAGCAACATAACACTTCCTACCCTTATTAAGTGCATGGCTGGTGTTATCCACACAACCTATTATGGAAAACATGTTGTGGCAAGTGAAGATGCACGTTAGAATCTAGGAGTCACTGCATTAAATCCTTTGACTTAGTTTTATCTTTCAAAGGATGGTTTCAACTCCTTTATGATCTTGAACTAAATTTGTGGAGTGTTACATTCTTCCCCCCATAATGAATCATCATCCCGATGATTTCATCTCATTTCTCATAGCCAATTCATTCATATACAAATTACACACTTTTTAATTTTAAGTGTTTAATCATTTCCTTCACCGGAACTTGCGATTCACATCTCATAAGTTCACATTTACTGGATGTCATTACTTGTCAACTAGTAAACCATTATACTATAAGCAACACGTCATAGATCTATCTCTTCAACATTTTGATTTATGTAACCTTATGTATTACTTACAAAAGGTATTCTCAGAATTCTACTTTACCAAGCAATGTAACATGACGCTGCCGAATTAACCCAGACAAGTCCAGTCACAACTATCTCACATCAAGGTATTACAACACTCGAAGCTAGTCAGGAGGATTTTTTTTAAGGTCATATTAATCAGACTCTACCTCAAAATAAATCCAAACTCATATTTTGACAAGCTTAAAAACTAGCATTTACTCATGTTAAACATAAGTAATCAAACAACATAACTGCTCACAATCAGCTCAAGTAATGCTAGAGTCAGTCATATCAGCCCTTACTTATGCAACTGTAATCTTATTAATCTAGTTCCTTTAAGTTCAAATATCACAATTTTTGAGCAGTTATAAAATATTAGTCCATTGATACCTTAATAGATCAGATTATCGACCTATATATCCTTGAGTTGTATGGACAAACAACTCATATAATAAGTTAAGACAAATAATTCTTAAAATTCTATACAGTCATGTATAATATTGATACAACATGGTAAAGGGAGTTACCTCCCATGAAAATTTCATCATGATTTGACTAATCATTCAAGTAAGGTCATACATCCGATACTTGATCATAACAGTATGAGTCTATACTTCCTCAGTTTCCATAGCCAGTATGGACTAAGCCCTTTTTTTTTTTAATATTAGTCATACTTTACTGTATCCTTAGACAAAGATACATTTTTTAAAGTAAACCAAACATCTCATAATGTAAGTTACGAGTTCATTAATGAGATCAAGTAGATGTAGTGTAACTGACAGAGTGTCTACACAATGATCACATTGATGAAAAGGATCAGCATAACCTTAGGAAACATTCCAGCATGCGGCACCTAAATTCAAGGATTCCCAAATTTACAGTTCAAAAATCTGAGACTGGAGTTAAATAGCCTTTACTTTAGCAATCATGTAACTCCTGCCAGCTTTAAATTACCAGTATTTTACAACCAAGCTAGCTGTATTTACCATCTTTGGCACATAATGTGGATAACAATATTAAATTTAAGGACACTTTTGACTTTAAAACCTTGAAGGTTAGTTTACATATTCCCATGAAATCATGAATATCAAGTTACATATCTGAATTTCTTCACTACACTTTTCAATCTCTAGATTCTTACTAGGTGTAAAATTTTACCAACCTCGCAATGTTGTATCATCCCGTGAAATATTATTGGGCCTATCACACTTTAAATTCAACTCAAGGTATCAAATTTTATAGACAAGTCTGCAATAGAAATGAGTTCCATGTCCGTATATGATATTTCAGGATTACCTAGCATCTCAGACCAAGTAAACAATGTAGTTATCATTCAATATTCCAGAATAGTGTCTACTCAATAACACTTAAGTAAATCAGTCAAACATATTTGACCATAACAATCCCAGTAGTACATTAAGATAATGATTATACAAATAATCACATACTACCACAAGGATAATATTAGGATAATGATAATACAGTTAAATAGTCATATCAATATCTATGCCTATTACTTTCAGCCCTTAAGAAGCTTTAAGAACTAAGGTCGTAATACAGTAAAATGTAAAACTATCCCTCTATACCTTAACAAGGTATATGATCTAATTTGGAGGGTAAAAGTTTCATACATTTACAGTACAAGTTAAAAATAGGCCTCCTACATCTGTATTTAGCCTAGTAAACATCCTTTACTTCCACTAAATTCCAGTTCCAGATCCCTAGAAATCTTATTTGGTCACGACCGAACAAGGTTGCACCATCCATAATATATAAGAATATTTCATAGATTTATTTCTATATGAAAGGATATCATAAGGATGCATTCACCTGAATCTATCTTTTAATCATTTCACCATTGCATCTTGTTATATAAACAATCTCATGCAACTCTACTATAGTCAAGATACATGCAAATCAACCTTATCAAAAGATTTCCTTCTTTCTCATTATTATGTTAGGATGACTTGTTTTCTTTTTCCACTGAAACTTATGGCAGAAGTTTTTATTTACTTTCCCATTATTATGCTAGGATGACTTGTTATTCTTTTTCCCACTTTCAGACTCTTTCTCATCCTTTATCACTCTTCTAAAATTAGAAGTAAAGAAGAGCTAATGCTCTTACATGCTTTTACCATATAAAACTAGCATTTTAATATGGATTTCATTATGACCTAAATGACCTTTCAAGTCACTGCCATTGCAGCAGTTAGTCTTCCGCTAAATACCACCTTTACTCTATGTGGATTTCGTTTTAACATTGGATTCAGTCTCCAATTTTTTTTTATCATAATCCAGTTTGATTAATTGAGTAGCACTTTACTGATCATCATCATTCAACCTAAGTTGTTTTTCTTGGCTACTCTTATTCACACTTACCAAGCTGCTCCCTGCATCTATCCAGTATAGTGTGCCATGAAGGAATCTTAGAGTATTATTTAACTCTTTTACCCCCAAACCCAAATCTTAGTTTGATTTGGCTCGTCATCCACAATACATCCTTCATTCTCCTTATTTTTTTTATAAAATAAGAAGTTTCTAAGCGTAAGGGATCATTAGGCCCAAGAGCTGCAACCTTCAGCTCTAATACCAAAATGTAACAACCACTTTTTGTCACTTCAATCTTAGAGAATTTTTTTTTTTTCTTACCTCATGTAGCTGATTCAAATACCCATATATTTAAATCCAACATAAGTCTTAATGCAACCTCCCTTTTCAATAACTATCATGAACCATGTGCAGCTGTATGAGAGAATACCGAACTCACAAGTTCTCCCTCAATGCTCTTACGAGCCATACATACAAATGTATCCCTTTGGTTCTCCTTTAACAGGATATGATATATAAGTGATAACCCTAAGTGTGTACCTGGGTTCCACCTATGAAATCCACAGGCATCTCACAGCTTAGATAATGGTGAAATCTCGACAGTATAATCAGCAGTTACACTACCTTGCGCAAGGTTTCCTGAGTCATGTATACCATACTCAATTCCATGACGACACACTCGTCACTAGGAAATTTTCGTTTCACCTTAATCACTTTTTCAGTTATAAGGATTTGCAGTCAATGATGTTGTAAACAGCTACAAGTCTTATACAAGGTACAAGTCCAGATTAACCTATACGAAGCATTACCTCAAGTCAACCTATGATGCCTATGGGAGAGCAAGTGTCTTTCTAATGATTCTCATCATTGCTAGACTTCTTCCCTTCCCGTAGCCATCATATGTTGCCATCGGGGTACCAACCCATGGGGTTCCATCCACCCTTGTAACTATAACAAGCTTGTACTTAAGCAATACCACTCTACATTTTAAGGTCTTGAAAAGGGAACTCAATATAGCTGTTATGTGGCAGTATTCAATTAACGACTACTGTCATTAAACGGATACGTCCATGTAACAGCGGTAGTGAGTTAACCTGTCAAGAGTCCTAAAATGAAACATGGTATCTTAACAAATTAAACATTATACAATGATCTAGTTCCTGTGTCTTCATCACTTGGTGAAGAGTAACTAGAGTCATGTACCCTAGAATCATGATAGGTTAAATGTAGTTCCTAAACTACTCATTTCTTCCTATCTGTTTCAGATATAAGATAGATCAAACTTTAGACCTAAATTCCCAATTCTACGGTTTGTTAATGATTCAATTTCCACTGCATCAGAATAATACCTTACATTATCATGGAGTAATAACTACTAATGTTAATCTTACTCCCATTAGTAATCATGCAACTATATAATTACTAATTATTGGGTACATACGGAGTCGATCCCATTACCCTCCTTTCAAAAACACTTATGCTATATTATTAGAATCATGTTACTCAGTTTTAACCTCAACATTTATTCTTGCCAGGTTTGATTTATCGATAGATATAAATCTTATCCATTTTACGGTTCTTGTCACAGTAGGATTCCCAATTCTCTTGAGAACTTCTATAACCATTTCCAAACCTCCACTTAGGTTTATTTGTATGGCTACTATCACCTTGGCAGTGTATTCATTTTCCTTGGATCCTTGCACCAATTTACTTGGCATCCAAAATACATTCCATTAATTCCAGCTATCAGATCATTGCTATCATTTATATGACTACACCGTCATATCCTAATCATGGTTGGTTTCAGCTCACAATTTTATTTTATTTTTAGGAGCGTAAACACCAAACTTCCATAGTGAGTGAGATGGCGAGTACTCATGTTGAGCACAATCTGAATGCTCCCATCAATACTCTAATCATTTTCATTGGGTAGTAAACCCATGGTTTCATGGAGGTTTAGTATTCTGGGATTTAATCATCTCCCAACAATTCTATGCCAACTGTATCCCATATCCTATGGGCCCTTTTAGCATTTAGGTTCAACCTGATTATTAATGAATTATCTTTAATTCATCTTGTTAGTTGGAGTAGCTCCAACATAAACATTCATCACATCATGTTTTATACGATAGCAATCCGATCGATCATATACTTTATTTACCCACTTTATGGAAAGACAGTTTGCTTAAGCAACAAGGAATGATCTATTCTCATTTATTATTTCACTTTGAGGAATTAAGTTGAACTCTCCTTCATGTTAAGGGAGTTGGGTTAGTTTTATCAATTATTTCAACTTAATTTCCTTAAAAGGTTTAAGTGCTGCCCAAAAGGAACATCAACAAGTTTTTGGGACTTAATCTTTATATGATGAATATTAACATTTCATCCATAAATTTCATCGTAACAATTTATTTCTAATATTGTTACTCAAACTTTATCAAAGGAATCTTCCTTCAGTATGCACACATAAGCAAACACCTCAAGATTCATAACTAGATGATTTCTCATCTATCATGCATTTAACCTTTACCGGTCTTGTGAGGAATCACTACCTCTTGCTAACAACAATATTGATTTCCCATAAGTTAATCAATCTAGATTACAGAATTCAAAAACACTACTTCGTAGTGTATTCCATTAACCTATCCCTTATGCTACTGATTTATAACTTCACAACTCACCCATTAAACCTGCAAGGTTCACCTAGTCCATAAGACAGTTGTTATATTATAAAATAGAGAGAGTTACAACAGCCCTCCATTACAATCATCCAATAATACCATTTTCATAAAATATCATAAGTATAAATCCATTCTTATACCGACACTACTACAACATAGTGGGATTCATTACAGAAATTACAGAGAGGCATTAACATTCTTCGATAATATGAAAGGAGTATTTATTGAACAAAATATGGAATATTTTCCATGTTGCAATAGATCGTAAATGTACACAGTATATTTTCACAAGAGAACCTTTACTCGAAGTCAATAAATAACTTCCTCAACATAAATAAGAATATCTCAAATCAACAATTGGCTGTAACTTTATCTTTTAAAAGTAAGCATGTGATACAATTAGATAACCAAGACATTTCTTTACTTCACGCCAGTTACCTTCGCTCAATTTCCTACAATGGTTAGGCAAGGTCAGTTCGACTGAACTGAGCAAGAAAAGTCCTTTATCCCATTTATCAATTTATGTCATTAAATGTTAGAATGAATAAATATTGCAATAATCTCAATCTAACATTTTAATCATATAATTCCACAAAATCATTCTTAAGTAACCTGCTTTGCAATCATTAAGAACAACTCCTTTACCTCTTTCAGTACTCCGCAAGGACAAGTTCTATGTACTACTTCACAAAATAAGTTAAAGCAAAACCAGATAAAAGATATTCATACCCAAGAAATGACCATCAAATAATCAATAACACAAGTTATTAAAAATACGATTGAATCACAAAAAGTTAGATGGAGTAATCAGACTTTTATCAACCATGGTATGAATCTGTGTCATCCCATTAATAAATATAAATTTCTGCAACTAATGTTGCTTCTCCAGCAATTCAAACAGTATAATTCTTGGACACAGAAGGTAATCCAAGCCATGGAAATGAAAATAACCAATTCCATCAACATCAACACACCCAACAACATAGATCCAGTTAATACTCATGACGTTTATATGTCATAGCTACAGGATACAAAATATTCTACACTATCCATTAATATCCTAAGAAGGAGATATATATCTATACAACTCAAGTTACATATCATAGTAACTTAAAAGAATTAAGGCAATATAGACTTAGTTTCCTATCTATTCCACATTGTACCTTCTTTAACAAAAATCAACATTTCAAATTATATCTTACCACATTCTATTGCAATAAGAATATGAAGACACAACCATTCAAAATCTTATTTATGCTTGCGTTTAGGGGCTAAACTCCCTGAATTTGTCTCAATGATTAGTGCATATTACTCCTTAGTAATGGAGATATGTTACCCTTGGTTTAATAATCCTACAGAGATTAATCAGTTTCATAACTTTACATAATATTAATATTAAAATCTTCAGTAAGGATCGATTTTTAAGAATGGAGACAACTAAGTTTCCTTTCCATTATTGCACCTTATATATGGATCAGCAAAACTTATCAAACATATCCATAGTGTAATCCACCAAGACCCCCCCCCTTGGTTTCAAGTAAGACTTTCTAGTTCTTTCAAGGAAACATAAAACAACCAACTCTTTTAATCATTATCCATCAAGGTCCCAACTCCAATCAAGCTTTCCTCAAGTAAGTCTAATTATAGAGATATTATAACATCAGAACCGAATAGCTTCCTAAAAAGAAAATAATGGTTTTCCGTACTTGGTAGAGGATTAGTTAGGTTCAGCCCTTCGAAAACCAATTCCCAAATTCATCTTTTGATCTCCAGTATCAGTTCAAAACTAGCTTAGATAACTTCTAAGGAAGATAGTAAATAACGAAAATCCTTATAATGGAGTGAGCCGAAGGCTCTACAACTCAGCAATTATTTACATCAACTGAAGATGCTTCAAAAATCCTAAGAAAAGGAATATTCAGGATGAGGTTGCAACCAACTCGCAGTTGGATGGTGACGAATTATGATACAAATATCCTGAAACTCAGCCTCTGTTGCCACTCATCTACAATGAAACCAGGTGTAATCCCTGCTTCTTCCCATTAACCTTTCTAAGAGCTACATGGTTCAACATATCATGCTAGAATAACGTGAAGTGTTATTAGCTCACAAAACACCTATCCAACTGAGCCATGTCTTAAAAGGTTAATACCTATATTTGCTTTGGAGAAAGAAAATATGAGGAATAAAATTTGCTTGCAGACCCAACAAGGGTAAAAGGATTACGTTGACAAACCAGCAAGTCTTCAGCCTAGCGGACTTGTGGCTCATTAATAGTCAACTCGATGGAGATAAAAGTAATATATAATATATACTATGCATGAGATAGAAGTACCAACAGGTTATCCCCAAATCTACCCGAGATCATACCCAAATACAGATTCTTTTTCTATGGTGATACGCACAGGACAGAAGTGAAAGTAATATACACCAATATCCAGAATAGGTTTAATTGCTTAAATAAACATACCCTGATTTGAGTCAGGTATAAAGGAAACCCATATTCCCAATTATAATTTTTTGCAAAACATTATATCATTTGCACAAATACCCGTTATTATTTGGGTCAACCCCAATAAAACAATGCAAACGAAAAATAGTGGCTCTAAATCCTCTCTATAGTGCCATCTACAGTCATCATTGTCGAGCATGATACAAGTAGAATAAAAGATAAAAGGATAATAGTTTTCCAGGGTTACAGTCATACCATTTTCCACTTCTACTTCGCATAAAAATAGAGTATAACAAACAGCAACCCCGAACTAATACATACCCAATTCTTTTCTTAGCACAAACCAAAATTACCAATATGTATTCATTCTAACCTCTGATGATTTAAAAAGATAAAAGGGATAAAGAATGTTTCTTGCCTGGTAAAATGGCAGGTCGAATTCTTTTCTTCCTGCTTCCTTCGCAGCCCCAAATCATGCACATATCTGAATCAACTAGGTCACATTTCCAGCCTTCCTTGTTCAGTGAAACGTTTTAATATAGCAATTGATTTAGAAATCACATGGCTTTACAGTACTTCTGCCCCAAGAAATTCACCATGCAAGGATACCAAAAATGGAGTTTTTTTCCACATTTACCACAAAACTAAATGAAGCAGTTGCATGCAATTCGCCTCATTTGGGGGCTTTACGAATTTTAAAAATATTAAATGCAAATTTAATGACATTTAATGCGGAAGTGCTACACCAGTAGCTTATCCATCTACCACCACCCATTACTCTCCTCCAAAATTGGCAGGGTTATTCTAGTTTAAAACTTATAGTTACCTTTTCCCCCTAAATTTGCTAAATAATAATAACTTAATTACTCTTCTTAACTTAGGTTGATTAACCTCTCAAAAACATAGGTTATAATATTATATAAGACCCAATGCTTTAGCACATGAATAGCCTTATTGTTATTATTTAAATGCAATACAACTCCCATAGAGATGCATATTACAAAGTGAAATTAGCTATAATAATTTCATAATCCAATGTAAGTGCCATGGCCCAGGATTCACAAGCCGGAGTCCACTGACCACAGTGGTTGATCGTTAGAAGGTTTGTTAGACAAATCCAGAAACTACGTTCCCTTGTCTAAAACATGTTACCTTCTAGGAATGAAACAATGAAATATACTATTTTGCAGGTATCATATTATCCTTAGAAAACTTTAACTCTTCCCATTGTGATATCATGACCCAACGCCGTCGGTACGACATATTAAATCATGTCGTCGATGGCTTATTACACATATTTTGATCGTAACCAATTGTACATGATTACAACACTTCAATTCTCAGTTACCAGCAAATTATCTTGATTACAAGAATGTTCTTCGCAAATGCAATCTTAATAGTTAAATACAAAATCGGGCTTCAAAGTGAACATTATTTAAAAATACCCAATTCTCGTCACTTTAGTAGGAGAAATATAACACTTCCTACCCTTATTAAGTGCATGGCTGGGGTTACCCACACAACCTGTTATGGTAAACATGTTTTGGTAAGTGAAGATGCACGTTAGAATCTAGGAGTCTCTGCATTAAATCCTTTGACTTAGTTTTATCATTCCATGGATAATTTCAACTCCTTTATGATCTTGAACTAAATTTGTGGAGTGTTTTTGTTTGGATCTTGGGAACAAACAGGTCAACGGTTCAATTCCCACGCTCTCCATATATTTTATTAAATTATTTTTTTTTGGAAAATTTTGAGAAATTTATAAATTTTGGGGGATTTCCAAATTTAGAAGCTCACCAAAAACATTTAGAGCCACTGGTAAATTTAGCAGTACAACACCTATTAGGGGGTAAAAAATATTTTTGGCCTAAATTGTGTATTTTGTGATTGTGGACACTTTCTTGTAAAGAGGGGGCACACAAAAAATTAATTTTGATGTAATTTTGGAGCATTTTTTACTTATCTTGGTGCATAAAGTGCAAAAAAAAAAGAGTAAAAAAAAGTGTAATTTTTTTATTTGGTTCTATCACACGATATCTTTGATCTCATAGCAACGTTCGATATATACGGTGCCTCTGGGAAGCGCTTACGGGTGATGCCGTTGTGACTGCTACTGCACTTAATGCCTAACACAGCTTTCTAAACATCATCTGGGCATTGACCCTATAAAATTGATGGGGAGTAATAAGGACACAATACACACACATTTGAGCCCTCCCATCCGTTTGTGCTTGCACAAACCCCTCTCCGTACTGTTTACGTACCATGCGCTAAATTATTTCACGTGCGTTAACACCTCTTTCTGTAATGACGAGTATATTGAAAGGGTGATCTTATTCCATGTACCAATAGGTATATTGGAAGGGAGCGTATATAGAAAGGTTTGGTATATCGGCCTGACGGTATATTGAGAGGGAGACCATAAACCTGGAGTGATAAGAGCCTTACCCTTTGTCATAAATTCAGAGTTTCAAAAATTTAGATTGTAGAAATTGGTGCACAAGCACCAAAGTTCTTCTTTCCAGATTCACAACTACTTAGAGGTGACAACTATGCTATATGGAAACCAAAGATCAAGATGTTACTTGAGTTTGAAGACCTATGGATAGTTGTAGATGGAAGAACAACAAGATCACTTGATGATGGAAGACAACAAGTTTAATTTGACAGGGCCAATCAAAAGGCCAAGTTGATCATCTTGTTTGGCATAATAGATGATGTGCAACCCCACATTAGAGATGCCAAAATGGCCAAGGATGCATGGGATAAGTTGAGCATAGTCTATGAGGAAAAGAACAAGAATGCCATCCTCAACCAACTATCACAAATGCATACTCTCAAGTTCAAGTACAATGAGAAGGTTGAAGTTTTTTTGAGATGAGTTGCTACTTTGAGGGCATCTCTACTGGAATTGGAAAAAGAGATAAGTGATGACGACCTCATACCAATTGTGTTGCGAGCATTTCCTCCTTCTTACAGAATCTTTGTGACAACTATCAATATGAGTGAAGACACAGTCACCTTTGAGAAGTTTGTCAATCTACTCCAAAAAGAAGAGGCAATGAACAACAAAGATGAACATGAGCAAACACTATATTCCAATCATAAAGGAAAGGGGAAATTTCAGTCCAATCACAAGAAGTCCCAACAAAATCAAAGTCAACAAAGGGACCAAAGTCAAAGAGACAACACCAAGAAGTGTCCCATTTGCAATAGAGGGGGACATGACATCAAATATTGTTCGTAAAATTCCTACAAAAAGGGTTCATCAAGAAATTCAAAACCCAACAGCCAATAGGGTAACAAAAATTCAAATCAATGGAAGTCCAACAACAACAACAATCAAGGGCAGAAAAATGGTAACTGGTAAAGAAAATCCAAACAACAAGGGTACATTTCTGAGCATGAGGATGATTCAGATGAAGGACACCACATGTATTCTACTCAATTTGATGAAGAAACCAGGTCCACACAAGATATCTGGTATGTTGTCTCGAGTGAAACTCGACACATGACTAGATGCAAAGATTGGTTTTACACACTACGTGACTCACCTAACAAGAACCATGTGTCATTAGGTGATGAATCATCATACAGTGTCAAGGGGATTGGAAAAATTTTACTACCTCTTAGAAATCATAACTACAAAATCACAGATGTATTGTATGTACCTGGGTTGACCAAGAATTTGTTATCAAGTAGTCAACTCCTTGATCACAACTTAAATTTGGATTTTGACAGTAATAATGGAGAAAAAGCGTGCTTGATAAGAAATAAGTCAAGAGGTTCCAAGATTGTAGCAAGAGCCTCTAATGTGGGATGCATGTTCCAACTTGATTTTGTCCACAAGGATGATCAAGCTTTAGTGGCCAAAGACACACAATCTACAGAACTATGGCATTACAGATATGGTCGCATCAATTTTGGCTATCTCCAAACACTTCAAAAGGGAAACATGGTGAAAGGATTGCCTACACTCAAGCACAACACTGAAAAGTGTCACAATTGCCTAGCTAGAAAGCAACACAGAGTACCCTTCTAGAAGAACACATATAGAGCTAAGGGGAATCTTGATTTGGTGCACACCGATCTTTACGTGCCCATGTAACCAAGTCATTCTGGATGTCAATACTCCATGTTTTGTGTTAATGACTACTCAAGAAAGATGTAGATATATTGTCTAAGAAACAAGAGTCAAGCCTTTGAGACATTTCAAAAGTTCAAAGCACTTGTTGAGAATGAAGTTAGTCACAAGATCAAAACTCTCCATTCAGATCAAGGGGGGGAATTCATAAGAAATGAGTTCAAGACTTACCTAGAAGCTCATGGGATTTGTCGACAAATGATTCCTACTCACACACCACAACAGAATGTTATAGTTGAGAGATGGAATCGTACTATCATGGAAATGGTACGATGTGTGATTGATGAGTCAGGTTTAACAAAGACATTTTGGGTAGAAGCTACAAAAACTGTAGTCTATTTGTTGAATAGAGTGCCCACAGTAGCTCTTGAAGGAGTGACACCTCAAGAAGCATGGTCAAATAGGAAACCATAAATTGCACAGCTAAGAGTATTTGGGTGCAAAGATAGCATGCACATACCCAAGAAAAATAGGAACAAGTTGGATATGAAAGCTCAGAAACTGATATTCATTGGATATAGTGAAGAAGCACTTGGGTAAAAATTATGGGATCCGAAAGAAAATAAAATATACACAAGTATGGATGTTGAGTTATTTGAGAAGAAACAAGCAGATGTTCCACTCAACAACTTAGCAAACATGTAGAATACACCTCTTGTGAAGAAAAAATTTGATGTTCCCACTGAAGATGACAGTGATGAATTGGATGATGGTGAAAAATTGGATCCACCACAAGTCAATGTAATAGCTAAGAAGTTACCTAAATGGTATACTCAATTAATAAGAGATGTAAATTGGATGAAGCACCTAGCACATCATCCAATCCTAGACCTAGAACTCACAGTCAAGCTCGTGAAGAGGTCAATTATGCCCTAATGAGCAGAGTTGTTGAAAAAATTGAGCCATCTATAGTTCAAGAATCCCTACAATAAAAATCTTGGAAATATGCCATGGATTTAGAGTATCAGTCAGTGATGAAGAATAACACATGGCAACTTGTCGACCTTCCACCAGGGAAGAAACCCAGATGTAGATGGATATTCAATACTAAGTACAAATCAGATGGTACTATTGACAAGTATAAAGCAAGGCTTGTAGAAAAGGGGTATGCACAACAAGAAGACATTGATTATGAGAAGACATTTGCTCCCATAGCTAAGATCAAGACAATCATGACGATCTTTTCTCTAGCTGCACAATTTAGTTGGAAAGTCCACCAAATGGATATGAAAATTGTCTTTCTTAATAGATATTTGTAAGAAGAAGTCTATATGACTCAGCCAGAGGGTTATGTAATACCAAGAAAAGAGATTATGGTATGCAGACTCATAAAATCTCTATATGGCCTAAAATAGGCACCCCAAGCATGGTACATCAAAATTGATGAGCAACTCATAAGTCATGGATTCGAAAGGAATCCTTATGACCCCAATCTCTACCTCAAAAATCAAGGGGGGAGATTTTCATTGTGGTTGTTTATGTTGATGATCTAGTCATTACAGGTAGTTCTGTGAAAATGATCGATGCAAAAAACAATGATTTTAATCGATCGTTTGACATGACAGATCTCAGGCTCATGCACTATTGTCATAGGTTGGAAGTATGGAAAAAAGAGAATCATATCTTTGTGTCGCAGTTGAAATACACCAAGACAATGCTCAAGAAATTAAGGATGATGGACTGCACTCCTATTGCTACACCTATGGAAGCGAGACTTTAGTTATCTCATTCCGATCCATCACCACCGGTGAATGCAACACTCTATCGTCAGTTGATCAAGAGTCTCATTTACCTGACATATACTAGACCAGATATCAGCTTTGTAGTCAGCTATTTATCATGCTTCATGGAAGAACCAAAAATATGTCATTGGAAAGTAGCAAAGAGAATACTGAGATATCTGAAGGGTACAGTTGAGCTTGGTCTAGAGTACAAGAAGAATGAAAACTTCTTCTTGACAGGATATTCAGATTTAGATCATGCAGGAAACATGGATGATAGGAAGTCAACATTAGGCTTCGTCTTCTTTATGGGTTCTGGACCGATATCATGGGGAAGTAAGAAATAGAAATTTTTTTCTCACTCTTCTATAGAAGTAGAGTATCGAGTTGCAGGTGAAGTTGTTTGTGAAGCAATATGGCTACACCAAATACTGGAAGGAATTGGTCTACCACAACAGAAATCTACTCCAGTATATGTTGATAATGAAGGAGTTCTGAAGCTTTTTTGCAATCCAGTATTTCATGAGAGAACCAAGTATATTGAAGTACATGTTCATTTCATATGCGATCATGTCTTGAAGCACAACATACAACTCCAGTTCTGTTCTATATCTAAACAGAAGGTAGATTTTTTCACTAACTCACTTGCATGTGACAAATTCACACTGTTCAGAGAGTTTCTCTCCACTTCATTGGAAACTATGCAAAATTAAGGGGGGAAATGTTAGCATAATTTAGCATAGGCATATTTATTACATTTTATTGCATTGTCTTTTATTTAATAATGTGCAACATGTGCACTCTAGTCTAGTGACTTGTATTCAATTTTGTTATGTTGGATAACATTCAATATTGGTATTAGAAGTAATTACATGTGCATGTGAGATGGGTCTTATCATCTCCTAGTTGGTACCTGATAGGGTGTCATGTCTATCCATATGAGGCTGTCTAATATCTATAAATATTACAGCTATTGCATTGTTATGTAATCTGATTTCATGATCAATAATATTTGTGAGGCTTTCGTCCCTCTTTGGTCATTACAATCTAATTCTATTCTATCATGACCTCAAGAGAAGATAACCAGTGACGTGAACTTCACATGATGGTCTAGGGAATTTAATCACATGGTGATGCATTGTAAGAAGTGGATAGCACGTTAAGGGACGAGTGTTTGGAAAGAAGACCACCTAGTGATGACATAGTGGGACTACAAAGTCAACAATAGGCATGTTGTCAATTATGATGCAAGGCATTCGGGAGGCTCAGGTTCGGAAAGTTTACCAGTTGAGTTGAAGATAAATGATAAGCACCTGATCCATAAGTATGAGTCATGATGTATTAGGTCCAACGGTTCCGATTAGGAGTTGACATCTTGAGCCCCATAAGAAGGTTATTTTTTCCTTTGGTTACATGTTGACAAAGATTTTCTGAGTTCAGGACTAGGTCACCGACTTAGAAGGTTCATTCATGGACACGTTCTATTGATAGGCCATGGTATCTGCATAAATTTATTGGTAGAACTGTGGAGGTGGTCAAGAGCGTTCATAGATGGTCAATGTTCGTAAGAAGTAACTCGACAGTTGTGTTTATAATGGTCTTGACGAAATTCATCATCATTGAGCATGTCACTGGTAGAGAAATGCGGAGTGACTTTGATTTATAACCAGTTGAGAGTCCCAGAAAAACCTCTGTACCATTGATTTGAATTCTAGAGAAAAAGGTAGTTAGAAGGCAGTGGAAGTGTGGAGTACTTCATATGTAGGTGATGCCCATAGTGGAATCAAGGAATGTGCGTATGCCAGATCCTTCCCAGTATTGTTAACCACTTTCATGAGGAATTTTGTTTAGGTTTTGTTACCTGGATTTGGCTTGGCACACTTAGTTTGTGGGTACCATAGAGGTAATGAGAAACATCTAGCTGAATGTCGAAGGCGTCCAAAGAGAGGGTTGCAATGTTTGATTTGTCTGAATTGTTTTCCATTGATCAGTGATGAGGCGATGAGGAACACCAAAGTGACAAATGCGTGTGCATGATTGATGAACTCACATGGTTTTCTCCGCTTTCATGGAGATGAGTGGGTAATGGCTTCAATGAATTTGAGGTCGTATTATTCGATAGCAGTAATGATCCTTTGATGTCATTGGGAAGAATGGGGGTTGATCTCTGGTAGACAAGTACCCAAACCCCATGTAATGTAGAAGGGCCAAAGTGTCACGAGATGACCTATAAGGCGTGACTGGGTGTATGATGTAAGGTAATGAGCATGTTGTAGTGGCGATTTTACACAACGTTTGATGTAGCTCACAACAATCATGATTCAGCATGGGTAGTACCTAGTTTTGTAAGCCTAGGCGAAGAATACGCTTATGCAATAAACTGATTAGGCCACTGAAGTTGACCTCCGTCACGATGAGCCATCATGGAACTTCCTTAGGATTGATTAGTAGCGGAAATGTTCAGGTAAAATTGCTGAGGCATCCCAAAGAGGAATACCATCAAAGCTATGCTTATTGAGGAGGCCTCCCATGATGACGTAAGGCATAAGAGACTTTTTAAGGAAGGTGCGTTGTCCAATTTTACAGGTGAGGTCTAGGAGGTAATAATAGAGACCCTTAGACCATATAGTCTAGAGTCCCATTACACGTTATACCAAAGGTCACTCAGCAGGTGCTGGGGACTCACCTGAGTTCATGATGGAGGCACCGAGTCTCTCACAAGGTAAATGTGAGTCTTGTGTGAGTGAAGGCGTCTGGATGGTGATAAAGATTTTAGAATCGGCAGGCGAAGCAGGTATTTGAGAAGCCAAGCAGGACATTCTAGGTATCTAGTACAAGTTGTTGTCTGGTTGAATGGGGAACGGTTTGAAGGTAACATAACAACATAAGGAAAGTGGTTCATATAGAAAGTATGTCCACATGAAAAATTATACTTCATAAACACATATCTCATTTACGACATAAAGCCTTATATACATATTGACTTGGTGTTATAACCACATTGAAAATCACTAAAGATGTTGATTGATTTGATCATCATAGGGCGTAACCATGGCTTAGATGACCTAAGTACGAGTGCTTCGTATTCGGCAACTACATGTTTGTGTAATCAAAATCGAGTTTGAAAGACAAAGGCATGGGTTCATCCATCAAGAAAAATGAGGATAACTTACCAGCCCCATCTCCCCATCGCCTAACACTTGGAATCCATCGAAGAAGAGTGTCTATTTGGATTAAGCGGGTCTCATTTAGGGAAAGGGTGGCAACCTTGACTTATCTCGGACGTCAAAATTAGAGGCTTGATCCCCAGAAATAGGTGTGTTGGCTTCAATTGGTTGAGCTGATAGCTTATAACCTTGACATGGACCACCATGCCTTTAATGAAGTTACGAGGTCGAGGTCAGCTAAGAGTCATAAGTGGCCATCCATGCGGCACGCATGCATTTGATATAGGTTTGAGCTCTACACGAAGTACAATGGGGTCGGTGTCTAGTAACCTTCCATCACATGCCTAGAATATTCCCTGTGGTTAAGTAGGTAATGAGTCGCTAGTTTTGATGGCAACTTAAAACTAAGGCTAAGCAAAGTTTTTCTGGGATGGGTAATATCTAGGTTTCATAGTACAAAAGAGTGTGACTTATGTAACAAAACTGGCATGTTCCCTATACACAGGCATCACGATGAGTGAGCATGGCTCCCAAGGAGTGACTCGGTACCCTGAGATGTAAAGGTAGAAAGGTTGATCATATTTAGGTGGAACTGAGGTACAAGTGGTTGGAGACGTGTATTATTTTAACTTAGCCTCAAAATCTTTGTGGATATCATCATCCCATTTAAAGGAGATATCCTTCTTGAGTAGATGATGAAATGGTTGGTAGCCGATCAAATAAGTTGTGAAATGAACCGACGAATAGACTTCAACTTACCTTGAATAGGCTTCAGAGTTGCCTAGAGGTTAGTGGGCGGCGGCATTTTGAGAATAGCCTTAACTTTAGCAGGGTCAACTTCTATGTCGTGCAGGGAAATGATGAAATCCAAAGGAGCTTTATTAAGAGAACCGCGAAGACACACTTATTGGGCTGAAGGTGAACATAATATTTAATCAGGTGATCAAAAGATTGTTTTTAGGATTGCAAGGTGCTCGGCCCGATGGCATTTAGATTTGGCCAGGAGATCGTCCACACAATATTTCAATATGCAATGCATGATGTCATGGAAGATATAAGTAACAGCCCAATAATATGTAGCACCAGTGTTTTTAAGGCCAAAAGGCATGACTCGGTAGCAGAAGGTCCCCCAAGGGGTGATGAACGTGGTTTTGTGTTGATCCTCCAAGAGTGAGCAAGATTTGATTATAGCCTGAGAAGCCGTCCATGAGTGATAACATCTCATGACCATCGGTGAGATCAACTAGTTGGTCAATACCTGGTTGAGGAAAGTTGTCTTTAGGGCAAGCTAGTTAAGGTCACAGAAATCTATGCAAATGTGAAGTCCCCCTATCACTTTTGTGACATGAATGATGTTATAAATCCATTGGGGATAGTAAATGGGTAGGATGAAGGAAACCAAGAGAAGGTGCTGAAGTTCTTCTTTGACAAGAAGGGAAATGCGTGGATACATTTTCTGCATCTTCTGTTTTATGGGTTTGGCTTCAGGAATGGTTATGATATTGTGGACCACAATGTTTGGGTCAATACTGGGCATATCATCATAGGACAAAGAAAAGGCGTTGCTATGATCCCAGAGGAAAGAATTAAAAGCTTTGTGTTCAACAGGCATCTAAATATTGGCATATCTTTAGAATGTGTGAGTCGTCCTGAGTGTTAATATTAATTTTGATGGTTGATTCATTCAACATGGTTTTTGTCTCAGAATGCAATGAATGGTGAATATAAGAATCTTCTGCATCAAGGTAGGTGAGGATAGATTCATCGTCTTGACATTGAATGATGTTAATAGAAGGTGTATCATCATCAATCATGTCAGGATACATGAAGGGAAGAGAAGAGGGAGCCTCGCTATCACATTGATAAGTCAGAGGTCCCAAGGAAATTGTGTTTATGAAAAAAAAATTAAGGAGGAATGGATTCGAGGATCTAAGGACTCTGTGGGTGAAGGTGGTGAAGTTGGATGAATATGGTGAAGAAGGTCTTGTCATCCTCAATGAGGTCGATGTGGGTATTCTTGGAAGATGGTTCGGTAAATCCAATGCCACTATGAGTCTTTGTGTTTACAGGTGGTACATGGAGATGATAGTATGGCGACCTTGTTTGTAAAAGCCAAAACCAAAGCCTTTCCATGCACAAGCGGTGAAGGAAAGTGTGGGTGAAGCGGCGGTTAGTGAGATATTGGAGGTTAGATGAAAATGGTCGTGTTTGGGATAGTGGTTTGGGTGAAAAGGTGAAAGTATCAAGTCCCCCATATGTTATGTTGGTATGAAGGCTGAGAGGACCATAAGGGAAAACCTTGCCTATAATATAGTCATAATGAGGATATTGGCGTAGGTTTCCATACTCTTGTGGAGTGAGGAATGTGTTGATATTATAGAGGCAGTACTCCCCAAGAGTGAGGTGTTGAAAAATACCCTCTAAGGGATCAGTAGTAGATATGTGGATAGCGAGGATAGATGAATTAGTAGGTGATAGGTAGTATGGGTATTGGTTGGTTGGGAAGTAGATGGGCTAGCCGTGCAGAGGTTGCGGTAGTAGTATGAATAAAGGATTTAGGTGTGGGAGAGGTGGTGCCAACATTGGTGGATAGGGTTGTGGCTGAAGGAGAAGTGAGGGTAGAGGTAGATTCCTTAACTGGTACAAGGAAATTGCTATGTTAGTACAACATGTTGTATGTTTTGAATGGTGACGGGTCTGATGGGATGGTATAGTTATGTCCTTTATGTTCAAATTTTACACAATGGTGTAAAGATGAAGGAACGCAACCCATGACGTGAATCCAAGGTTGGCCAAGAAACAGTTTATACTAGAACTCCCCCTCTAAGATGTAGACCAATTCTGGGATAGTGCAAGGGCCTACATGAATGTGAGTAATAATGGTGCCAAGGGTGGAAGTGACGGCATCATTGAAGGAGCACAACATAACTGGGCTATTATGCATGTAATTTAAAGGTATGCACATTTTATTATATGCGTGGGAGGAGATAATGTTGGTGTTAGCACCGCCATTGATCATAACATGTTGTACGTGTATATAATTGATATAGATAGATAAAAAGGGGTGGAATCATGATCATCTGATTGGAGAGGTATGATCTTCTCATTAGAAAAAATGAGGGTGAATACTTGATGAGTGAGTGTGGGGTTAGAATAATGAGATGATTTGGTAACAGAGGCCATGTGGTGAGGGGTGAGGATGGAGGCTACTGGTGTGGGGTCGTTAGGTAAAACCTTGATGGATTACAAAACCTCCATACGGGCTTGTCGATGATATTTAGAGGTTTGGATGAGATTATACAAAGAATTTTTAAAAGGGATTGGTGTAATTTTATTATCATTTTATGATGGGTGACCCCATTAGAAATAGGGTATGTAGGTCCTCGAATGGTGATTATGGGCGTAGGTGTAGATTTTATATTGGGCGCGAGATTATTTGATGGGATAGTTCATTTTTCTTTTCCTTTGTCATTTTGGGAGCAAGTGGAAACTTGGATCATGTTAATCTAAAGGAAATAGGTAGATAGAGAAGGTATGTCATGAGTAGTCATGAGTAGTGTAATGACATGATGGATAAAAACCTAATGCGTGTTAAGAACCTTATGAAATGAGTAGGGCACATTGGCATTTAGGTGGTGGTTTGGCTAAGTTCTCTAATACAAACCATGTTGATCTCAAACTTTGGATGTGGAGAAAAGGTTTGTGAAGGTGGAGATGAAGGTCACTAAAGAAGTAAGGGATGAGGGTGTGTGGTGGTAGCTGAAGGTGGAATGGGGTCCGCACCAAAAAGATCATTGTCGTCAAAATTTTCATTAGAAGGACATAATTGGAGGAGCATAGTTTTGAGAGCCTTATAACCTTCTACATCATGTCTTGACACAAGATGGTAGGCAAAAAGTTTAGTGTCATCAAACCCTTTAGGTTTGGTTTTGAGGGGGTTGTAAGGTCTAAGCGGTGGTAATGTGATGATTGAGGTCTCTAATAGGTTGGCTAAAATTTTAGCGTAGGACCCTACCAAAGGATCACAGTGGGAAGTGAGTGTGGGTCTAGGTAAAGGTGTGGATGATTATGGTGAAAGAGATGTTATAGGAGGGGGAATAGGTTTGACCATTGGTTTGGTAGGTGAATTGTCTTAGGTTTTTATGGCATCTGCTTGGGTAAAGGTGTGGTAGAAGAACTAGCAATGGAAGGTATTGGTAGGTAAACTATCATGTTTGAGGGTAGTGGGTTCTTGTCTTTAGATTGCATCTTCTTGGGTAAAGTTGAGGTGAGAGTACATGATGCAAAAGGGAAAGCAGATAGTGGAAGTTGATGGATTACCCATGGGGATAATAAAGTTGCTGTGGAAGTGGTTGGTAGAGGCTGGGTAGAAGGTATGGGTTGAATTCATATAGGTAAAGTTGGGGTTATAGTAGTTAGTGTAGGTATATGTGGTAATAAATTTACAGGTGAGGGCGAGGGTGTTTGTTGTGTAGGTAAATTAGATGTAACAAATTATCATGATGATGAGGTGGGTTGCTTAAATTTTGATTGGCCTTGGGTAGGGGCTGTTTTGCCAAGGTTGATGGGTGAGGTCCTAGGATGGATAGAAGGGAAGAAGGTTAAAAATACGTGGTAGGTGCATACTAGTGTATGTGGCCTAGCAAGGTTGGGTCTTCCTTTTAGGTGGAGGAGTAATTTTGGTGTGGGTTGGGGAAGACGTGGCTGAATATAATTTGACAAGTGGATGAGTAAGCCTTGGCATCGACATGAAACCCAAGGTAGTGATGGGTCTAGATATGGATGAATATATAGCTTTGGGCAAGTGCTTAGGCATTTGAATGGTTTTAGTCATGGGTAAAGGTTCAAGATGTAGGTAAAGGTAAAAAATAATCAAGTTATTTCAATAGACATGGTTAGGGTCAACCTGGTTGCTAGATGTACCTTTGGATAGATCGTGGAAGTATCTGTAGGAAAAATTTTCATTTGAGTTAAAAAGGGGAGCATAAGAAATCCCCCAAAGCATGGAATTATCAACATAATCCAAGCAACCATCCAGTTGTGAGAACAAGACTTCTGTAAGAGGAGAGGCAGCTGGTTTAGTGGCAATCCCTATAAAATATGTCTATGAGACAGGGAATGGGTGATCCTCAAATTCTATGGGTAAAAGATATGATACCTGATCAATGAGATCCTAGAATACTAATGGAGAATTGTCCCCAACATGTAGTGACATGGCTACAGCATCTCCCATGGGTAGGAGAGATGATAGGTGGGGTGAGTTAGATTCCTCTTTTAGTGGAGGAGAAAGCGATGATGATTTTCCTACGAGTAGGAGAGTTAATACCATTGATTGTTTGGTAGGTTGCAAGGTAGACGGTGAAATGGAATCAATAGAAATCATGGACTCCTCCAAGGTGAAGGTGGATATGTAGGGGACTCCTCATAGGGTTAAGGAGTGGAAGAGGTATGCTCCTCCGTGGGTAGAGGATATCGTGCCATAATTTTATCGATAGACGGAATAGGTGGAAATTGAGGAACGACCAGTATGATATCGAAAACAATGTGGATTTCATGGACATTACTATCATTGGTTGAAAGTTCACCACTTTGATTAGATGACGGTGTATAGTTAGGGAACGAATTCTTAAATATATGAAAGTTTTGATTTGCTGGTACATTCGGGTTGTGTAAGACGAGATCTCCATTATCTAACATTTCCTGGATAATGTTCTTATAACCTATGCAATTACCATCATTATGGCCTTCGACCGCAATGATAATTACAAAAGTCAAGGTCCTTATATCATGTGGGCATAGGATGAGCGAGATCGAAACCAATATGAGCTTGTATGGGGGAGAAGTGTAATGGCTTTGGATTTAAGAAGATTTTTAAAGGCTGAAGAATAGGGCTCTCCAATTAGAGTGTAATTTCATTGTTCCCTCCAGAACTGAAAAGTCTAAATAGGAGAAATATTAAAGGAAGGTTTGGCTTGATTAGATGGATGAGATGGGAAAACTTTGAGAACTACCACATTACCAGATCCTTTGGATTTTGAATAAATATTTTGGGGTTTTGAAGACAAAGAAGAATCATTTGATTTGAATGTGCCATTTTTGTTTCACAATTGGATTTTATTTTCTTCAATGGACACGAATTTCCAGATTTTGTGCCATGGTAAATGCTTCATCAAAGTTACAAAAGTTTTGTATTTGTAGATTTGGTGAGATGTGTGTAGCACAAGCTCTAGTGCACAAATCTATAAGTTCAACTTAAGGTAACTGGAACATTAATTGGTTGATAAGACTTCACCAGCGAGAAACAAAATCTACAATAGATTCGTTCATCATGCTATCATGTCAAATATAGGTCTAGTCATGGTAACTTTTTTGAATACATTGATTAAGAAGTTGTTCAGGAATGCCTGAGCCACTTGGTTAAAGGAATAGATGGAATTTCTAAGTAAAATGATGTACCAATTTAAGGTGGGTCATGTCAAGAACATGGGGACTATTCGTAGGAGTAAATCATCATCATGGAAAATTAGATAGCACTCATGTTTGAATGACCACAAGTGATGTTGTGGGTCTTATTTATTGTTCAAAAAGTTGAACTTGGGAATTTCCTAATGCACGGGGTATGGGTGAATATGAACAGATGGATGAATAATATCATTACATATTTCTTCATAATTTAAGGAGTTATGAGAGCCAGAAACTGATGCTTCTAGGGTCTGCATTTTTTCCATCATCATTCTAATGAGGTCATTGGTGGGTTGTGAGGAATGGTCACCCCCTTGCAATAAAGGAAGGTTGATGATGGGTGTATGATGTGGATGACATCCTATAATATGAGGGTGCCGAATATTAAAACGATGAAGGGGGGATAGATGCAGATGGAAATTCCCCCAAATAAGAAATAGATGAGATTGGGGGTTGCTCTGGTGATGCATGTAAACAGGTGGGTTAGTCTGTAATGAATTTTTTTTGGTAATTAGGGGTAGAGACTGAGGGATGGAAAGGATGAGGTTTTGAAATGGGGTGTGAGTTTTTGACACTAGGGGTGGTTGTGATGCAACTGGTACATACGAGGAAAGGGGGCATATGAGGCATTGCTCAAGGTGGTTAGTGAAGGAATGGTCAACACCATGGGTGCAATAGATGTCATTGGTGCAGTAGGTACAATGGATGTGGGACCTAGCTGAGAGACCACAGGGGGTAAAGTGGATGGGGGTAGCATCAAGCGACTAGTAACTGATGTGGAAGTTGGGGCGATGGCAGGAGGGATAGATACAAGCATGCCATATACTAGCTGTCATGAGGAGTATCGGGTAGATGAGTGGGAAAGATAGTATAGTAAGGCCATATGATTCTGGTGAAGAAGTCTTCCAAACTCCTCGTCATCAGTAGTAATGGTGATGGGATGAGTTGGATCCATAGGCAATAGGATGGAAGGCGGTGATGGGCTAGGTGGGAGTGGATGAAGACTAGCATTGCGTTGGTTTTGCTACGAGTCAACACCATATGAATTAGCATTGACATGGTAAACATATACTCTACATATGACACATAAACCAACATAAATGGAGAAGGATGAACTCTGGGAGGTAAATTTGATTGGTGTTTTGATTAATAATCAAACACAAAAACTGATGATGGTTAGATTGACTAATGATGGTTACAAGGGAACCGGTGATGGTTATGATAATCAATACCAGTTAATTTGGGGAATCAATAGTTCTAAAAATGAGGAAAAACTAATGAAAATAAATAATGGAAACTATATTGGGCTGTGATGTGAACGCTCTGGGGGAAACGATGATGTTTTGAGAAATTTAGATAGAACATCAGATTTGATGAATGCTATCTTTGGGTGAAATTACCAAAAAGAGTTGGAACCGACACCAATTAGGTAAACTAACGATGGTTAGATATAAACCAATGATGGTCTGTGGACTGACGTTGGTTACCGTGAAATTGGAAGAAATGAAGAAAAATAGGATTTTTTGTGAATTAAATCAGATGAAACACCAACCTAAAAATTGGAGGATGATGGTAATAGACCTTGACACACTTAGAAAAAGTTAGAATGCCCCAAGTATGATGGTGGAGTGTGACAAGAAGAGGAAAGTGGAGAATGTAGCCTCACAACTCAAAACACAACTTATGAAAAAACTAAGAAAAACCCGTAAATTCTAATAATTGAATTTTATGTGTTCAATTTATGCCATTTAAGACTAACTTGTGAATTAGGAACAATTTTTTTGATTGGGAAGGTGTCCTATGAAGAGGAAAATTCTAAATGGTTGTTTCCAGTTATGTTTTGGTGGGGGGAGTCCTTTCTCTGAGATGATGAATGGATATAGAAACCAACTGGGCACCCACTGTCAATCCTCTGATCATGTCATCATTGAAAACTTCTTCTGGGTAAGGTGTTGTTTAAGAAAATGTGTGCATTTTGTATTTGTGCAGTTTGGAAATGAGAGAGAGAAGATAAACTGCTTTCTATGGTTCAATTATAGCAGCCATTAGCTGGGCATGACTTCTAACATATAGGTTGCCATCAATTTTAAATGTGAGCTAATAATGCAACATACAAGGATGAAATGCAACAAATTTTACTAACCCAAATCGACAATTATATTTTATATAACAAGTGATGAATAGGACAATAATGTGCTATTTCACTACTATGTAAATTTTGGAAGAAAGAAATGATTCATTTTAGATACCAAATAAAAAATGTCGTTTAAAAAATTAGAAGAAAAGAATGTTACCAAGGGAGAAGATTAAATGTGTATTTTTCAAAAAGAGAAAGAAGCACGCAAGATTTACCTATATGAAGAAAATGTAAGGAACCCAAATGAGTGGTCCCACTGAGTGCACCAAAATGTTTCACAAATAAGTTGTGTATTTATGAGAAAAAAAGATAAGGTAAAGGTTAGGAGGAATACCTGTGAACTGAAGGTGGAAGGTAGAGTGCACGAGTTCTAGATTTGTCAATAAAGTGTTGATTGCAATAACTTACTTTTTTCTAGGAGGAACTACCTATGAATGTAAAACAATACCATAAGAAGAATATTAAGCAATGTATGTTAGTGGACTGCCTAGTGTATGCTAGATTTGGGAAGTGTGATACTTACTAAATGACTTTCAATCCATTGTTTAATATAATGTAATGCAAGAAATAATGTAAAAAAATAACATCATACTATAGTTGATATGATTTAGGTATCTCATTCAAATACAATAAGAAAATTCAATCTAACAAGTTAGGTTATGATCAGATCTAGAGGCTGGGTAGGTAGCCAAGGTGATTAGAAAAGTTTAGGATCATATTTTGGGTGGTTTTGGGTTGTTTGAGTGAAGGTTATTGCATGTTGTTATTATAGGAAGGATTAACAGTTATAGAGATCGACATCGGTCTAGTATGACCGATGTCAGTTGAGAGGGAAACCGATGAAATTTTAGTTAATGAGGGTCAATAGAGGTAGAATGGTAGAAACTCAATAAAATTTGGATTTTGGATATTCTTTGTGATTGCACAGAGAATAGAAGAAGCATGGGTAGGTTGGTAAAGGTGCTGAGAATGCTCGATATGTCTAGGGGTTGAATAAGTGGATCCAAAAGGTTATGGGTGGTTATATTGGTGGAATGACAGGAACGCGAGAATGATAGGATGTAAAAGAGAATAAAATTTAAAGGATAAAGTTAAAGAAATGATAATCTAAGTAAGTATGGAATGATGCAGATCAAAATGCACTTACTTGTATTTAAAGATGTAGCACACCGCATTTTACACACACTAATACAACAGTAAAATACCAAGACAATTTTTTTTTTGACTTACTTTGCTCACTACACACAACACAACAAGGGATCCAAGAATAGAAACTCAACTCGCATACGACAATTACATAAGTCATCGACTCACATAGACACATGAAAACAACATAGGCATGTCGATGCCACACTTTTCCTAGTGAACGAATGCTAGCAATGCCCCAACCACAAAAGAAGACTCAAGGATGGGAAAATCCACAACACATATTTTCTTTAATTGTATTTTAGTTATGATTAACATTCCAAGAACATTATTGTGCAAGGATAAATTTATCATTTGTCCACCGACAGATTCTTAAATACATTCTACGGTTAAATTACCGTTCGACCCTTTTAAGTTGGCTTCTTATTCTTTACAAAATTTTCCATAACTTGCATACTTATTTGGCATAATTTGAATGCATAAAAAAATACTTAATTATCTTGTTCTTATGTTAAAATATTATTCTCGAACATATATTCAATGTCTACCTTTTTTTTTACTCCTAAAACTCAAGTGAATGTGACTTGGTGTCCATATAGCGATATTAGGATTTAATAGATATTTAGATACAATGTAGCTTTTTACCAAATCATTCGTCGATCACGGTATAGTTATTTCCCTACCATCGTTATTCTAATTCAATGACTTGTGGAATTCCATTTTGATTTATATAAGTATTTTGTTTTCCCGAAGGTTGATCACACAAAGGCAATTCATATTCTTTGAAACAAATGGATATATTTAATTGAGTTATAGGGTCTCCAAGAGTGTCATTATTTCGAACCTCAAATCTTGTTTTTTTTTTAACTCTTATATGCTTTATTTTCTACCTCACATTAAGGTCTTATTATTAGCATTGTCTTGTAAAAGGAGTTATGAAATGTTTGTCTAACCTCTTGAAGACATAAAAGATTAGAAGACTTGAAGCTGCACACGAATCCTAAGTTAACATCTGAATCAAATAAGGTATAGATTTATTCCAACTTCACCTAAGGGTCTACCCCTCAACTATATATGAGTTTTAAGTGAGAGAAAAAATTTATGCTAAACCGCCTGCCATAAAGGACCAAGGTGTTATGTTGATAGGAGCCAAGGTAGAACATTTAGCTGTGCAGAGCCAGGGGGTTCATTAACAAGAGTGCAAGGAAAGGAACAACTATATCTCAATCTCCATTTATATCGTTTGGATCCAACAAGAATTTCATACGATGAAGAAATTTACTTTTAAATCTTTCTTCGGAAAACAAGGTAGTCCACTAGGATACGAAGGAAGAGTTAGCTCTTCTTACTCCAAATGAATTTTGACTATGTCGCTCCTATCTACCAGGTTTATGACGATGTCACTAACCATACTGACTAAGATGATAAACCCATTCTTGGGCTCTGTTTACTCAAACCAGGAGATCTCTATCGAGTGCAGGGTTTAAGTTCACTCTACGGTTTTCAATGTCTTCTACGGTAAGGAGTATCACACATGAAAACAAGTTATGCTCCGATATTGTACAAGGTATAGTGTTTTGATTAAATCTCTTTATTACATTTACAAAGTATGAATGCACAAGATGAATCATTAATCATTTATTGAACACTAAATATGCACTACAAGATATTTCTTCAAATTCATTTGCCTTATATAAATATCAAACCTTTTTACTAGGTGTACTATAAATCAAATTTACCTATGATTAAATACACATTTCCTAGATGTCCTTAAAACTAGCATCTCATACATATCAAAAAATTATCGAATATAACCTTCTGTAACATGAGAATACATTATAAATTTATTCATTTAACAATGAAATATATAAATTACAATGATAATTAAGAATCACACATCACCTTTTAACCATCATTCTTTCATCCTGCAAAACCATGTGAGCATGATATCAACGATAAATCACTGGCATGTTATCCACCCTAATCTAACATAATTATCATTCTTCAGTTTCCCATTTACATATGATAATGATTATAATTTGCAATCGAAATAAAAGGTTTAGAGACATGTATTCATTACATTTCATTTTACTTCATTTTGTAACCTATGAGAGAGAAAGAGAAGGGAAGAGAGAGAAAATACCATTTGTCAAAAGTTATATTTCACACAAAAAGTTACACTATAGATTTTTAAATAGTTATTTGCATATGTTAAAAGTTTCCACGGTGGTTTGGCAACCCAACGAGGGTCCCGTAACTTTCTATTTTTACATTTTCTTACTAGCTACAAAAATGTTCAAAACTGGCTCGGAGGCTAAGAAACCACTCCCAAAAGTTATCTTCCGATGAGAACACACACCACGATTAACGTTTTACGTGTCCCCAGATATACCAAGAGTTCATAGCAACTGACGGAATTGGGAAAAAAGTGAACGGATTGCGTTTGGCGGCTAGTTTTCCGGGGCCACTGGTCGTAGTTGACCCATTTGCAAATGAACAAAATTTAGCTCGAGGGCTCATAAATCCATGTCCAAAAATGAAGTTCAATGGATGAACGTGCCACAAGAAAATTCCTACAAGTTCCCATATATGCAGAGAATTCAATAGAGTGGACGAAATTCAGAACTAGAAAAAAGTCTTCAAACGGTGACAAGTTTTTTGAAGCCACCGGTCCTAATTGGTCCATTTTGACCTTGTCGAACTGCAACCAGAGGCCTACAAAATGTCGTCATCAAAATATCTAGAAAAGTGTTTTTCCCTAAACTAAAGGTTCCATGCAATTTTTTAGTGGAAACATGAGAGGTTTACGAAGACAGATATTCATTTCTATATCCAGGTTTCAAATGACGGTTCAAAACGAAAGCCAACTTTCTAGATTTAACAGCTTTCTACTACTGTAAATCAGTGTAACAGGGCTCCTATAAGAGCTCCAAAAGATCACATGTGTTTGTTCAGGGTCAATACAGAGGTCAAGGTGACTCCTCATGTAACAAGGTACGTGAATGAAGCTTAACATCTCATTTTCAGAGTTACGAAGGGTACTTATTTAGTCTCTAAAAAATCTAAAAATTAACTATTTAAACCAGGAGATGATTGACTTTATTACTGGGAAGTCAATTTTTTCTGATCGATAAAACAATATTGTAGCAATCTAGTTGGGTAGGAAGTTTTCTAAATCACCTCAGAATGAGTGTGGAAGTTCATGTTTTAATGCAACGAGTTATTTGACTTTGTGAGTTACGACACGACATTTCATCATTTTGCTACGAGTTGAGAAAAACATTTAACTGTATTATAATCCTAGTATTTTAAAATTATATTAAGTTGTAAATGAAAAAATAAAATACAAGAGTTATGAAAGATGAGGGGAGGTGGACCATGCCTAGAAATAAAACCAATTGAAACCGTGAAATTCGGTTCAGCATCTCCCTTACGCATTTTACATACCACTGCACCGTTCAACACACGTCATCCCACTCGAGGCTCCACCAGAAATCTCCACGCAGCCAGACAATATGACGAGGGTAGGTTACAGTCAAAGATAAGGCATATGCACCCTCTACCACCATGAAATCCTTTACTCGAATTCCTTGATTTGTGCTAGGTCCTGTCCATGGGCATCAATCCACTGCACTTTCCTCTTCCTCTTACAATCAGTACCATTTTCATTGTGGCTTCCATCCTCTGTGCCTGCTTCAAACACACTGGGATTTTTCAGACTACTCTTCATACACACCTTTAGAACAGCTTTGACATCATTTTCCTTGTTTTCTGCCAAGGGGGCTGAAATGGGAGAGGCAGGCAGTCTCATTGGCGAGACATCCATATCCCCATTAGAAGAGGGATGAACAACATCCACCTTTAATTATGGTGATCCAAATTTCCTAATTCCCTTGGAGGAAGAGCTGCACCATGAACTGAACAAAAAAAAGAAGCACAACCACTAGATGCCTGCTCTTTCCTTAACGAAGCCAGCGGAATAAACTAATATCTGCGTTAGCCCCTACTATTTCAATACATAATAATAGCACCACATTCCCCTACTATATATCTCTTATCTCTCCCTCCAAAAATACACTTTGATGACCAAGGATAGTTTTTAACTGTTATGACACACTGTACATAGGATTCTTCTTTGTGGAAATCAAGATGTAATGTAAGGTTTTAGGTGTCAAGAAGACCCCTCTGCGAGTTCAAAAATTAAATCCAAATGAACATCAGTAAAATATGTCGAGTAATAGTTCTAGGGGTAAAAGACTCATGTTTTACATGTGTTTGCTTTTAACAAATAAACCTTCCATGCGAAGCTATCTCATTCTTTCATATGGTCAAACACTGTAACAATGTCCACCAAAGCATTTACAACTACAACATTTGAAAAAATCCCTCTCTTTTTTATGCTTTGATAGTTGTCCACGCAAGTCAAGGGTTTGTGTTTGACGTAGGCTAGGAGAATGCTGGCACAGGCCACGACCATGGAATTACTTGAGATGGCATTTGGTGAGGTGTTTCTTTGAACAATAAAAAAGGCACCCTCAAGCACATTGGTTTGAGTAAAAACTGCAAGCCATAGCAATCCGTGAAACCACATTTCCTTCAGGAAATTTTTCCAACCCTGTGCATTTCCAACTGCATAGCAGAAAAAACCTCCTCCTTCATGCCTTCTTCACATCTGATGGTGCAGAAAAAATGGTCTGAAGCTTCCTTCCCATGGCGGCGGTGGCTACTTGTCTTCATCCAACAATAAGACAAAAAAAATCCCATAAGGAGCCCACTTTGCCATAATCGCCCCAAAAATTCACAGCTTTTTTAATTTTAATTCCTTTTAAAAAAAAAACTCAAAAAGAATAAAGAACCCTAAAATGACTCATCTCCCCCCCTTTTTAATTATGCTTCTATTTCTTATTTTAATTTTATCTTAAATCCATTCTTCTCATTTCGCAAGAAATCTCGTTACCACATTTACTTTATTTACTAACGTTTTTCTTGCCTAATGAGTAATAGAAAAGGGATTTTCCTCAATTATCTCTTTAATACATTTGAAATGGTAGCAAACAAAAATCGTGGCAAGGTGAGCTCGCACCACCAAGCTGGACGCCCATGCGATAAGGTGCATGAGTTTACCTCTTCTAGGATAATAACTACATCACATTGGTATGAGAACCACCCAACCCACCAAGTTAGGACAAGGTGAGTGAACTTGCACAAGATTCGATCCCTTGATCAACACAGGGTAAGGTAGCTCTGAGTTTTTCCATATAAGGTTAGAAGAAACCATTACACTGATTTAATCAGACAATCTTGCAAAAATGTCTGAATAGGAGTTATAACCCATTTGAGGGCCTTCATACAAGCTTTTCAAGAAGACACGATAGAGTCGGGCACCACAAAAGACCTAGTGGTTGGATGAAGGTGATGGTTCATTTGCGAAACTAGTGATCAGTGCTACAACAGTGCTTCCTGGAATGCTACCATGAATGCCAATTTCTTCATATTAGTCTTGATATCGTCTAGGATGTGTTTGGATGTGTGAGAGGGATCGGGTTTGTGCTTGTATGTAGATCTCTCTGTCTCTCTCTCCAAACTCAAATAATTTTTCCAAATTCTTGAACAAGGTTACCAAAGTGAATATATTGTTAGCATAATTTAGCATAGGCATATTTATTGCATTTTATTGCATTGTCTTTTATTTAATAATGTGCAACATGTGCACTCTAGTCTAGTGACTTACATTAAATATTGTTATGCTGGATAACATTAAATATTGGTATTAGTAGTAATTACATGTGCATGTGAGATGGGTCTTATCATCTCGTAGTTGGTTTCTGCTAGAGTGTCATGTCTATCCATATGAGGCTGTCTAATATCTATAAATATTACATCTCTTGCATTGTAATGTAATCTGATTTTATGATCAATAATATTTGTGAGGCTTTAGTCCCTCTTTGGTCATTGCAATCTTATTCTATTCTATCATTTGGTATCTAAGCTATACCATTATTATCATTTGGTATCAGAGCAGGTTCTATCCAAGTAAGGTTGAACAGGAGCACTATTGGAGAGGATCCATTGGAGAAGAAGATCTGCATCAAAGGAGAGCCATTAAAGCATCCTGCAGCCTCCATTCCTTCCAAGCATCCATCAACTAAAATTTGACCTATCCACTTATTTGGAAGGTAAATTTTTTTTATTAGTCATTGGCATAGCCAATTGATCTAACATATTGGCGGAATATTTTAGATTTGGAGATCTTTTAAAAAAAAAAAAAGGAGAAAGATCTTGGAAAAAATTGCAGATCTAAAAAAAAAAAGATCTTAAAAAAAAAAGGAGAGAGATCTTGGAAAAAATTGCAGATCAAAAGAAAAAAAAGATCAGATCTGAAAGTGGAGGTGTGAAGAATTCGGGAGTAAAGGTTGAAGCAGTCCCGTCAACAAAATTACAGCAGATAGCTCTTAGAAAAAGGAACGTAACTTTTTCATACAATATCAGATTTATGTGCCGTTTTTTTTGCTGGAAAGATAAGAAGGAGACGCACAACTTTTCAGTTTACATCATCTTTATATTTATCCTCTACATATGACCCCAATCTCTACCTCAAAAAGCAAGGGAGGAGATTGTCATTGTGGTTGTTTATGTCGACAATCTAGTCATTACAGGCAGTTATGTGAAGATGATCGATGCAACAAAGAAAGATTTTAATCGATCATTCGACATGACAGATCTCGGGCTCATGCACTATTGTCTTGGTTTGGAAGTATGGCAAAAAGAGAATCATATCTTTGTGTCACAGTTGAAATACACCAAGACAATGCTCGAGAAATTCAGGATGATGGACTGCACTCCTATTGCTACACCTATGGAAGCGAGACTTCAGTTATCTCATTCCGATCCATCACCACCGGTGAATGCAACTCTCTATCGGCAGTTGATCGGGAGTCTCATTTACCTGACATATACTAGACCAGATATCAGCTTTGCAGTCAGCTATTTATCACGCTTCATGCAAGAACCGAAAATATGTCATTGGAAAGTAGCAAAGAGAATAATGAGATATCTAAAGGGTACAATTGAACTTGGTCTAGAGTACAAGAAGAATGAAAACTTCTTCTTGACAGGATATTCAGATTCAGATCATGCAGGAAACATGGATGATAGGAAGTCAACATTAGGATTCATCTTCTTTATGGGATCTCGACCGATATCATGGGGAAGAAAGAAAAATCTTTGTTTCTCGCTCTTCTACAGAAGCAGAGTATCAAGCTGTAGGTGAAGCTGTTTGTGAAGCAATATGGCTATGCCGAATACTGGAAGGAATTGGTCTACCACAACAGAAATCTACTCCAGTATATGTTGATAATGAAGGAGTTCTGAAGCTTGCTCGCAATCCAGTATTTCATGAGAGAACCAAGCATATTGAAGTACAGGTTCATTTCATACGCGAGCATGTCTTGAAGCACAACATACAGCTCCAGTTCTGTCCTACAACTGAACAGAAGGCAGATGTTTTCACTAAGTCACTTGCACGTGACAAATTCACATTTTTCAGAGAGTTCCTCTCCACTTCATTGGAAACTATGAAAAATTAATGGGGGAAATGTTAGCATAATTTAACATAGGCATATTTATTGCCTTGTCTTTTATTTAATAATGTGCAATATGTGCACTCTAGTCTAGTGACTTGCATTCAATATTGTTATGTTGGATAACATTCAATATTGGTATTAGTAGTAATTACATGTGCATGTGAGATGGGTCTTATCATCTCGTAGTTGGTGTCTACTAGGGTGTTATGTCTATCCATATGAGGCTGTCTAATATCTATAAATATTTTTTTTAATATTGGCAAATAGTTTTTTAAAAAAGGGACCATACCCTTGAATACAAAATAAGGCCTTTAAGCCAGAATAAGAGTGAGAAACATAGCAGGACTAACCAAGTCCAAGACAATGGAAATCAACGTAGCCCAGAAACAGCTACACAAGCGAGACCTAACAACAAAACAACAACAAAAAAGCAGTAACCCGACAGCCAAGAAATAGTAAGAATAACAAAAGAGAGCAGGAGAAGCAGGCAAGACTACTTCTTGGCTGCTTGATCAACACTGGTCTTGACTTTTTTCCAAGCATGAAACATACCCAATGTGGTCATGTGGGCAGCATCCGTCTTTTCGAGCTTGTCGATGGTTCTTTTACTCTCTTTTTCATTGCCCCATAGTGCAGCCGGGACACCGCTGAGGTTGGAGACACTTTTGGCATGCCCCTCGATGAACTCCTCAATGGCCCTAAAGGCGGCAATGTTGTAATCATGCCTAGTCTTAGCCTTCCCAAGGTGGGAGTCCAAGGAGGTCAACTTTTTGTATATGTCTTCAATCTGACTATTGTCAATGCTCCCTTCCCCCTCCATGTTTTTCTTACCTTTCTGCTTAGCTAGGTTTTTGACCTCATCCTTCAGCATTTTTATCTCAGCCTCTAAGGCCTCCAGTCTCTTAGAAGGGTTATCTATCTGTGCTTCTCGGGGACTGGCACTACTTATGTTCAGCAGGTCACGTGCAATATCAAGATCAAGAGGCTCTTTCCCTGTTGCAAGAGTCTCAAGGTTGAGTCTTCTAGAAGCCCTGGTTAAAGGACGTTTAGAGGTAGAGGCGAGGTGGGAGGCGGGAGGAGAAGCAGGAGGAATAGAAGGGGAATCATGTGCAGCCGGCATGGGGGTAGCAACACCAGAGGCAGGGGCAGCAGCAAGGGTAGCAGGGGAAGCAGGACTGGCAGTAGCAGAGCCCCGCAAAGGGGGAGCCAGGCTAGGAGAGGAAGGAAGACCAAGGTACTTGAGAAGGCAGTATTTGTGAATTAGCAAAATAAGCCCTTGATGCAAGGGAACCGCCTGGGTATGCTTCTGGAACTCCAAAATGGAGCGCTCAAGAGAGTTTAACAGATAATGAGGGAAGCAAACCAATCTATTCCTACGGAAGTGGTTTAAAAAGATGAGATGCTTAGCTGGGACAGTAACAAACCTTCCTTCCAAGGAGATAAAACGAATCATCATGCGAGTGACTTCATCAAACGGAGCTGGAATTGAGCTTACAAGCAGACCCGCAGTGCTAAATATAAGCTTCTCATCTTCCTCCACAAATCTTCTTTCTTCAGTTTCTTTGATAACAATTTTATTGAAGAAGCGGTACCCATCCAGGCTGAGACCGGTCGCTTCAGCAGTGAGCTCTTCATTGACAAGAATTTGCTGTCCCCCATAGTCGACAGTCCTCTGTTTCCACTCCTTAGCAAAGCGTACTGAGATACTTTGATCATGTCCCTGCACCCTTTCAACAAAGCTGGTGAAGCCACCTATGCTGAGAATGTTCCAAAGCTCGGTCTTTTCCTTCCAATCAGGGTCCGCGCACGGCTCAATTTGACAGGGAGGTCCTCCCATCTTCACAGTGGTGTGCAGGTTACAAAAAATTCCAGAATGCCGCTAAGCGTGAAGAACAGTTCGTTTCTTACTGTTGAGGATCACATAAGACTGGGAACTGTAGCCGTTGGACTTCTCACGAACGGCTACGTAATTGCTGAACTGAGCCTGCGGGAAGTCGCGTGTGAAAATCCTTTCCCTGTCAACAATCACTTTGTATTTATCATCGGTATTCGTGGAGTTTGGCATCCAGATATCAACAGCTTTTGTACCTCCCGCGTGCGTGATTTTCAAATCGGGATGACTCCACTTCAAGTTTCTTAAATAGATCTTGCTATTATTTGAAAAAGATAAAATTTGCCTCGCCATATAGAATAGAGCAGCACGTGTGAGGGAATTGATGTTTTTGATTTTCCTCCAAAGATTAAGGCTTATCTCTAGAGATTGCTTGCTTGTGAAGATCCGCATGGATGCTGTTGTGAAGCTGATTAGGGATACTATCATTATCCCAGACAGTAAAATTTATATTAATGCCATAATTGGCCAGTGCATCTGCCATATTGTTGCCCTCCCTGTAAGTATGTATGATTCTGATACTATTGAAGGTGTGGCAAATTCTTATGGATTCAGAGATAAAGTCTTTAATACTCCAACTGGGAGATGAGGACTGATTAAGAAGCTTAATGATATTAAGGGAGTCTCCTTCAACAATAAGGTTCTGAATATTTTGAGCCCATGTAACTCTCAAG
Source organism: Taxus chinensis (assembly GCA_019776745.2). Classification (NCBI taxonomy): domain Eukaryota; kingdom Viridiplantae; phylum Streptophyta; class Pinopsida; order Cupressales; family Taxaceae; genus Taxus; species Taxus chinensis. The sequence goes on from CM034155.1 coordinate 389,560,393, forward strand.
CCCCAGAGAGCAGATAATGCTTCGGAAAAATGATTGGTTTGAATTCCCATTTTTCCAGTATAAGCAGCAATCAAATTACCTTTGTGGTCTCGTATTGCTCCTCCTCCAGCTGCAGTCCCAGGGTTTCCCTTAGAGGCGCCATCAAAGTTCAGCTTGAACCAATTAGGGTCAGGAGGATGCCATTTAATCAAAGATCTATCAACACTATTCCGAGGGTTGCTCCAATTACCAATGTGCCAATTAGATAAAATGTGCTCTTCATCCTCAGGATAACACTTGTTCTTGGGAGGTTTAAATCTGGCCATGTCCTCTTTAATACCTTGAGAAATTTTTCCAATACTGATTTTATAATTCTGCTTCTTATTTCTGAAAATTATATTATTTCTGTCCTTCCAAATCCTCCAGATTAAGTGAGGGATTGCTAATTTCCAGATTCTTTTGATAGCACAATGCCTGAATGGTGGGTTCCATTGATTCCATAGCTGATTAAGGTTCTTCGGCAACACCCAAAGAGCATCAAATTTAGAAAGAACAAAGCTCCAAATTCTATTGGCATAAGCACAATGTATGAACAGATGACTAATGTCTTCATAGCCATTCCTACAAAGGTGGCACCAATTGGGAATTATAAATCCTCTTCTCATCAAATTGTCAATGGTGAGAATTCTACCTCTGATGGCCAGCCAAAGAAAAAAATTTATTTTGGGGGTTAACTCAGACATCCAGATCTTGTTCCAGTTAAAGTCAGATTGGTCACTGTGAGAAAGATTGATATAGCCAGATTTGACTGAGTATTTCCCATCTTGTGAATTGCTCCAGACCAGCTCATCCTTGGAATACAACTGACTTAAAGGAAAGAGGTATAAACAATCCTGAAGGGAGGAATTAGTTTTTTTGAGCTCAATTCGTTCCAAAGAAAGTCTTTTCCAAGTCTTGGTGGTGCCATTTCCTTCAATGTAGTCCTTGACTTTAGCTCCATACTTGCTTATAAGGCTGTCCTTGGCTGTCCAAAATCTCTCCAAGAGGTTGTCACTGAACCAGTTATCCTCCCAGAAGTTTATCTCACTGCCATCCCCCACTTTCCATTTTCTGCCCTGCTTGATGAAGTTTCTACTCTTGACCAGATTATTCCAAAAAATGGAACCATTGGGCAATTTTTCTTCCTGCAGATAGGAGTAGACGACTTGTTGATTCAAGTATTTTGCTTTAATAACATCAATCCAAGGCTATTTCTCAGATAGTAATCGCTATCCCATCTTAGCGATGAGTGCCTCATTCATTTTATCAATATTTTTTATGCCCAGCCCTCCCATAGATTTTGGGGTGCAGACATTATCCCAGGCCAGTAGGTGAAATTTGAACTTCTCTTCCATGCCTTGCCATAAATTTTTTTTTCTGAATCCTTTCAATTTTCTCTCTGTAGGAAGAAGGAATTTTGAAAAGTGACATGATATAGATGGGCAGACTTTGGAGTGTACTTTTAATGAGAAGGCACTTACTAGCACTAGAGAGAGTGGCCCCTTTCCAACCTGCCATATTTTTCTGAAATCTCATTAACAAATCATCCCACACCATGTGAGAGACTTTCTTAGTGCCAAGAGGGAGGCCTAAGTACGTTGCTAGAAGAGCACCTATTCTACAGCCCAGAATTTTAGCAATCTTGAGCTGTCTTTCCTCAGGGGTGTTAAAGAAAAAAATGATGCTTTGTCAAAATTAATCTCTTGCCCAGAAGCAGATTCATAGAGTTGTAATAAATCCTTAATATCTTTGGCTTCCATAACCGAGGCCAGAAGAAGAAGGATTGTGTCGTCTGCAAAATGTTGATGAGAGACAGCTTGGCTGACAGAAGCGGGTTTAGATCCATTTAAAAGGCCGTTCTCAACCGCTCTGCCAATTGTTCTACTTTCTAAAAGAATGAATAGTAAGGGGGAGATGGGGTCTCCTTGTCTTAGACCTCTGCTGCTGGTGAAAAAACCCACAGGCTCTCCATTAACAACCACAGAGAACCTGGCTGTAGATATACAAGACTTAACAATTTTTCTAAATTTTTCTGTGAACCCAAATTTAGATAAAATCTTGTCAAGGAAGACCCAAGAAACCTTGTCAAAATATTTATTCATATCAAGCTTGAGGATCATATTAGCCTTTTTATTGCTTTCCATGGAATGTATAGTTTCGTGTACCATAATCACTCCGTCTTGTATTATCCTACCTTTAATAAAGCCACTCTGCTGCCTTGAGATGAGGTCATTCATTATGAGCTACAATCTACTAGTGATGATTTTGGTGAATACTCTAAAAATAGCATTAACGAGACTGATAGGTCTGAAGTCCTTGAAGTCTTTTGCATCCATTTTTTTAGGTGCCAGCACAATGTGCGTGTTATTAATCTCTTTTAGAAGATTTCCTATTCTATAGAATTCATTTACCGCTTTGAGAAGAACCTCCGAGCATATTTCCCAGAACTTCTGAAAAAAATTAATAGAGAACCCATCCGGTCCAGGAGCCTTATCCCCCTCAAGAGAAAAGACAGCCTTTTGCAGTTCTTCAAGCGTGACAGCTTTAGTGATGTCTCTGAATTTCTGGTCCTCAATGCTATTCTGAGGGATGGCCTCCAACATGAAGGAAATAGCTTCAGGGTTGCTGACGTTGTTCTCTTTAAGAAGATTCTTGTAAAATTCAAGCGATTTTTTCTTGATGCTGTTTGGATCTTTAGTGCTGTTCCCATTGTTTTTAGAAACCTCAAGGATTCTGTTACTGGCTCTATGTTTTAGAGTATTCATGTGAAAGAACTTTGTGTTCCTGTCTCCCTCTTTAAGCCAGATAGCTCTAGATTTAAGGCGCCAAAAAGACTCTTCCCTACTGCAGATCGTATGCAACTCAGAAAGAATATTCTTTTCATTTACTTCATCTTCAACCGATCTTCCCAAAGTACCCATTTTTAGCTCCAGATCCTGAAGCTTCTGTTTTAACTCTTTCTTTTTTACTAAGATATTTCCAAAAACTCTTTTGTTCCAGATTTTGACTTGCTTTTTGACATTTTTGAGTTTTTGAACCAATCTGAACTGAGCAGTGCCTTCCCCATTCCATTCCCACCATTCTTTTATCCTATCATAGATATCATCATGCTCCATCCACATTTTTTCAAATTTGAATGAGCTTTTTGCTAGTTTAGTCCAATTGAGAAAGCTTAAAGCAATCGGATTATGATCCAATCCAATTATTGGAAGGGAAGAAATTTAAAAGTCTTGGTTTAGAATCTAGTTAGCTGAGATTAATGCCCGATCCAGTCTCACCTGAATGAAATCCTTTCCCAACCTTCTATTGTTCCAAGTATACTTATTACCATGCAGATCCACATCAATGAGGTTTTGTTCAGCAATAAAGTCAGCAAAGTCCTCCATACCATTAGAGAAGGTGGGGGTTCCTCCAAACTTCTCGCCTGGGTTTAGAGGGGAGTTGAAATCTCCCATAATGAGCCAGTTGGCAGAGCTATGATGGCTTCTAAAGATTTTAAGGTCAGCCCATAGTTTTCTTCTACCACTAGCAGAGTTAGGGGCATAAATATTAGACAAGATCCATTCACACTGTTTCTGAATAGTGACGAATTTAATTGCTAGATGATTAATATTAGCACTAAGAATCATACCAGAACAGTGTCTTCTATCCCAAAGAGTAGTCAATCCTCCGGAAGCTCCCTGAGAATCAACAGCCGCCATTTCAGAACTATCCCACAAATTTTTTTTAATATTATCCATGGTCATTGCTTTCATTTTAGTTTCTTGAAGAATCAAAATGCTGGGGTTACTGGAATCCCGTAACTCCTTGATGGTTCTTTGCTTAGAGTTTCCATTTAGGCCTCTGATATTCTAGGATATAATCTTCATTTGGAATGGTTGGTAGTTGGAATTGCTTGCTGGTTCAGTTGTCGCTGAACACCATCTGCAATATCCCTCTCCGTTTTCTTAGCTCTGAGAGTCTTTTTAGAGGGTCTTCCTCTTTTTGAGCTTCCTCCAAAATCATCTGTTCGTCTAGCAGAAGACCTGGTTGCTCTAGAAGAAGAGGTGTCCCAATTGTCAATTTCCTTTTTTTTATCACTATACAATGAATCTGGGATCCTTTCAAAACCTCTCAATCTTTTTTTCTTTTTTGAGATGACCATTTTGAATCCAGAGTCTGGATCTTCCATTTCCTTGGCAGGCGTGATTTCTCCTTCTTCTTGACCTTTATGTAAATTGTCAGTCAAGTGATCATAAGCTGTTCTGGTGCTGCAGCAGGCTGGCGAAGCCACTGGCAGCGGGTCTGCAATACCATTATCTCCAGAAGAGAGAATCTCCAAAGGCTCAAACTCTGTCAAATCTTCCTTGTTACCAGCTTCCTCCCTAATTAATGACTGAATTTCTTTCTCTTGCTCTAAACTGCCAGGCAAGTGATCAGAAGCAGTTCTGGTGCTACAGTGGACCGGCGAAGCCACTGTTGTAGTGCTGGGACAAGGCAGCAGATCCGCAATACCATTCTCTCCAGTAGAGAGAATATCCAAAGGCTCATTCTCTGTCATATCTTCCTTGTAACAAGCTTCTTCCCTAATTAATGACTGAATTTATTTCTCTTCTGATCCAGGAGGGAATAAATTGTCCATCACTGAACCATCATGCTCGTTTACTTCCATGGATACCTTAGCAAAGTATTCTTTCACAGATGTTTCAAAAGGTATATCCGAAGAGGCCTTCACTGAATTGTCTAGTATTTCTTTGTTGGGAGCTTCAGGCGAAGCCAATGTAGCAAATTTGGGGCGCCAGACAAGATGCTTCTTTATATGAGTTCTAACCCCCCCCCCTTTTTTTTCCCTTCTATTTAGATGCAAATCCTTCTGGCTGGGACCTTTGTCATCAATCTTCCTATCCTTGCTTGGGTCCATGTAGACTTTGTTCAGATCTGAGTCTTTCCCAGGCTGTTCAAAGTCCAGGGGAAGGGTCATCTTCTTGGAGCAGTTTTTGTCAGAGTGACCAATGACATGGCATAGCTTACATCTTAAGGCTTCAACTTCAATTTTTTGGGTCCAGGATCCAAATCGAGTTTTCAAGATTATGTGCTCCGGAATCACCTGATCTATGGCTGAGAAGATGCAGAACCGAGCAAAAGCAAGCCTGGATCTGTTTCTTGTGGGTCCATCAAGTCCAATAGGTGCACCTAGGGATTTTGCAATATTTAGTAGTATTTCATTATCCCATAGATGCAATGGCAGCCCTGGAAGCCTACACCAGATTGGAATGGTGTTTATATTTTCAGTATTAGGGTCAAATCTAGGATACCATTTTTTCAAAAAAAGGCCCATATTACCTAGCCACCAAGGTCCTCCTAGAAGCACCGATTCCAAATCCTCTTGCTAATTAAATTTTGCCAGGAAAAAATCCTTTTGGCATGATGGTAATGCTCAGGGCTCCCTTAGGTTTCCACTTTCTCAAAGCCCATTTTCTAATGAAATCAATATTAGGTCTAGAGCCAAGAAACTTACCAACAAGGGAGAGGTTCGCTTTGCTTAAGGCTCTATCAACACATCCATCTGGGACCCTCAGGCAGGTGGCACCCTCGTTGTCCTTTTCCCACGTGAACTGACCAGTATTTTTCGGACCCACTTTAATGTTAGGGTTTTGAAGCATCTTATTCCAAGCCATAGGTGTAGATCCCAACATTTCCACTTTTTCATTTTTACAGATTTACAACCATCTGATTTTGGCTAGAGATCTACCTCTCCTCAGCATTCTTAGGCTTAGCACGCAGACATTCTGTAGCCAGAACTATAGAAACTACACTGACAGTACCTCCAATGCTTTCTCCTTCACTCGTACTCGTGCTTACAACCGTCTGATTCTGGCCAGAGATCAGCCTCTCCTCAGCAATTTTAAGCTTAGTGTGCAGACATTTTGCAGCCAGAACTGCAGTAAACCACGTTTCCATAGCTTTCTCCATCGCTCGTGATCTCCATCACTCATGAAATCATGCTCGTGGTTTCATATTTTGACATTTAGGAACTATTTTTTGACACAATTTCATATTCATTTGAATCAACTCAGATTAGTAAAAGGAACATAAAATAATTCACTCCTTCATCATGAAACTCACTTTCAGTTACATTTTAAAGGATCTTGGGGCCATATGCCTCCTCTCTCCATATACATTTTAGTACATTACATATTATATTGAATTATGTAACATATGGGAAGGTCATGTGGGCACTTGTTTTATTTTCTAGTGTGTATATTTATTTATAAAAAATGGGTTGAGATCTATATGTAGTGGTTGTTGTCTAAAATGGGATTATGGAAAGTATTAAAGTAGAGTGGGCACGTTCTTAGAGAAAGGATAGGAATCTAATGTTCCTTAGAATAAGTCGCAGTTAGTAAAGGTAAGTATAGATATCAAGTCTTAGTTTAATGAAAATACTAAGAATAGGTACATGATGAGGTGTCTAGGTGTGATGTGGCTAGGTGAGGTGGGTCAAGTGAGGTTATTTTTTACCTCAATAAAAATTCTCTCTTTCAATTTATCAGTCTGTGCACTATGGGTTGCATGTAATTTTTAAGGTATGGCTAATTTAATTAATGAGGAAAAAATGAGGATGGTATCACCCCAATCCCTCAAAAAGTGTCAACAATACAAATATTCAAGTACAATGAAAATCCTGAAATATCCCCCCTCTGTTAAGACAATATTTTACGTTTATTCCTTGTACGGTTTCCCATCTCTGTATCTATTCACTTTATGCAAATGTAAGCTTTCCATATTTAAAATTTATACTCGAGTTACAAGTTAATTTTCTCCATTATGGAAATTGACTACAATTTGTGTATTACCTCTTCGAAAGTGTTAACTCCTGAGTGCTATTTTGACAACCTGACAACTTCAAATTGATGATGTAAAGTTTGCAAAAGCATGGGGATACACTGGAAGTTAGTTTTTACAGTGGAATGAGCAAGAAAAATCGATATATCTAACCCTAACCATATTGGAATGAAGCCAACAAAGTTCTATTTATCCATTTATGTGGGGTCTTGGATAAAAAATGGACAACAGAACATTTAGAATCTAGGAAATTGATTCGAAAGCCATGCGTGAACTCAATGTTCCATGAAGGTTTTCCTAACGCCATGCAATAATTAACCAATTCAATGGATAGGACATGGGTGGAAATCATAAAGCTATCAATATTACGGAGGTTGATGCCACTGCAGGTTCCCTCCAGATTTGTAACTCAAGAAAGTTACAAAAAGGTTGCATTATATCTAGAAAGGAAATGGAAGATTTCAAGGAGTTGGCTAAGGGTTCCTACAAAATCAACTCTAAGAAGTCTACTCGGATAGTTGAACCCAACTCACTGAGTTGCAGAGGGAGTCAAAAAGTTGTAAAGGGCCGCTAAGCAAAGGGATGAGTGATTTGGTGAGGTCAGTGAAAAGTGTGTAAAATGATCATGCATTGGAATACTGGAAGTGTCCCATCGGGTCATCCCAAATTTAGTGTTACCTACGATTTCTCCTAAGCTATGTCACATGAAGGAATAATGTCGTTGCACCTAATTTTTCACGGCTCAAAGGAGGAATAATTTAGTGGGTTTTGAGAAAAAATGGAATTCACAAAGCATTGTAGATGATTCCAAAAGTGGGGAATCCATGTAAGCGTATATGGCCGATGAAGAAATCAAAAGATCCATGTTGGAAGGCTGCGGGACCATGGGGAAGTAGTCTCCCCACGGAGGTTGTTGAGTCCACAATACATTACGGATGATCATAGGAACATCCTGTAAATACTCGCTAAGTCACAAAGAGTGATGTAAGGACCTGTGAAAAAAGGGAAGGTTAGTCTCCCATAGGAGGAAAGGAGAGTTAGTAGGATCCTTGGAATCCCCAAGGGAACAAGTTCTCTGTGAAGCTGTTTACTCACGCAAGAGATCATCCACAGGACCAGTTAGGCAAAGTATTCAAAAGCTCGAGTGATTTCACTTAAGAGATTTGCTAATGCCGATATCGAGAAAATAAAAACAAGGCTGTGGGGGTATTAGAAAATAAAATCCAAAGGTTACGAAGGTAGATAGGGTACCAAAACTAAAGCCACGGAACTACACAGAGTCAGGTGGCGAAAAACCAGTGAAACAACTAGACCAATCATAACTCATCATCCACAGAATAAGGTTATTTTTTGTGGGTGGTCGAATATTGTTTTTTTGGGGCCGACATTTATAAGATCATCATCCATGTAGAGCTCCATTAAATACCTGAAGATTTGATATCATTAGGAATGCCTTGGAGAAAAATTGCATAAATAAGGATCTCTTGTTCAAGAGAATGATTCATGTCATTTTAGCCCGAGATTGAAGTTGAAGATGAATTTGGGATGTTGCACGTGCACTTTTAGAAGTCAGAAGATGCCGTAACTTCAGTTGAAGATGATTATTTAATCCTCACTTGGATTTATATCCTTCTTAATACTTCTAAATTGGAATCATGATTTCTTACCATGCTACAATTGAAATGATGAAGGAATAGTGAACATATGTAATAGATTTGGACATCTAGGGCAAATGTTACCCTAAGTCCATTTTCTAGATTTTAAATGGGCATCCTCTCGGTGATTTACAAGTGCATTGCTCATCCATAGAAATATGATAGGACATTTTCTTACTAAAAAAAGGCATCTCTAATAGAAAAAACCATCATGAGGTTTTACATGAGGTTAAATCCATGGATTGAAATTTCAGCCATAGGTTTTAACAAGGTTTAGTAGGTGGAAGTGATCTTCTCCAGGAATTTTTTCTTTCCTCTCTCTCTCTCTTTCTTCTTCTATATATGTAAATGGAGATCTCATTTTAAAATTTATTAAAGCATCCTCTCTTGCTGGAAATGTTATCCTCCACTTACCAATTGTTTTTATGTAGGCATCTAAGGAGTTTAAAAGATTGCATTTTGACATGCGTTTTGGTAATGCATTCTTACCCTCTATTTGATTTTAACTATAGTAAACTGTGCATATACTATAATCAATAATATGATGCTGAATTGTGGCTTGAATACACCCCTTGTGTTGCATTATTGTCCTCTTTCCTTGTGTTTTATTTCATTTTTGATGTGTATCCACCATGTTTTATTTATTTTCATGTCATTTTTGTCAAATATACATGGTTATGACTTAATTTAGTTACAAAGTTTGAAAGTGGAAAGTGTATTCCCCTCTAATTTTGCATTGGATCTTCTTTCTTCTCTACAAATTACATAAAGAGTGATTGATATCTCTTCTGGTGAAATTATTACGACCCTTTAGCTTAGCATTTCCCTTTCATGCAATCGCTCTAACTTTGGTCCCTTTGAATGACTAGTTTAGGATTATATACTTATGTTTTCCACTATAGGAGTAGTGTTAGCATTAGGTTAGATTAGTAGATGAACCAACCTTCTTTGGTGTATCATATGCCCTCTATATCTCCATTTATACACATTTTCATGCATAAGAGAGTGTCCCAATCACCCCTCTCATGGTTTTAGCACCTCCTTAGAGTAGGATCTCTTCAATTTTATGTATTTTTTTCTCTCCCTGCTCCCTTGGAATCATAGGATAGGATTAGATAAGTGTATTTATAGTATTAGGAGTAGTTGTAGCATTAGTTTAGGAAGAAGAACCAACCTTCTTTGGAGGTCCATCTCAAGTAGCAGATCCCACAACTTGAGAGATGGTTCCGTGTTAACTAATTACATTGATAGATCATGTACAGACGCACATGAAAAAATATAGGGTGTTGTAATTTGGTGATAATAGTTCTCGAACATTTGGTGGAACCACAACAGTAATTTTTTTCCATTTTATAAGGATTCCATATGTGTGCATTAATGAAACCTCAACCTTTGGAGGATCTACATCAACACAGTTAATAACTCCTTGGATTATAATTCACTAGTTCTAGTATTTCAAGTGTTTCAAATTCGTGCGAAGGATCCAAACAATGTATAAAACAAGTGAAGAAGGGATATTTAAATACTTGTAGCTATCTCAAGGAAGGGGAAGAAGAGGAAGAAAAGTTCATAGATCTCCATCTCCACTAAACATGAATCTTTCAACACCTCCACCTGGAAGGGCATTTATTCATTCTACTACAGTTATTAAACCAATCAAAATGGCTCAACCACCATCAAAACTACTTTTCAATTTCATGGGAAGTAGTCCACTTTCCCTCAATGTACAGAATCCAATTCCATTGACATCATTAAAGAGAATTCCTTATTTCACTAGAGAGAATCACACAACCCCAATTGATCATATCCAAGACATTGCAAATGTTTTTGCTATACATGAAATTGTTGATATAGATATGGAAGTAAAACTCCTTGCTTCTTCTCTCAAAGGAAAATATTTACATTGGTTCAGAATCTTAATGACTTGATCAATTTAGAATTGGAATGAACTATACTCAGGCCCTTACAACCATTTCAGAGAAATGGAAGATAATTTATCTCTTTTGGAGTAATTGACCACAATAAAGAGGGATCATAATGAACAGGTGTCTAACTTCAATTTTAGATTCCAAAGAACGTGGGATAGAATTCCAATTTCTGTAAGACCAACTGTTAAAGGTGCATTTCTCTATTTCCTAAAATATCTCAATTTTTATATATCTGCAATATATAATCTATGGGATAACTTTACCAGGATCCTATGTGATAGCCATTAGATCTGAGAATTTCCTAATTCAAGCCGGGAAACTTTCCCCTAGGCCACCTCTTCCTATTTATCTAGAAATAGGGAATCCTAGTTCTAGCCAAACACCTAAGGTAACCCTTATTCCTATTGTTAGAAATCAAAGTTCTAGTGAAGCTTACACATCTTTTATATCCTCAACTAAAATCCAAGAGGTCATGAAAAAATTATAGAATCTAGGGAATGATTTGGTAATAATCAAGAGGTATAAAGATCATAATTTTAGATCTTATCAGCCACAATATCAATCTAATAGGACCTCATCCCAGTCTAATAGACCTCATACTAAAGCTGATAACCAGAACCACGGAAAACCTCAAGCTACTATGTCATTCTAACCATATAATCCTAACAAAACTCCATCACCTAGAGCCTTAGTTCTAGTCCAAAAAAACCTTGTACAAGACTATGAATGGTGTTTCCGTTATGGACAACCCCACAATCAAGAAGCATGTTTGAATGGAATAATAAATCGGTCCTTAATGATACAAATTGTTGGTGTGTCTCAAGAAATAAATGAAGAGGAAAATCAGCAACATTCAAATATAGAAGAGGTGCCTCAAAATGATACTACACTAGTGAATTGGCAAGCATAGGATTTCTATAGAATAAATAAATCTCCTTCGCAGGCTGTGGAAATGAAAAAAGGGTCCAAGAAAATAAATATAGAGGAAAGGAAGTCTTCAAATGCAAGTGGTTCTCAATATTCTATCACACTTCAAGGTGTTGATAGCTCAAATGCAGACCCAAATTCACAGAATCGGACTAGAATACCTATTGTAACAAATCATGTTTAGGATAAAGTTGAGATAAACAAAGGGAAGAAAAAGAACAATCCATCTCCATTTAATATCATTGATCAAATGAAGAAAAAATTAAGTATCTCAATGTGGGAGTCATTGAAAATTATGGGATAGAGGGATTTATTACAGGCAACCATGGCAAACTTTTCAATCCCAAATCAAGTATCTAAGGATCAAGACAAGGTACTCACTAATGCAATGGAACAAGAGAGAGCTCATCTAAAGGGAAATATGAAACCTCTAGCATTCTACATATCTTTGATCATTGGGAGTAATCTTGTACACAATCACATGATAGACATAGGTTCAAGTAGCACAATAATTCCAAATAAAATTTTGGATAAAATGGGTTTAAAATATAAAACTATCTCTAAAGGAGTGGTGCAATAGGACGGGACAACAATGAAAAATGTTGGAGTGATCAAAGGATTGAATATTACATTACATGTGTGCCCAAATTTCATAGTTACAAAAAATGTATCAGTTACTGACCTACCTCCACTCTTCACCCTATGCTTGTCTTGAGATTTCACTACTAAGATCGGTGGGTACTTGTCACCTTATTGGTCACACATGCTCTTTAGGACAAGGTATAGATCCAAGGCTACTGTCAGATTAGAACTAATTGTTGAATTCCACATTGAGCCTTATCTGCCAAGTCTAATCAACACAAATTACTCATCCTCTGATCATGAATATTTCCCAAGCACTCTGGAAATAAATACTAAAATAAGAGACATTTCGGATTTGACACTAGATGAATTGGAAAACAAGAAGTATGGATATTATCCTTATATGGAAATGGAAGAAGATGAGTTGGGTATCTATCTCCTACACGAATAAGAAACACCTATTCCTAGTGTCGCCAAACTAGATGATGAATATGAGAATGAAGTTTAGAATTTTTTTTTGATGGATCAAGGATCAAACAAAGTGTAGGAGGGAGAGTAATACTCATGTCCCAAAAAGGTATTAAATACTACTATGTTTTAGTATTCAAATTCAATTGTTCAAATAATATCTCATAATATGAAGCACTTATTGATGGATTACAATGGGAAAGAAAAAGAAGTATCAAAAACTTGCAAGTTTTTGGGGACAACGGGCCAGGTGTCAATCAAGTTAAAGGACAAAATGATGCAAAAAATAATCTTCTAAATAGTTACAAGAACAAGGTATACGATCTTATAGATTATTTTCAAGAATTTAACATAAGTTCCATACCAAGAAAAGTGAATGAGGCCACAAACAAAATTGCATCGGTTGGAGAGAATTTTGATGTTGCTAAATAAATTAACAAGAATAAATAACAACCTCATATTAAAGTGATAGTAAGACCAATTGTTCCAGACAACAACACTAGTTGACAAGTTTTTGAAAGTGACCAAAAATAATGAATTTCCTACAAGAAGAGGCTGAGTTCTGTTCAAGAAACTAGGCCAAATTATAAAATAAATATGGGGACCACGTAAGCTAACTCAAAATGAAAAAGATTCCTAAATGTCTAGTGACTCTTGAATCAATATCCAATCCGAATGATCAGTTCTGAGAAGAGAAAGCAAACATCATGGTCAAGGGATACGATTCAAAGGCTAGTTTAGTGGGTAAAGGAAAAGTGCTCCAAATTATCAAAGTGATTAACTAAAAATAGAAACACTCTTTATATATTATGGAAAGTATAGCCACTAGTTAAACTAAATAGGAGGACTAAATATTGTATAAATGCAATAAAACAGTGTGGAATAATTGTAAATAATTATAATAAATGAAATGAAACCCTAAATATGCAAAGAATCAAGGAGAAATGACTTAGATAATTGAAGAATACTATTGCAAGTTTTCAAAGGTATGATAATAAGATTGAGGATCATGAACGAACACTTAGAAGTCCTGAAAAGGTCAGATCTAGAGGATTTGAGTAGTTTGAGGCACTTAAGAATATACTGGGGCACCCGGGGTCTCTTTGGTCCATAAATTAGGCACCTTGGTTTCTGTAAAATCTCTTAATCTTGTTTTCACATGGTCATAAGGTATCCCAAAGTGTTATTTTTCTATCACATTAGATCTGTCAGGTTCCACCGAATATGCTAAATAATGAAGTGACCACATGCAAGAAGGAAGTATCAAAACCCTAGGAAAAATAAAATATGCAAAATTAATGGGTCAGACCAATCTCAGTCATCAAACCAATGGTCTTATCACTGAGTGTCGCAATAAATTTTGGACCTAGATGTAGTTCTGGTATGTGTATGCATGTCGTGCCCTAGGATCTCTTGTGTCGGTTGCACTTTGTTAAGTAACAAGCAATACTAACTATAGAAAATGTAATAGTATGTGTACATGAAATAAAATAGAATTCTCCCCTTATTCAGTGTGTGTTGATATAGCTCTCCTATCCTTGATGTGTGAAACTACATGAATGAAAGTGATGTAATGGATGCAACTCTAGATGGAGTGATAATAGTGTGTGATGTTAGGGCCCTCATTATGGTCTCATAACTTTATATTTATAGGGTTCTCCTAATTTAATTTCATAACTAACTTTGACATGGATGAATAGGAAAAGGATAAGGATGAAAAATTGTTGGAAAGACCCCAAAAATAAGTGAGAAAGTGGAACATAGATCGGGGTGCCTCAGGTGGGACCAGGGTGCCCCAGTACAGGTATGGGCACGTAGGTTTAGGCTAAAATAATAGGAAAATTGCAAAATAGGTGGATATGTGTAAGGAAATATGTAGGAATGACAAAACAAAATATTAATAAAGGAAGCCAAAAGATGGGATTAATTAGTAATTTATTCACTTGAGAATCCTTTAAATAATAGTATAAGACCGGGATAAATAATTCCTTAAGTGCATGATTTTATATCTACATTTTCCACCCACTTTATATTGGTGAGCAGAACACTCAATAACATAAAGTAGATAGATAGAAATGCATACCCAATGTCCATGTAGAGTGTAGAAGAAGACATGATGAAGGACTAGACTCAAGTGTGGAATGAAAAAAAGAAAAATGTGGAAGAGTGTGGATTATAAAGATGAAAAATTCATATAAAAAATAATGAGAGTGGACCTAGGTGGAATGTGTGTGTAGCTACTATTATGTTTAGTTTACCTACATGTTTAGTAAAGGCAAGTTCCTGTGATGGTGTTTTTTATTATTTCTATTATCATCGTTGTTGTTGTTTACCTCAATTTGACTTCTTGTTTCTCATACGACCGTACCTGGAAGGAGAAAACAATCAAGTAGTCAATTATGTATGTATGTAAAAATGTTGTGTGAAATCCACGTGTATAGAGATGTGTAAAGTATGAAAATGAATAATATGTAAAAATTAAAGTGTAAATGGAACATGTGCACCTGATACATGTTGAGAAAAATGGTATAGAATGATATCTTGTATTATCGTGAGTTTTTTGGGTGATCTCATGCAACCTTGGATGAATAAGTATAGGGAGGAAATTCTCTACATCTTACAACATTTAACCGATTCTATTAAAGTGTGTGAAGAGATCTCTAGACTATTCTAGTATTTTGGGTGGTCTGATGCCACTGGACAAAGTAGTGTAGAGAGGCACATCCACTATAACCTCTAGGCATGTAATGCTTTACCTCCATAGAATTTCCAAAGGACACCATGTCTTGTAGAGGAATCTGTGTATGAAGTTCGTAGATTGGTCTGAAATCACTCATTGTATGTAAAACCACAATGCCAAGGGTGGAAAGTATACTATACTGAAACAGTTTAAATATGTTATGTTAGTAGAAACCCTCAATGATGACCCCATCTTTTGGGGCATATGCGACATTGCTGAAAGGAGAACGTGACCCCAAAAGAGGACTAGCTGCACTCTGACCTATAGAACTCTGCCCTACAGGGGGAAAGGGAAAACTCTTTATAGATACCAAGGTGCACACAAAATGGGATGGCTAGCCAAATAAGTGTGAGTCCGAAAACTCATGCATGCAATAATATAAGTGTAAAATACCCAAACAATGTAGAAAATACAAAACACAATAGTGTAAACATGCAAGAAAACAAGTAGACCTCACAAAGCGAGTTGCAAACATGGGAAATCACTCATAATGTTACAAGACGTGAAGGCCATCATGGCCACAAAAAAAAGACAAGTGTGAACACAAGCAAAGGGAAAGCCCACATACAATGGAAAATAAAGAAGAAAAGCAGAAACAAACAAGTAGTCATAAAAACATATAATCGTGCAAAACAAGTACTACACATGAAACATCCATCAACATTTTAGAGTGATAACCAATATGTCAAAGTGTGTATGAGAAAGTAAAATAAGATGCTAAGTACAAAATGAAATAATATCACCTGAATAAGATGAATATGGATTCCCCTAGTGACCATTATAGGAAGCGTAGAGGGCAAGCATCCATGCCATGTGTAGGTTCTTGTATCTACAATGACAATAAAAATGGTGTGAATGTGCATGTGTTGATGATAATGACATATAAGAAAGCATTCTAACATGTGTAGTAAAGTTATCATGCAAAACACTAGCATGAAAAATTAAATGCCCCCAAGGCAATGTAGTATGTTGTAGATGGATGGAATGATAAGAGAAACATGCCCCCTTAGTGGATGGAACTGTCTGTAATGAGGTTCATTTTTCCCCCCTCAGCAGCCAATAATGAACTATAAATGAGAGTGCGTCATGAGGAAATGTTCGAGTAGTGTCGGTTGTTTCTAGCGTGCTGTGTTGAGTGTATATATGTAATGGTAATGAAATTTGACATGGGGAGAGATTTCCGTGAACCCTATAGCGGAAGCATATATCACGACTTACTGAATAGATGAGTGATGATTTATCACTAAGCATATATCACTATATGATGAAAGGAGGAAGATGGGTGATGATTTATGCTAAAGTGTACGTCACTATATGAAGCCTAAATTATATGTCACCAAAAGATGAGAGGAGGAAGTGGTTATGTAACCTAAGGTGTATACCACTACAACATAATAGAATGTGTGATAGTTTAACCTAAGGTGTATGTCACTAATGCTAGAAATATCACATGATGAATGTAAGTTCCATTTGATTGGTAAACCATTGGTAATCGAGTATGGACCGAGGAACTATTATCCAATTTTTCCCATTAGGAAAAATTGAACAAACATGAACTTACACACTGAGAAAATGGGGTTGATTCAGTCATGGGAGCTTGCATTTCATGATCGGCCAAATAGGTTGAATCAGGTCGAGCATTTAAGAGAATTTTAGGAAATGAAGAAGCTCTAAAGTTTGAAATTTTAGATTTCAGAGGTAGAGCCACTTGGAGGTAGGCTAGGAAGAAATTTAGAGACTAGGCAGAAAGAAGTCTGAAAAGGGAGAAACAAAATGTTTGAAATCTGACTTCACAATTATAGACTTCGGGAGTTTGGAGTTTCAGAGGTTTCATGTGCCCAAATGGATAAACAATCCCCAAAAATCCAAACCTCGAAATCTTGAAAACCCTATTCCCAAAACCCCGAAATCCCCAAAATTAAAAATGTCTGAAACCCGAAGTCCAAATTTTAGACTTTGGAATTTCATAGTTTTGGAGGTTTCATGTGCCCAAATGGATTATAAAAACCCTGAAAACCAAAAAACCTACACCCCAAAACCCCGAAAACCCAAACCTCAAAATCCCGAAAACCCAAACTCCAAAATCCCAAAAATGTAAAAGGTCAAAAATGCAAAGTCTGAAATTTGGACTTTAGGGTTTTGGAATTTCTAAAATTTAAAGCCCCAAAACTCAAAAAATCACAACTCGATGTCCGAAACCTGAAATCTGAATTTTGGACTTTATATTTTAAAAGTTTTGGAGGTTTTGTTGACTCAAGCCGATGAACATTAACTCGATCTCTGAAATGAAAAGGTACGAAGTTCTGAATTTTGGACAGTGTTTCATATTTTTAGAGGTTTCATGCACTCAAGAGGATGTACAGTAACATCAAACTCCGAAGTCAAAATTCCTAAAAGTCTGAAATTTCAGATTTCAGAGGTTGCAATGCATTTCAGAGTCTGAAGAAACAGAGCCAACCACTCACAATTAATTTAGTAAGACACCCCCAATCTCCATATGGCCATAAATTTTAACTGGGAGCTCTGATTTGCACAAGAAAATAATTTTTAGAAAGCTCTATGTGTAGACACTAAATTCGTGTCTTACGACCCCTTGTGACCCGCATCCCATTTCGCAACCTAACCTCATTACCTAAACCTTACACAATTATTTATTAATTACCTCATAATTGATAAATCCACATCGCCTTATCTGCCACCTCACTTGGCCACCTCACCATGAACTAGCCCTAACCCTAAACTAACCTAATTAGGACCCATGACTTGGTCTAGACTCACATTCATAACTAATGCCTCCTTACTCGCACCCAAAGCCGACCTTTTAGCCACTTGACCAAGCCCGCAACTGATCTCTCGGGAGAAAAGCAGGGAAGGTGGGCTATTCTACTAAAAATAGCCTACTTTTTCCTAACCGATGCCGGTTCCTAATCGACCGCCGTCGGTTACGCAACCGCCACCGGTTCCCTGTAAATGGGCTCCCCAAACCAAAACAATGGATCGGAATTTCATTTTCAGAGATCAGTCGAAGGATTTCTGAATCAACAGAGGGCGTTGCGAGCGAGGAACGGATTCCAGATCTTCACTTGACCAAGCAAAGACGAGTGAAAATACTAGACGTGCTTACAGCAAAGGAGATCAACTTGCACCTTCATCAAAACCAGTAAGTTACATCTTTCCTGTCCTTCACCATAACATTTCTTATGCTTCTCGGATCTCAGTGCTCCTAAATCCATTTCTGAATCCATTATCCAACGTACCATTGCCTCTAACTATCATTCCTAGCTTCTAACCATCCCATTTTCCTAATACTATCCAAAAACCAGCCATTACAAACACACAAACCAGCCCAGAAGATCCTAGAACCAAACCGGTATCGGTTATCAGTGACTGCCATCGGTTATGGGTAACCGGCATCGGTTCCTTTGATCAAAACCAAGAAAACAAAAGCCTTTCCCCTACCCAGTTCCCGAAACAATTTAATTGGTACTTTACAGTTATTTTGTGTTAATTCATATTAGCAGGGAAACTGACCACCTTCGAAAGGAATTTTTACATTTCCTGGGCCCAAGGCAGTTTCCTCATTTATTGTTTGATCAAATCTTGTGGTCTTGTGTTCTTATTTGCAGGTAGTCCTTCCAAGACAAAAAAGGAGTTCTCCGCAGTCACCCCTGATCTTTCTCTACGGTACGCGCACATCATCTCGACATTCTACAGGTATTCCTCCTAACACCTAACCTTATTGTTCTATAAGGAACGAAGCATTTTCCGAGTGAAACATTTTGGCACGCCGGGTGGGACCCATTTTGGGTTTTTCTTTATTTCTAGCGTGCTTGTGTTGGTGTATATATTAATGGTATGTGAAATTTACTGGGGAGAGATTTCCGTGAACCCTATCGCTGAAGCATATATCCCGACTTACTGAATAGATGAGGTGATGAGTTAACACTAAGCATATATCACGTAGGATGAAAGGAGGAAGATGGGTGATGATTAATGCTAAGTGGACTCACCTATATGAAGCCTAAAATTATATTCACCAAAAGATAGAGGAGGAAGGGTTATGGTAACCTAAGGTGTATACCACACAACCTAATAGACTGTGTGATAGTTTAACCTAAGGGTGTAGGCACTAATGCTAGAAATCTCACATGATGTTGTAAGTTCCCATTTGCTTGGTAAACCATTGTAATCGAGTATGGACCGAGGAACTATTATCCAATTTTTTTCCCATTAGGAAAATTGAACAAACATGAACTTACACACTGAAAATGGTTGATTCAGTCATGGGAGCTTGCATTTCATTAAATCGGCCCAATATGTTGCATCAAGTTCGCGCATTTAAGAGAATTTTATAGGAAATGAAGAGCTCTAAGTTTAAATTTTAGATTTGCAAGGTAGGCCCACTGAGGTAGGCTAGTGTGAAGAAATTTAGAGACTAGCAGAAAGAAGTCGAAAAGGGAGAAACAAATGTTTTTGCAATCTGACTTTCACAATTATAGACTTCAGGGTTTGGGAGTGTCCATTTCAGAGTTTCATGTGCCCAATGGATAAACAATCCCCAAAAATTCCAAACCTCGAAACCTTAAAACCGATTTCCAAACCCCGAATCCCCAAAATTAAAAATGGCCTGAAACCACCAACACGAAGTCCAAATTTTAGACTTTTGGATTTCATATTTTTTTGGGAGGTTTCATGTGCCCAAATGGCTTATAAAACCCGAAAAACCAAACCCTACACCCGCCAAAACCGCGAAGAACCCAAACCTCAAAATCCGCCGAAACCCAAAATCCAATCCCAAAATTTAAAAGGTCAAAATGCAAGTCTGAATTGGACTTTAGGGTTTTGACTTTCTAAAATTGAAAGGCCCCAAACTCAAAATCAAAATCCACAACTCGATTTCCGAAACCTGAAATCTTAATTTTTGGACTTTTATATTTTAAAAGTTTTGGAGGTTTTGTTGACTCAAGCCGATGAACATTACTCGATCTCTGAAATGAAAAGGTCGAAGTTCTGAATTTTTGGACAGGTGTTTCCATATTTTTAAAGGTTTCATGCAACTCAAGAGGATGTCCAGTAACATCAACTCCGAAGTCAAAATTCCTAAAAGTCTAAATTTCAGATTTCATAGGTTGTCACTGTCTTTCATCAGAGTCTGAAGAAACAGAGCCAACCACTCACAATTAATGTAGTAAGACACCGGGCCCAATCTCCAGTATGGCCATAATTTTAACTGGGGCTCCGATTTGCACAAGAAAATAATTTTTAGAAAGCTCTATGTTGTAGACACTAATTCTGTCTTACGACCCCTTTGACCCGCATCCCATTTCGCAACCTAAACCTCATTACCTAAACCTACACAATTTATTTATTACTTAAACTCCTAATTGATAATCCACATCGCCTTATCTGGCCCTATCACTTGGCCACCTCACCATGACGAGCCTAACCCTAACTACTAATTAGGACCCGGACTTGGTCTAATACTCACATTCATCCTAAGGCCTCCTGTACTCGCACCCAAAGCCGACCTTTTAGGCCACTTTACCAAGCCCCGCACGGATCTCGTCTGGGAGAAAGCAGGGAAGGTGGGCCTATTCTACTAAAATAAAGCCTACTTTTTTCTAACCGATGGCCGGTTCCTAATCGACCGCCTCGGTTTACGCCAAAAAACCGCCACCGGTTTCCCTGTAATGGGCTCCCCAACCAAAACAATGGAATCGGAATTTCATTTTCAAGTCAGTCGAAGGATTTCTGAATCAACAGCGGGCGTTGCTAGCGGAGGAACGGATCCAATCTTCCACTTGACCAGCAAGACGAGTGAAAATCTATAACGTGCTTACACAAAGGAGATAACTTGCACCTTTCATCAAAACCATTAAGTTACATCTTTCCTGTCCTTTCACACCATACCCTTTCTTATGCTTCTCGTATCTCATGCTCCTAAAATCCATTTCCTGAATCCATATCCACGTACCATTGCTCTAACTATCATTCTTAGCTTCTACCATCCCTTTCCTAATCTAATCCAAAACCAGCCATTACAAACACCACACCCCATCCCAGAAGATCCTAGAAAACCACCGGTATCGGTTATCAGTACTGCCATCGGTTATTGGGTAACCGTCATCGGTTCCCGTTGATCAAACAAGAAAACAAAATCCTTTCCCCTACCCAGTCCATCCACGAAACAATTTCTAATTGGAAATAAACTAATCACCACACAATAATTTTGTGTTATTCCTATGAGTGGGCGAGGGGAAAACCCACACACACAACAAATCATAACGTCTGTTGTGACCCTTACACACCGGTTGTCGCTCGAAATCATGAACAACCCCAAAGGGCATTTCCTCATCTTATTTTAGTGTCCACTAGCACACACATCTGCGGCTCTGTCAGCGCGCGGGCTGACTGTTCTAAAAAAAAACGATAGTCAGACCAAATCGACAGCTTGACGACGACCCCATCCAGACCAAACTGAACTGGTGTCTCTAAATCACGTCGCGCACACGCTCACATGCTACAGAGTACTCTCCGAACCCAGAACGGAGCGGGCTATAAGAACAACAGTGCCATGAAACATTTTGCACCCTACCCATTTTGTTTTTTCTTTATGTCTCTTCTCGCTTTGCTTTCAGATAAGCATACTGTTGTTTTCTTCTTCTAAAGATATTCACAAGGTATTTTATTATTCTGGTAAAAGAACTTGCTGTGTTTTTGCATCTTGCATTAGTGAAAGTCATCTCTTTTGCTTCATCGAATATCACTTTCGATTTAGGTTTAAAACACATGCATTGCATTCCTGCTTGTTGTTTTTCCATTCTAGTGAACATAGATTAAGTAACAGGTCATACACGTGGGGGTGATATCCACGGTATTGACAGGAAATTACCCTAGTTTCACTGCACAACACATACCGAATCACTTCACAATTAACACAACAGCTCAAACATCCCCCTTTTCCGCGGTATTCCTCCGCCCGATTGAGGTAACCTATAAGCCAAAACAACTTGACATTTCCCCTAAGTCTCTTGTTTAGGATTCTGACATTATTTTACGTCTAAAGGCATAAGCCCACAATAATTAAAATTAACCCTAGGGTTAATCTCTGGATTTGCGTGTGCATCTTGCTTGTTTGCTGTTCTGTTTTCTCTATCATACTCTGTTTTCTGTGATCAATAAGTTGATAAATATACTCAACGTTGCTAAAAATCAAATTAGCAGCCCCTTGGTATCTTCTTATCCTTTAAGACCACCGGCATCGGTTAAGGGACCGACGTCCGTTTCCCCTGTGACCGACACCGGTTAGTAAACCGATATCGGTTACTGTCTCCATCAGCCCCTGACAAACCAGCAACTTGCCAAATTCATCATTCTGGGGTTTTTTTTTTGTTCTTGATAGATTGAAACTTGACCCGTGAACTGTTTGTCCATGGTTGTTATCACTCGAAAACAAGCCGCTCGCCATGGTTTCACACGCTTCTGCCTGTTTCTTGCCTGAATCACCCCCTTCACCTTCTATGGGAATCCTACTGATACCAGTGACGGTTCCTAAAATTCCTAGTGGGAGATAAGGACTTTGCCAAGCTTTCTGGATGCTAATGCCAGCGCTGTACAATACATTTGTCTCATACCCCTGACCGTACACCTGATGGTCAGCTCCTTGTAGGTATGCCTATCAGTATAGCTGCTCATTTAGCTCCCACTCCTCCTGATAATACCGCCTTGCTTCCTGCATCTCTAGCCCCGTCTCCCAATCCGACAGCGGCAGAGGGTTCATACGACCACCCGATTAGCTTTCCTTTTGTTAATCTTGGACCCCACGTTTCGTTACCACCAACTGCCCCTACCTCATCTCTTTGCAGACTGTCTCCATTCATGCCTTGCTCTTTGCCACCTATCCACACGAGCTTTCCTCTCAAGCTCTGCCTACCTTTTCATTCCCATATACATATCTTAGTAACCTCAACACCTTATATGGGACATCCCTATTCTGGATGCACCATCATCTCATCCAACCACTGATTTCATCAAACAATGATGGACAAAATGCAAATTTGGAGGCTTCGGTTTCGGGAAGTTGTAGCGCCTTGACATACGAACAAGTTGTCGAGAGACCATTCACCCTTCTGTCCCCCTTCATTCATATCCTCCTCAATGGGAGTTGCCGAAATTTACTCGTTTTAATAGTAAAGAGGATCCTCAACAACATTTGCGATCATTAGACATGCTTGTTTATTTGATTGCCCATAATGACGCCTTGTTACTCCGCACCTTCCCTATGTCCTTATCAGGACCCGCCCTGGAGTGGTACAGTGCTTTAACCCAGCACTCGATCTTCTCTTTTAATCAACTAGCCCAATCTTTCTTGGATCATTTCTCCATTAACATTGCTAAGAAAGTATCTATCACCGACCTCACCTTTATGCCATCCGGCAATTTGAGGACGAATCTATCGCAGATTTCGTGGACGAGGCAGGGTCTTATCAACCAACTTACGTATGCCTTGCCTCAAACCGAACTTATCGAACTTTTTACGCGGGCCTGCGCTAAGCACATCTCCCCTACCCTCCCAATTCAAACTTTCCGTACATTCGACGAGGCCTTTACTATGGCTCGAAAATTAGAAATTCGAGCCTTAGAGGAAGAGAAATTGCGGTTGCGCAACAAGAACTCCACCTTCCGAACTCCTGATTCTACCAATAAACCAAATACCACCACTCCTCACGCGTCCACCTCTTCTAAATCAAAAGGAGCTGTCCACACGGTGATGGTCAAATCCCAACCACCGTCCAATACACCACCAAAAACCACCTATAAATACAAAGCCGAGCTAGTCAACTACACTCCCCTAGGAGAAACATATGGTGTGATATTGGAGAAATTGCTCAAAGCAAGAGCCATTACCTTACCTCCTGTTAAACCTCATTTGGGTTTGATTCCACTCGCGCCATACCTTCCTGGTACAAGAAAATGACTTTTGTAACTTCCACCGCGTGAAGGGACACAGTCATGAAAACTACAAGATGCTGAAAAACATAGTGCAGGGAAATGGTTGATGCGGGGGATATAGCCCTCGATAATCCTAACGCCCCTGCAACCGAAATTTGAAAATTTTCAAACAAGCCATTCCCGAATCACTCGTCAGTAGTACGTCAAACCAGGATATCTTAGCCGAGGAGAGTGTTCCATTGAGATCCATGCAGTATTCGATACCCAGCAAAAAACCTCTATTGAGAAAATTTTGAATCAAGAATCTTCACTAACACAGGAGCCCGAACCTCCTTTACCACCATCCAGCCAAAGCGAAATCGTTCCTTTACCCATAGAAGAGTTAACTGCCCAGGTTTCCCTTCCCATCAATGAGTCTTCTTACACCACATCCCTACAAGATTGCGAGTGGATGTTGTCTAATCTATCCATTTCCCAGACATCTCCCTCTACCACTCTTGCCACACAAGAGGAAGGTACGCCACTCCTTTTGACATCCTTAGATGAGAAATCTCTCGCACCGACATCATTAAATTCTTTAGCCATGACAGACCCCCTCCAACATTCCCTTCTGCCTATTAGTCCCTCATCACCTAAATCTTTTCAACAACCCGTCGACCTCTTAACATCTATTGATACAGTGCCTCATCTACCCCCTGTATCACTCCCACAGTGGACTGGAATCACAACCCACCTTTCTTCCATACCAAAGTTCCTATTCACACGAGAGGACTGTCAGTCTCCAGACGATAGACGAGCCCTATGGGAACGTTTGAGTACGCCGTATTCTACTCAAATGCAAACAACCAATCCTGATGCCTCCACCATATACCCGAAGTGCCTACAAAAGCTTAAAATGCCCATGTTCTCACCTTCACCCCCCTCACCTCTACCAAATGCCCCTTCCACTTCTATTAACTTAGCCAAATCTTCCCCCTACGCTTGGGACCTCGCCAATGCCCAGTCTAACACACCCGCCTAAGCGACTTCGATTTATCCAAAAATAAACCCACCCCGCCACCTAGGAGACGAACGCAATCCGTGCCTAATCACAATCAAAACCCTCATCGTCACACACACCTTCCATATTGGGACCTCATCCCTCCACCTTACATCAATATATCATACCTCCTTCGTTTTCTTCAAAACGACCTACGCCTTCTACACCTATACAGCGATCAAAGGGTATAACAACATCGTTACCCCGAGTATCCGGTCCACCTATCAACCCTAAACCAATCCCATCATGAAAAGATTTATTTTCTGTCACTCCCCTTTCTCCGTGGTTGTTTCCCGTTACCACGCCGTCTGTAGCCTCATCATCTAACCAGCCGAATGTAACTTCTGTGTCAAAGAAACCACGTTTAGTGAAAAACATGTGTCAGCACCCCTCGGCTAAACCACCACTTGTATGAACCAACCACGCCCAAACATTACCAAAACCCGCACAACCAATACCCTCATCCAATTTTGACCCCCTCCAAGGATCTTACGCAAAAATCCTTGCTATGTTGGTAGAGAATGCGACCATTTCCCTACCTCCACTTAGACCTTATGACCCGTCTAAACCCCGACCTATGGGTTACGATGAGTCTAAAATCTGCGCTTATCACCGCACACCAGGACATGATGTGGAGGAATGCAAAGCTCTAAAAACCATCCTTCGTCAGTCACCTCTCCCAGCTACAAAAGTTAAGAAAGACAACTTACGAAGAGAGAGAACTTCAACTTCAATTCCCTCTCCTATACCATCTGTCCCCGGCTCACCAAGATCTGTCATCATTACAACCCCACCTCCTGAAGACTATGAATTATCCCAACCATCTTCTTCATCTCAGGTCTACGAGATTAATATGATTAGTGTCGCTACTCGAGGACAGAAAAACAATGGAAAAGTGAAAGAAAACACACCTGCGGCATCTCTTTCTCCTTCAACAATCCCGATTACACCACCCCCTAAAGTGGGTTATTCGCGGACCCGCCTATCCGTCTCTAATGGAGTTGCCCCCGAACCATGATCAAACAACACTTCATCAATCGCCCGTAAAAAATGACACTATATGATCTCATTCAGACTTCTGAATCTCATCGACAAGCTCTCGTTGAGATCCTCAACAGGGATAGAGGTTTTAACCCAACGAAACCCTGCCCGTGACCTCCATTCTAACACCCAATCACGTTTCCTCTCTGACCAAACAATCCATCTCCCCCACCACTTCTATCTCACAACAACAAGCCGCTACAGTTAGTTTCTCGGAAGATGAAATTATCGACTTTGGTACAGAAGACCCTGACCCTGCCCTTTTCATTTCTGCTTACGTACGAGACATTCGAGTACTTCGGGTTATGATTGACGGGGCGCCAGCCTAAACATCATCTCTGTCCAAAGGCCTTTCCAACACATGAACATCCCTTCTAGCTATCATGTTTGCCACCCCATCATGTTACGGTCCTTTAATAGATGCTATTACCTCTACCTCTTGGGCACCGTGATCCTCAACCTTCGGGTAGGACCCACGACTTTACCCGGCTCTTCTATATGTCCTTGATTTGGAGAGTTTCAATAATTAATAGATTGCTGGGAAAGGGAAGAGTGGAGGATAAAGTAACAAATAAAATGGAAAGCATGGAATAATGGGGAAAAAAATAGTTGCGGCGAGACGGGGACAGGACAAAAACATTGAACAAAAACGAAGAGTTAAGCCAGATAGATAGGTGGTGGGTCAGTGAGAGATGGAGAGGTGAAAGGGGAAACGTACTTGGCATCGAGCTATGGATGCATCCCCTCCAATTACATCGATGCATAAAATTTGAGTACGAGGGGAAGTCCTACACTGTAAAAGCTGATCCTCCCCCCTTCAAAACTTGCAATATGTTATATCGCCCCAAATGATGTGCTTATACCAATTAAGACACCCATACATTCAACCCAACCATCCTCTTCAAATGTACCTCAACCATCCACCTCAACTGCACCTACGCCTTCAACTGATGAAACCACCGTCGCACAAACCACTTCTCTTCCGCAGCTAACATCCCAACCTCCGACCCCTTAGTAGATGTTTTTCATCGCCTCACGCTGGGGGAGTACCGCCTATATAATGTTAGTTCTTTCCCTACCCCGCAGGAGTACGGGACAATTACATGCACATCCCACCTACGACCGTCGCGTGGGGGAGGTAATCTCTTACGGACCACCCCATTGTCGCACTAACCTAACATATGGGGGTGTTGACGCATCCTCCATTACCCCTGAACCTCCTCTTGGTGTGGTTCCCTTCCAATCCGATTTTCAATACCTGACAAATCGTCGTTTCGCCCTCACCTTCTTGACTCGCTGTGCGTGGAAAGGCTTTGGTTTTGGCCTTTACAAACAAGGCCGACATACTCTCATCCCCATCGCCACACGCAAACATAATGATCGCAGTGGTTTCGGTTTTTCCAAAACACCTACACAAGAAACTCCTCCTGTCAGCTGTATCCTGGAAGAAGAAGACGTTGCCCCTACCGAACCATCCTCACCCACTTTGCCATCATCACCCACAGAATCGATGGACCCTGAATCTATCCCTCCTAACTTTTTTTTTTCATAAATGCCATCTTCATAGGTCCTCTCACCTATCAACGCGATAATGAGGACCCATCTTCCATTCCCCTTCTATATCCAGACATGATCGAAGAAGATTCGCCTTCGATTAATGTTGTTGAGTGCCAGGATGACGACTCCATCCTCACTTACCTTGGGGCAGACGACTCCTATCTTCAACGCGCCTTACCATCTGAAACTCAAACCATGCTGAACGAATCTACTATAGAAATCAACATCCACACGGAGGAAGATCCTCACATAGTGAAGATCGGAAAATCACTTAACACATCAGAACAAGCCGCTTTTACTACCTTTCTCTGTGCTCGCAACCAAGCATTCGCATGGTCTTACGCTGACATGCCAGGAATTGATCCTACCATTGCCGTCCATAACATCACCCTAAACCCCGATTCCAAACCAGTCAAACAGAAATTGAGAAAAATGCATCCACGCATTGCTCTCTTGGTCAAAGAGGAGCTCCAACGACTCCTTTCTGTTTCCTTCATTCTGCCTATTGACTATCCTCAATGGATTTCTAACATCGTACCTGTCACGAAAGCGACGGGGGGACTTCGGATATGCACGGATTTCCAGGATCTTAACCTCGCTTGCCCTAAGGATGACTTCCCCCTCCCAAGTATTGATCAACTTGTTGATCTCACTGCGGGCCATGAAATGCTTTCTCTCATGGATGGCTTTTCAGGATACAACCAAATTCTGGTTGCCCCTGCCGATCAACACAAAACTGCCTTCATAACTCCTTGGGGAACCTTCTGTTATCGTGTCATGCCATTTGGCCTTAAGAATGCTGGTGCTACCTATCAGCGGGCTATGACCTACATTTTTCATGACATTATGCACACTATCCTTGAAGACTATGTCGACGATCTTCTCGGAAAGTCTAAACATCGTAGTGAACATCTCGATGTTTTAACCATTATATTTGATCGCCTGTTACAATATTCTGTCCGCCTTCAACCGAAGAAATGTGTCTTTGGTGTTCTTTCAGGAAAACTTCTTGGCTTTATCGTCTCTTTACGTGGCATTGAGGTTGATCCATCTAAAGTAAAAGCTATCCTAAAAATGCCCCCACCCAAAAACCTTAAACAATTGCGTAGTTTGCAGGGTAAACTTCAATCCATCCGGTGTTTCATCTCCCAACTCTCGGATCGATGTCACCCTTTTCATCACCTTCTAAAAAAGGACGTTGCCTTTCAATGGAGTGAGGAGTGTCACCAAGCCTTCGAAGCTCTCAAAACGTATCTCTTGCAGCCACCCATGCTTATACCACCCCAAGACGACCGCCCTTTCTACCTTTATCTTTCCGCCACTGACCATGCTATAGGAGCTATGCTCGCACATCGAGACCCTGCACGCCGAGAGCAGGCCGTTTACTATATAAGTCGTACCCTCGTGGATTACGAGACTAGGTATACACATGTAGAAAAATTGTGCCTGGCCCTATCATTCGTCGCCACCAAACTCCGACATTACCTCCTGAATCACAAAACTTTCGTCATCACCAACACATACCCCATTCATTATATGTACGCCAAACCACACCTAAACCAACACATCGATCGATGGCTCATGCTCCTCGCCGACCTTGACCTTGAGTTTATACAACAGAAATCAATCAAAGGACAAACTCTTGCAGACCAACTTGCGGAGGCCAATCTTCAACATACTCCTAGCCACCCGCTACAAGTCGCTCGTGATCTTTGGCCTTTCTCAAAATGGGGTTTAGACCTTATTGGTGAGATTCACCCGACCTCTTCACAACGTCACCGTTGGATAATCAAAGCGACCGAATATTATACAAAATGGGTGGAGGCTATTCCACTCATTTCAATTAAAAAATAAAAAATTGTCGAATTCATTAACCATCACATTATCTGTCGTTTTGGTATTCCTCATCGCCTAATAACCGATAATGGTAAATCTTTCAAAAACAAGTTGTTGCAAGACCTTTGTGACAACTTTGGTATCAAACTTAGCTTCTCATCACCTTACTATCCGCAAGCCAATGGTCAAGCTGAATCTTCTAATAAAACTCTAACCAAAATCCTCATGAAAGTTGTCAACGAATCTGGAAGAAATTGGCACGATCACATTCCCTTTGCCCTTTGGGCTTATCGTACTAGCATTCGTACCTCTACTAATGCCACACCTTTTTCTTTGGTATATGGTACCGAGGCTGTTTTGCCTCTCGAAATACAAATACCCTCCCTTAGAATATCTCTTCAGGATATTCTCACCAACGATGATTTCCGTCACGAGCGATTAGCCCAATTGGAGCTTCTTGACGAACGACGTCTTACAGCTCTCGATCACCTTCAAATCTATCAAAAACGCATCAAGCGTGCTTATGATAAGCGACTTCATGAGCGTACCTTTAAGGTTGGTGATCTTGTCCTCAAAGAGAATCAACATGTCACTAAACTAGAAAAGAGCAAACGTGGAAAATTTGCTCCCAATTGGATTGGGCCTTATATAATCACTCACACCTATGGATCAGGCACTTATCGTTTAGCTTCGCTTAATGGTAAACCTGAGCCTGAACCCCTTAATGCCTTACATCTTCGACCATTCTACTGTTGAAACTAGTGTTATATCACCTCTTATCTACCTACTGCTCGTCCCTTGAGCTCATTTACCGCTACATACTCTTTGTTTTCTATATCTCCGCATAAAATCAAAATCACTTCGCACCTCTCCTTGATGATGCCTTCCCCTCTTTAGTCTAGTCCATGAGTCCCAAGTATTAAAATAAGCCACATTCTTAAGGGATTTTCTTGAGTCAAACTTCCTACTAAACTAGATGTTTCACGCCAAAAGAACATCTAGTCCTATATAAATAGAGACTGCTCCCTCGAAGGACAGCTATATGCCAAACTATTGCTGCTAATATAAATAGACTGCTCCCCTGAAGGACAGCTATGCACTAAAATCATCTCTGCTACTATAAATAGACTTCTCCCCTGAAGGACAGCTATACACAGTCAGCCTTTATCAGAAGCTTCTCGCATTGATCAGCTTCGTGAAGACCTCAAGAATAAAACAATCAATATCCCTTGTAGACTTCCCGCATCGATCAGTCTACATTCAATAAAATAAAAGCCTCATGCAAAAGAACTTTTTGAGTCATGGACTTGTCTATTTAGGGTAGGTTCTCTTTCGTATAACAAGTTCTTTGTACCTCAGCTATATCATCCACAGCACCTCACCATTTGTTTCAACTCAAGGGACGTAACGTACACCTGATATATTGTGATCATACAACTCTTTTCAACTATGGACTCCTCGTCTATGCACGACACTTAGGACTTCAGGCTCGTTCTACATTGTGTGGTTTTTTTAGCTCTTTTCACCTACGGAACACTCTTTCCGCTTTGCCTCGCATCTAGGATTGTGTGTTGATCTTAATCAGGACACTATTCCCTCCTACTTGGGTATGCTAACCTTTGCTTTACCTATACCTACACCAACAACATTATCCTACCAGCACCAACAACATTACCCTACCAACATCAAATTTTTACCAAACGACCAATTTCCTAAACCATACCAAATTTCCTAAATTCACCCCTCCCTGATCCTAAGGGAGAACTACATCGGTCTGAGGCCCCTCCTTGCTTTGTGCAATGGGCTATGTAGGCAGCACTTCGGAGACATGGCGTCTCCCAAGGTTAGCTCGACCATCCCCTACCATAACCTATCATGTGTGGTAAATATAAATATTTTTGTGTATTTCTATTTAATCACATTTCTCTTTTATCCTTTTTCAAAACACCAAAAACCACAACGCAAACATTCTTATTATTATAACTCAAATCAACAGACATATCTCGTTTTATTTAGATGTTAAACAAATACATCTTCTCTATCAATCGACACGCAGGTCGGTACTCTTATTTATCCTTATACCTTGCTAACATTTATTTAGACCCTCGCGCCTCATCCCGACCTAGGTGATGATCGTGATCATCGACCCCTCTCGCCAGGCCTCTCTGTCCTCAAGGGTACCGCGGCCATTGGTACCGCCCACTGATCTGCCAATCTCTCATGTAACATATGAATACGCCCTCTCGCATGGAGGACTCCAGTCTCTAGTCTCGCTGCTCGTGACTCCGCAACCGCTAACAATCTTCTTGTCTCATTCACCTGCGTTTAGAGCTGCCTAACCAAACGCTGCAGCCGATTCCTCTCTGCTGTAATCATAGCTATGTCAGGGCGAGCGCGTACACCTCACAACTCTGCTACCCACCATAACCTATAGGCCTCTGTCATTCCTGCGTCCATTACACTGCGATCGGCTGCTATCTCCTCGGGCCCTTCTGGAGGTGTTGGCCGGGGAGGTGAGAATGCTGCCTCGGCATCGATCCTCATATATGGTCTATAAGCCTGTGGTATGTCCTGCACAAATCCAAATTGTCGCCGCACGCGATCTATCGGAATCCTCTCATATTCACCTGGCCTGTGCCCCGCGATCCACCTCAATCGCTCTACACCTCTCAACTCCTCAGCTATGTTCTCGGTTACCATATAATTCCCGTAGGGCCTCCAACAGATATCTGCAACCGTCACTCTCTCCCATACCTACCTGTAATACTCAATGTCACCCGGCACGGCCTGAGATCTTGCCTCTTGTTCTGTCTGGACCCATCGTCGGAATCCCAGCCTCTGTACTCCGGTCTCTCCTACCTGGATGGATCGGCCTATTGGTCGCATACAAACAATGTGCTCATAGGCCCAACAGTGTAATAAGTACGAGCAATCCAACGTTGTTCTGTGATTTCGCCTACAAGCCCATAAACCCCTGTATAGCTCCGCCAAATATGCAGGTGCCCATGCAAAAGTCACGTTCCTTTCTATCATCTCCCAAATAACACCCATCAATGCCTTTGGAAATCGCCCCCCTTATGCCCTCCGTAACGCATAATACCCTACCGCTATCAATAAAATCACTGCTAACCTTGTCTCCTCAGGGTGTGCTGCATACATTACCCCATATGTGAATGACAAACCTCGCTGTGTTAAGTCTCGTGCATATGGACCAAACAATTCTGTTATCGCTGCCCGCCCCGCGCCAGGTAGTGCCTGATATACTGGCTCTCCTGTAATAGGGAGTCTCAAAATACGAAACACATCTTCCAAAGTTACTGTCATTTCACCTGTTGGCAGATAAAAGGTATTTGTCTCGGGATTCCATCTCTCAATCAGCGCCTGTAACATACCATGGTTACGTGCGATTCGTGAATAATAACGAATTCCACTTAACCCCCAACGATTTATCAATGTCCATTCCGCTGGTGTTACATCCGCTCGGATTCGTGATAAAAGCGCTGGCACACTATCATTCATCCTCAACCCCGCCTCTGCCTGCATACACCAAAACAACAAACAACCATTCAATCCGTCAGGGTTTTTTCAAACATTCTGGACATTCCTCCAGTAACCGGTATCGGTTATACATAACCGGTATCGGTTCAATAACCGATACCGGTTCTCCCTAACCGCTACCGGTCACTGTCAATTCTATACACCTTCCCTAAAAACAACCACCTACGACAATAAATTTGCTCGTTTATTCGTTTTAATACATACAAACATACCTGAAACCCCTGCTTGCCTACCCTGTAACACTTACCTCACCTGCAAACCTTGTTATCATGTTTTCTTTCTCATATCTACCCACCTACTCTACCCCATCTTATTCACAAACCATGCAGAAATCAAATCACAACCAAAACGTTTACCTCTTGGGTTGCAGTAGCTTGAGGTGGCCCTGGTCTTCCCTCTTGTCCCTGCTTGCTGGATGTTTCTCCTCGTCCTGCCATTATCACCACCTTTTTCAAACCTGCCTTGCTGTCTTCTGAATCTCAGATCACAATTCACTTTTCTTGTCTCTTCTCTCCTTATCACTCAGATCTCTCATGCAAAAACCTGTCTCCGTCGTCAAAACGTGTCGCGTTTGCGCTTTTAACCTCTTGCATGGCTCTAAAATTAAAACTTAAGTTGCCACCCTAGCTTTTTTATTTTTAGAAAAGCCCATACCTAAATAACCGGTATCGGTTGCCTAACCGATATCGGTCTTTCAGCTACCGACATCGGTTACCTAACCGATACCGGTTACACACCTTCCTTTTTGAAACAGAGTTCTTTTCTTCATTTCTCATCTAAATTTTTGTCGCGCCCGCCTCTTTGCCTGCATAAACAACACAATTTACCACATTTTGTTCATACACCACACATAGCATTACAATTTCATCAACATCATTTATTTTATAACAAATACACAAACCATCAATTACAGATACCAAAATACTATCAATCTATACATCATTTGGATCCAACTCATCAGTTACATATATCACAATGTCACAAAACCACCAATTCATCACATAACCTGACATTCATATATACGTACAAACAAACAAAAAACATCAGCATCATCCATCTATCAACATGTCAATTCAACTCATCATACATTCTATATATTACCAGCCATTAACCACATATTTCAACACATTTTGAACACTGCATGTGAATCAAAGCATCGTCTGTATATATATATACCAAGTTTTAAAAATACAATGTGCCCTACATCGGGGCCTCTGTGATCTCATAACATACTAAAGCCGGCACGCAGGCCGCAATACCTACCAAAAATCTCGACTCGGCTCACAGGTCGGTCTCTCCAACCAAAAATCTACTCGGCTCGCAGGCCGGTATCAAATATACAACCCGTACTCGGCTCGCAGGCCGGTATATAATAAATAAATGAATCAAAACAATGAATAAATGTAGGCACACAGGCTTCTATCAATACAACCGGTTCGCAGACCGGTGCCCATGTCCCTATACAAAACCATGTTGGGGATCTATCAGCTCTCCCCACCGCCCTCGGCACCTCTCCCCGCTGGTCCCTATGGTGCCTCTCACCTCCTGCCTGTCACGGACACGCCAGCTGTGGCTGCTCCTCCCTGAGATCTCTGGCTGTGCGAGGTCTCTGCTCTATGAGCTACATATGCCTGATACTCGACTCCGGTACTATCAAGAATATCATGATAATAACGGACCTCTGCTCTAACCTCCATATAGCGATCTCGCGCCACTGAAGGAACTGGGGCTGGTCCCCTGGCACCTAACACCAATATCCCCTGAGCCTGTACCTGCACCTGTGGCTGTGGTGCTGGTGGAGGTGCTGCCTGTGCCTGTACCTGCACCTGTGGCCGTGGTGGTATCTGGGGCTGTGGCTGTGCTGCTGCTGGTACGGCTGCCTGTACCTGTACCTGCACCTGTGGTTGTGCTGCTGGTGGTGGTGCTGCCTGAGCCTGGGCTAGCTGCCCCTGTAAAACCCCTATCTGTGCCTGTGCAGCAGCCAACTGTCCCTGTAATAGCTGCACCTGCCCCCGGAGCTGATCTCTCTCTGCCGTCACCGCTGCCAAGTCTGGCTGTGCGGGCTGTGCTACCCTCGCCGCTCTCTGCCCAGCCCACCAAACCCTGTATGCTCCCGTGCCCCCAGCATCATCTACGCCATCATCTGCTGGCCTCTCTGCAACCCAGTCTGGATCCCAAGGCTGTGGCGCTGGCAGTGGGGCCTCTACATCATCCCTCCTGTACTGAGGGAAGGGAGGTGGCTCGTCCTGTCGCAGCCCCATCTGCCTGCGTACCCTCTCTAGGGGTATCCTCTCGTACTCTCCCGGCCTCCGTCCTGCTATCCAGAATGTATACTGGATCAGGCGCAGCTGTACGCGGGCTCCTCTGCCAGGCTGGTGACCTCTGTAGGGTCTCCATATAATGTCTACTGCGGTAAGGCCCTCTAGCATATGTCTATAGTAGGCCACATCCCAACCTGCAACAACTGTTCGTGGCTGGCCCACGACCCCCAACCACCTCTGAAATCCATATCGGTATACGACCTGTGGCCCTGGCTGCTGGGGTAGCCCTACCGGCCTGATGCATACGATGTGCTCGTATGCCCAACAATTCAACAAAAAGGTAGAACAAATACCAAATCGCCTCCTCCGGCGATAGCCCCATAACTCCCTGTATAATTGCACCAGATACACTGGTGCCCATGCAAAACAGGTGTGCTCCTCCACCATCTCCAGTAGCACCCCCATCAATGCCCATGGGAAGCGGCCTCCCTCTGAATCCGGGAGGGTGAAGCAGGTGACCCCTATCATCATCAACACCGCCAGTCGTGTCTCGTGACGATGCGCACGGTACATGTCACCGTATCCAATACTCGTGCTATGATATGTAAGAAGCGCGGGTGCATCCCCAAAAACCTGCAGTATGCTATCAATGGCAGTCTCTGAATCTACCTGGAAAACGGCCTCTCCCTCGATCGGTAGCCGCAGGATGCGATACACATCCTCTAATGTGACGGTCATCTCTCCGGTCGGCAGATGGAACACATTGGCCGCCGGATCCCATCTCTCGATGAGGGCGACCATCAGGATGTGATCTCTGTCTATCGCTCTATACCTCTGGACCCCGCCGAGCCCCACCTCGCGCATGATGGCCCAATGCGCCGCAGATATGTGTGGCCTCATCCGACTCAATAGTGGAGGCATCCTATCATGCATCGTCAACTGCTGACGTGCCTGCAAAACCAACCCACATTCTTAGACCCACTCTTTATTATAACATCTACTTTACCATCTAACCCCAACACGCCACCCAAACCTACACCCTCAACTCTAAACCCCACCCAACCCACCTTCAAACCTAAACCCTCAACTCTAAACACCACCCAAACCTAAACCCTCAACTCTAAACCCCACCCAACCCACCTTCAAACCTAAACCCTAAACCCAAACACCCGAAACCCAACCTAAAAAACCCTAAACCCCATCCTAAACCCAAACACCCGAAACCCAACCCAAAAAACCCCAAACACCCAATCCCATCCCAACTCCACCCTCAACCTTCCCCACCGATACCGGCTGATACGCGACCGATGCCGGTAGCCCCCAATTCAACCTCACCCTATACTTTTGCGACCGATGCCGGTCGCCTATGGACCGACATCGGTCACTGTCTCCTGCCCGAGCCGAACCCCCGCGCGGCCCCCAAAAACCATTTTTCACCTATTTTTACCCATTTACCTACCCAAACACCCCCAAAAATTACACACCTAGCCGCCTTAGCCTATCTAACCTATCTACCATCTCCCTTTCTCGAATTACCTCCATTTACCCATTATTTCCTATGAAATACCAATTCCTACCCAAATCCCAAAAACAACATAACTCAACCAAATCACCAAAATAAAGAGTTTAGAACCTACCGGTACGACGACACGTCGTCGTGGTGGGATGGGTGGTGGCGGTCCAGCTGGTCCAGCCCCTCCAGCTCCTCCTGCCTGTGCCATGGCTCCAATCCTAATCTGCTGGATCCCCGGCCAATCACCTGCGGCCTCCTCAACTATTCGGGCCCACTATCAACTCTCTCCGCCAATCAAATAGCTCCACCTCACTCAATACCCCTCCAAATCAACTCTCCACGTCAGACAAGTCAATTTGGATTGAAAATAACCAAAGTGACAATGACAGGCCGTATTTTTCTTTTTATAGGTTTTTCGACCTTAACCGATGTCGGTTTCCTTTTTTGCCCTAAAAACCCGGTATCGGTCCCTTAACTGATATCGGTCATGTAGAATCAACATCGGTGTTAATCCCAACTTTCCCCCAATTTTATCTTTTGCCCCTATTTACCATTTTCTCTTTTTTTAACCACATATCGCCTATATCCACCTTTGCTGAACACCATTTGTTTACCTATTTGGCCTGACCTAAGGCCTCAACCTACCATTCGGCCCGACCCAAGGCCTCAACCTACCAATCGGCCCGACCTAAGGCCTCAACCTACCATTCGGCCCGACCCAAGGCCTCAACCTACCAATTGGCCCGACCCAAGGCCTCAACCTACCATTCGGCCCGACCCAAGGCCGTAACCTACCATTCGGCCCGACCCAAGGCCGTAACCTACCATTTGGCCCGACCCAAGGCCGCAACCAACCCATTTGGCCCGATCCAAGGCCGCACCTAACCATTTGGCCCGACCTAAGGCCGCACCAATTAACCATACCATACCCACAATCACCGTTTTAATTTATCCATCCATCATGTAGCTTTTTGTTCAATCGAGCTCACCTGTTCGTGTTTTAGCATGATTAGGGTCCTTGACTTATCTGTCGACCAACTTTACCTAGACCTAGACCGTGACGTTTATCTCAACCAAACCAACCATTTGGTACTGCCGAACATGCCTAAACGTTCTTGTACCTTACCTGTTATATACCCTGGAGCTACTTCCTATGCCTTGGATACCAGGATTATATCACCCTTGTTTGGATAAACTATCGACCTTTGCCTATACATTGCTGGTTTGCTCGTCAAATCATGTACCTTAGTCGTACTATTGCATTTCAACATGCGTCTGCTTCCTTGGACCTACTTACCATCCTCTCTATAACATGTCCCCTTTATCAACCCTATCCCTGATTTCCCGTTCACTCCATTGGTGATAGATTTGAGGGGGATTACCTATATCCTTAACAGGAGAAACCACTTCATATTATTGTCTGCGCAGCTTTACAAAACAAGCTACACGGCAATAAGGGGCTAATGTAGACACTAAATTCGTGTCTTACGACCCCTCGTGACCCGCATCCCATTTCGCAACCTAACCTCATTACCTAAACCTTACACAATTATTTATTAATTACCTCATAATTGATAAATCCACATCGCCTTATCCGCCACCTCACTTGGCCACCTCACCATGACCTAGCCCTAACCCTAAACTAACCTAATTAGGACCCATGACTTGGTCTAGACTCACATTCATAACTAATGCCTCCTTACTCACACCCAAAGCCGACCTTTTAACCACTTGACCAAGCCTGCAACTGATCTCTCGGGAGAAAAGCAGGGAAGGTGGGCTATTCTACTAAAAATAGCCTACTTTTTCCTAACCGATGCCGGTTCCTACTCGACCGCCGTCGGTTACGCAACCGCCACCGGTTCCCTGTAAATGGGCTCCCCAAACCAAAACAACGGATCGGAATTTCATTTTCGGAGATCATTCGAAGGATTTCTGGATCAACAGAGGGCGTTGCGAGCGAGGAACGGATTCTAGATCTTCACTTGACCAAGCAGAGACGAGTGAAAATACTAGACGTGCTTACAGCAAAGGAGATCAACTTGCACCTTCATCAAAACCAGTAAGTTACATCTTGCCTGTCCTTCACTATAACATTTCTTATGCTTCTCGGATCTCAGTGCTCCTAAATCCATTTCTGAATCCATTATCCAACGTACCATTTCCTCTAACTATCATTCCTTAGCTTCTAACCATCCCATTTCCTAATACTATCCAAAAACCAGCCATTACAAACACCACAACCAGCCCAGAAGATCCTAGAACCAACCGGTATCGGTTATCAGTGACCGCCATCGGTTATGGGTAACCGGCATCGGTTCCTTTGATCAAAACCAAGAAAAAAAGCCTTTCCCCTACCCAGTTCCACGAAACAATTTAATTGGTACTTTACAGTATTTTGTGTTAATTCATATTAGCAGGGAAACTGACCACCTTCGAAAGGAATTTTTACATTTCCTGGGCCCAAGGCAGTTTCCTCATTTATTGTTTGATCAAATCTTGTGGTCTTGTGTTCTTATTTGCAGGTAGTCCTTCCAAGACAAAAAGGAGTTCTCCGCAGTCACCCTGATCTTTCTCTACGGTACGCGCACATCATCTCGACATTCTACAGGTATTCCTCCTAACCCTAACCTTATCTGTTTCTATAAGGAACGAAGCATTTTCCGAGTGAAGCACTATGTGTTCATGAATAAATTAGATAAACTATGGAAATGAAGCTAAAACATGTAACCTCAAAGCATCCTAATCTACACTAAACCATCATGATAAGAGATAAACAATATTAACATCTATCATTGTATGAACTAGATTAAATCTAACCAAACATGATATATTCTACTCTTTACTTCTTAGATTACTAATAAAGAAATTGAACCTAAAAAGATCAACTTAGCAATTTGTAAGCTAGGAAAAATACACTACTAACAAGGAAGTAAAATACCAATAATCATACCTCCTCCTTCGTGTTCCGTATCAAACCTCAGAATGGACTAGGAAACTTGGATTGAGCCCTGGTTGTGTGATATGTATGTGCTTTTCTTCAAGACAGAGAAAGACCTTCTTGCAATAATGATCCTCTTACTTTACACCAGATGGGAAAAAGGATTACGAGGCTATCTGGGCATTAGGATGAGGCAGAAGGATGTTCTTTTCTCAAAGGATGCAAGAACTTAGATATGGCATTCAAGATTATTCTCCTTGTGTTTAGAGGGGAGGGGTAAGGTTGTATTTATAGCCCAGGGGAGTGATTAACTTAGAGTAATCATGGTTTGAAAATGTGGGCAAGATTAAGTGAGTGGTTTAAAAATGTGGGCAAGATTAGGTGAGTGGTTTGAAAATGTGGGCAATATTAGATGTGTGGCGGCCATGAAGAATGGGTGAGGATTTGAATTATATTTTTAATTCATAAGTGGAGGATTTTAGGTGAGTGGGGACCACGAAGGGTGGGTGAGGATTTAAATTTGAATTTTTAATTCAATAGTGGAAAAACATGGAGAATAATGACATGTGGTGAGGATTGGGTTATTTTTTAGATTTTAAAATGGATAATTAATCAAATTATATTTTATTAATTTGAATTGTATTTTTGTGGGAAATGAGGAAGGGGAATTAATTGATTTAGGATAGATGTGAAATTGGGGTGTCTACATTTGCCCCTCTTCGGAAGGGTACTATAAAAGTAGTGTTCTTTCAAAGAAAGTAGACACTATGGGGGAAGAATTCAATCTACTTTTTAAAAGGTAGAGCAAATTTTTGTTGGGGAGAATAGAAAGTGGTGAGTGACGGATGTCATAGTATCCTTTAAGAAAAAAATGTCATGAGAAGATGTGATTATGGATAGATGTGGTGATGGCCCCTTGGGAGGACTGACGAGAATGGAATATACGAAAAAACTCTTGAAAAGAAGGGAAATGGATTCTGTGGAGAAGAGGATGATAATGGAGTGGAAGACACTGGAATGAATGCATGACGCAAATGGAGAAAGGATTCAATCGACCGTGAATGCTAGGTGTGAGGGTGTGTGGGAAAGAAAAAAGGGAATGGAGAGGATTGGGGGTTGATTACGAGAAGAGTAAGGGAGATAGGGGAGGGGAAAAAAAGGAATGAAAGAGGTAGAAATAAGAGAAAGGGATGATAGGGGAAGAAGGGAATGATGAAGGAAAAATAAGGAAAAAACAGGAGAATGATAGAGGAGAGGGTGAAGGGATGAAAGAGAGAGATGTGCAAAATGAAGGAAGTAGCAGAGAGACTAAAGAGGGATGCGTGAAAGTGAAATAAATGATAGAGCTAAGAAAAGTAGGAAACGAGAAAGGATAAATAAGAAGGAGAAAACGAGGTGGGAGTAGGGGGTGAAATGAAGGAAACTGGAAAGAGGACGAAAGAAGAAGTAGAACAGAGAAAAAAAAACTGAGGGGAAAGGAAAGTGTGAAAAAGAGGAGAGAAAAGAAGAGAAACAGATACAAAATGAGTGAAAAGGTAGGGGTGGTAGAGAAAAGGAGAAGTGTTCAGAAGAAACATGAAAATTAGGGGAGAGGAAAGGAAGATAAAGTGAATATAGGGAGAAGATTGAAGGAATTGTGTCATTGCGAGGAAGACCAAGGAAAAGAATATGGAACAGACAGTATGGAGATGCATGTGGAGGGTGGTATGATAAAAAAGACATGACAATGTTGAATAGCCAGGTTATCGATGGGGAAGTAAGGAGGAAACGTGATGG
Source organism: Taxus chinensis (assembly GCA_019776745.2). Lineage (NCBI taxonomy): Eukaryota > Viridiplantae > Streptophyta > Pinopsida > Cupressales > Taxaceae > Taxus > Taxus chinensis. The sequence continues at coordinate 389,602,010 of CM034155.1, forward strand.
AAAAAGGGGAAGAAGATGATACATGGGAAGGGAAATAAGATGAGGGGTGGGAGAGAGAAGAGGATAACAAAGAAAATGATGTATAAGGAAGGGAATACAGCAAGGGGGTAATAAGTGGAAAGGGAAAGGTATAAGGAATGTTCAGAGAAGAAAGAGGGGAGGAATGACAATCGATGGAAAAGATGCGGAGATGCCATGAAATGAGGATACTAGGATGATAAGAAACATAAAAAAAGGATGTATGATGAAGACAGTAAACGATATTGAAGAGGTGCAAAGAGGAGATGGAGAGGTGGTTAGAAGCAACAAGAAGGGTGGGGATTGAGGGAAAAGAATAGGAGAGAAAAGAGAATGGGGGAGAGAAGAAGCAATGTCAATGAGGGGACGTTAGGGAAATCCCCTTTACAATGAGAGGTGGGGAAGGGTGAGAGAAAAAATGAAGAAAAGGAGAAAGCTAATGAGGATTGGAAAGGGTAATGCCAACAAAGGTACGTTAGGGAAAACCCTTCTATAATGAGTGGTGGGCTTAGAGGAGGGAAGGAACTAAGGGAAACTCTAGAAGATCCAAGGGAGTGAATGAGGTCATGCGGAATGAGGATTGATGATTTTTAAGGAAAACCCGTTTACAATTATTAGTGCAGGAAGAGAAGATGATGATGAAAGAATGATATAGGAGTGTTAACAAGAATGACGAATGCATGTGTGGGTAGAAATGTGGGGGGAATTTGAGAAGATGAAGTGGATGAGTTGGGACTAGGTGAAAGTGAGGAGAGGATGCGGGTGATGAGGATGAACAAAGTGAGGATGAAGAACCAAGACATGAAAATAATGGGAAGAAATGGTATGAAGGATGATGGATCAAGAAGGGGAAAATGGGAGAAAAGAATGTGATTGTAGGTGGAAGAGATTAGATGTATGTTGTAAGAGGATATGTGAAGAAATGATAATAGTAGGAGGAAAAAGTGGTTAGTAGGAGATATCAGGTGGAAGAAGCAATCAAAAAGTGAACAAATAATGAGGCGGGGAAGAAGTTCACGATGACAAGTTAAGTGTAGGGAGGACCCTAACTTAAGATTGTCATGTGATCGAAGTGGTTAAGTAAGATTGCCATGTGAGTGAAACTAGAGATGATAAGTGGTCAAGCAAGAAGTGGTGTTTGCGAGAATCGAAAAGGAGGTGAAAGGATGTGATAATGGGGAATGACGAGAAAAAATGAAGGGTGAAGGGTGTGTAGTGATGGGGAAAGGCAAGGAGATAGATCATCCTTAAGAGGGACTCTTAAGTGAGATCGCCATGCCGGGTGAGTGGTTAAGTAAGATTTCCAAGTAGAGGAGGGTGATAGTGGTGATAAAAAGGTGTGATGATGGGGAATGAAGAGGAAAGATGGATGGTGAGATTATAGAGTGATGGGTGAGTGTAAGATGACATATCATGCTTAAGAGAATATCTTAAGTAAGATCGTCATGCTACTGGAGAGGTTTCATAGGATCACCCAACCGACAGGGATGATATGCAAGGAGAAAGACAAGATGATATTGGGGGACAGGGGTGGAATGGTAGGTTGAAGAAGATGATCGTGACGAGGAAGGAAGAGAAATATGATGGGATGGGAAGAAGGCCATAAGGCAGATCAACCTTAAGTGGAAGTCTTAAGTAAGATTGCCATGCGACCAGAATGGTAAGTAAGATTGCCAAGATGAGGAAGAAGATGGATGATGTTAGAGTTTGGTGCGAATAGGGTATGACAATGGACTGAAGGGGAACCCTCAAGTGAATTTTCCATACTACGAAAGCTGTGTCAGTAGGAATTGACCAAGCATAAGACGGATTTGGGAAGGATGAGAAAAGAGTGAGTGAGGTATGCTTGAGTGGTATATGATATGAGATGAGGTGATAATAAGAAAAAAGGAACAAAGGAGTATAATATGAATGGATGAAGAAATATATGCAGTGGAGGGTGGAGAGTGTGAGGGGAATCCTTAATTGGGATGCCCGCATGGTGAGAGTAATGATGCGAGAATGGGAAGCAGAAGAGGTGGAATGGGGAGATGTTGTGGGGCGGTTGTTGTTGATGAGAGGGGAGGTGGTGAAGAAGCTTCTACAATGGGAAGATCTTAGGGATAGGGTAAACCTCCACTGAGGATTCCATATAGAAGGGGTTATTAAGTAATATTGTTAAGCGGGAACAAAAGGGTGAAGGAAAGAATACCAATGGTGAGAGGGGACATGAATTGTGAGAAGGGTAATATGGGGATAAGTGGTGGAGGAGTAAAAATGAGGAGCGAGGATGAATGGATCAATACATGGGTGAGCATGGTGGGAGGGGAGGGAGCTGCTGGATAGAGAATGCTACTTGAGAAATATCAAGTAGGATCGTAAACTACAACGGTGATCAAGTAGGATTAGCAAACTGCAACGGTGATCAAGTAGGGATTTCCAAACTGGAGAATGTATTAGTAGGGGTAAATGGATGGGGTGCAAAGTAAGATGTGGATCATGCAGGAAGATACTCACAGGACGAAAAGCATCTTAATTTTAATATAGCACATAACAGGATGCATCGTGATAGAAAATATCACGATGACGATATTGTAATATGCGTGATAGCATAGACAGGGGCCATAAAAAAGGTTGATGCCCCCATATGATATGAAAATGGAAGAGAGTATAGACAGAGGCCATCAAGAAAAGTATGATGCCCCAGTACGACATGCAATAAGATAAACGTAAGAATATTATATAGAACACCAGGATACATAAAATCAAAGATGCCCCTTGTAATAGATCAAGATGCAAGAAAGCAATTAATAATTTACAACTAATAAGTGCAACACAAGAACTAATAAACATGTCCCTAACATGTTCCATAGTGAGGATTGATTGGATGTGCCCCCAAGCAGGGGTATGAGGACATAGTAAATATTGGGTCATTGTCCTCAAACAAGGAACAATGAGGGCCAGATTTGCCCAAGCGAGGATTCACACGAGGAGAAGGTGGTTTGAATTTGGTAGTCATAAGGTGATTGGATCATTCGTTGGGGAATAATATTGCAAGGTTAAATTGTGTTGGTTATTTTAGAGGTTGTTTGTTTTAGCGATGTGTGGATTATTATTTTATTATTATATATCTCATGTTTTTTGGATGTTTGATGATTTCAAATGTTTTTGGATTTTTGACGATTCTTGTTAAGGGTTTTGGATTTTTGATGATTCTGTGTAATGTTGTTTTGGATTTTTGACGAGTATTTCTAATGTTTTTGGATTTTTGATGAGTTCTAATTTTTGTGTTGGATTTTGACAATTGTTTCTAATGTTTTTGGGGTTTTTGACAATTGCAAATGTTGTTTTGGATTTTTGGGATTTCTACACTGTTTTGGATTTTTGATGACTTTCAATTATGTTTTGGATTTTTGGATTTTTACATTGTTTTTGGATTTTTGACGATTTTCAAATGTTTTTGGATTTTACATTGTTTTTTATTTTGACAATTTCAAATGTTTGTAGATTTTTACACTGTGATTGGCAATTTATGTACCAGAGTGTAGACTTATTTTTGAGAGGTGAATGTACAGTGTTTGTAACTTATGCTCAGAATAGCACAAATTCTCTTTCATTGGCAAAGATATGGTGGTGATGATCTGATGAAAATAATTCCAGCTCCATTCTTGACTCCACACAACTAGTAAGATGTGTGGGTTCATCACCGGAGAATCAAGAAGGACGTATGAGGTAGATAATGAATATGGAGAAAAATACTAACAACAATCCCTTTGGGAAATTTTGACTCCATATTCATAATGGTACTGAACCACGTTTCAAAAATGGATTTCACTTTATTGAGTCACATGTTAGACTTCGACAGTTAGGTGGCATACTGATTGATAAGATCTGAGGTAAGAGATCGTTCTCTATTCATTTAGGCATCTAAAAGGGTTTGGGGATTATAAATTGTAAGCACTGTAAGATTTTATAGTTTTTGAATGACTCCATATGCCTTGACCCTGACTAGTGAGAAGCAGGGCTCCTCATACGAAGGCAAAATAAGGAGTGAATTCCCTTTTTTGTTTTTGTTTTTGTTTGTTTGTGTTTGTTTTTTTTTAAATTTGGCAATGTTTTTATACTTTTATGAGAACGACGCTCTACACTTTGCCCCATGCCACTGTAAGAGGCAAGGGTTTTTTTATCCAAAGGACAAGCGTAGACAAGTAAGGCACCTTTCCTCCACTCCCAGTTTCACAATTACCAATAGAAGGTGGGCCTAAACACCAAAAGATATGAAGGATGAAGTGTGAAATCAATTACTCATAAGTTATTAAATTGATGGATTTTTTTACGATAGTGCTTTTATGTGGGAAGGAACTCTACCCCTAATATCAGCCCCACACGACTAGTAGGACGTGAGGTTCAACACCGAAAAAAACTGAGATGGAAACCAAACGAACTGGGTAAAAGAAGTTTAGAGATTTTTTATGAAAGAGAGAATGTCTTAAAGGGAATATTTACACAATAAGCTCTATGTATGAATATAGGGAAGGCGACTAAAAATGGGAGAATATGAATAAGAAGTATGATGCTCACAAAAAATTAATAGGATTTTTATTACACTTGTCTATTGATGATAATATGAAGATGTGATATTGATAATGAAAATATCGCCAATGGAAATGAATAAATTTAAAATTTGGAGATAAGCAGACAGAAGGAACAATGTACATGTTGTTTCCCATAATAGTGAACATCTCAAGGATAAAATTTCTTAAATGAACTACATCATTAGTCATCAAGATCTTCGCTGTGTCAATGGCCAATTTATAGCTCCAACCCAAAATTACTATGATTTCGTTGGGCTCAAATTTGTCTTGTTTGTCTCGTCTTTGGTGTGATTCTTTCCATTTTCTTTGAGAATGAAATTCATTGACCTGAAATTTTATAGGTTGAAATTTTTTTGGTAGCTATGCCATAGCCATATTTTTTATAGTGAAGATTGAATATAAGAAGTAAGTCATTTTTTTTCAAGAAGCTCCATTCATTAAGGTGTGAGTGGCGTAATAATCTTTAGTGATTAACATCTTTAAGGATATTATGAAGGAGGGAAAGTAACATTGACGTGTAAAATAGCTTCCAACTATAAAAAAGAGAAGGGAGTGGCTCCAGTAGGTGTGTGGTAAGATGGCAGTAAGCCCAAAGAGTGGGATAGATTGGTTAAGACAAATACTCTTCCAGTGTGTTGACAATGATGTTGGTTATTGGTTGTTTTTTCTATTGTCAATTAATGATTATTTTGAGAATAGATCATGATAAAGATGGAAAAGGTTGTATAAATCGATCGTGTGTATACGACCTCGTAGAATATATGCACATAGGAGTCTTGCTTAGTTGAGAATCATTAGTGCGATCTACGCAAGATCGATGTTGAAAGATGATGGACATGACAGAGTACATTATGCAAGTGTCCAAACTCGATGTAGTTTTGTTTCGACAACAAGGTAGAGATGTTAGGCATAAGTGAATATAGGGAGGAAGATTGAAGGAGGATTGTGTCATTGCGAGGAAAGACCAAGGGAAAAGAATATGGAACAGACAGTATGGAGATGCATGTGGAGGGGTGGTTTATGATAAAAAAGACATGACAATGTTGAATAGCCAGGTTATCGATGGGGAAGTAAGGAGGAGGAAACGTGATGGAAAAAGGGGAAGAAGATGATACATGGGAAGGGAAATAAGGATGAGGGGTGGGAGAGAGAAGAGGATAACAAAGAAAATGATGTATAAGGAAGGGATACAGCAAGGGGTAATAAGTGGAAAGGGAAAGGTATAAGGAATGTTCAGAGAAGAAAGAGGGGAGGAATGACATCGATTGGAAAAGATGCGGAGATGCATGAAATGAGGATACTAGGATGATAAGAAAATAAAAAAAGGATGTATGATGAAGACAGTAAAGATATTGAAGAGGGCAAAGAGGAGATGGAGAGGTGGTTAAGAAGCAACAAGAAAGGGTGGGATTGAGGGAAAAGAATAGGAGAGAAAAGAGAATGGGGGAGAGAAGAAGCAATGTCAATGAGGGGACGTTAGGGAAATCCCCTTTACAATGAGAGGTGGGGAAGGGTTGAGAGAAAAAATGAAGAAAAGGAGAAAAGCTACTGGGATTGGAAAGGGTAATGCCAACAAAGGTTACGTTAGGGAAAACCCTTCTATAATGAGTGGTGGGCTTAGAGGAGGGAAGGAATACAGGGAAACTCTAGAAGATCCAAGGGAGTGAATGAGGTCATGCGGAATGAGGATTGATGATTTTTAAGGAAAACCCGTTTACAATATTAGTGCAGGAAGAGAAGATGATGATGAAAGAATGATATAGGAGTGTTAACAAGAATGACGAATGCATTGTGTGGGTAGAAATGTGGGGGGAATTTGAGAAGATGAAGTGGATGAGTTGGGACTAGGTGAAAGTGAGGAGAGGATGCGGGTGATGAGGATGAACAAAGTGAGGATGAAGAACCAAGACATGAAAATAATGGGAAGAAATGGTATGAAGGATGATGGATCAAGAAGGGGAAAATGGGAGGAAAAGAATGTGATTGTAGGTGGAAGAGATTAGATGTATGTTGTAAGAGGATATGTGAAGAAATGATAATAGTAGGAGGAAAAAGTGGTTAGTAGGAGATATCAGGTGGAAGAAGCAATCAAAAAAGTGAACAAATAATGAGGCGGGGAAGAAGTTCACGATGACAAGTTAAGTGTAGGGAGGACCCTAACTTAAGATTGTCATGTGATCGAAGTGGTTAAGTAAGATTGCCATGTGAGTGAAACTAGAGATGATAAGTGGTCAAGCAGAAGAAGTGGTGTTTGCGAGAATCGAAAAGGAGGTGAAAGGATGTGATAATGGGGAATGACGAGAAAAATGAAGGGTGAAGGGTGTGTAGTGATGGGGAAGGCAAGGAGATAGATCATCCTTAAGAGGACTCTTAAGTGAGATCGCCATGCCGGGTTGAGTGGTTAAGTAAGATTTCCAAGTAGAGGAGGGTGATAGTGGTGATAAAACAGGTGTTGTGTGATGATGGGGAATGAAGAGGAAAGATGGATGGTGAGATTATAGAGTGATGGGTGAGTGTAAGATGACATATCATGCTTAAGAGAATATCTTAAGTAAGATCGTCATGCTACTGGAGAGGTTTCATAGGATCACCCAACCGACAGGGATGATATGCAAGGAGAAAGACAAGATGATATTGGGGGACAGGGGTGGAATGGTAGGTTGAAGAAGATGATCGTGACGAGAGGAAGGAGAAATATGATGGGATGGGAGAAGGCCATAAGGCAGATCAACCTTAAGTGGAAGTCTTAAGTAAGATTGCCATGCGACCAGAATGGTTAAGTAAGATTGCCAAGATGAGGAAGAAGATGGATGATGTTAGAGTTGGTGCGAATAGGGTATGACAAAATGGACTGAAGGGGAACCCTCAAGTGAATTTTCCATACTACGAAAGCGTGTCAGTAGGATGACCAAGCATAAGACGGATTTGGGGAAGGATGAGAAAAGAGTGAGTGAGGTATGCTTGAGTGGTATATGATATGAGATGAGGTGATAATAAGAAAAAAGGAAACAAAGGAGTATAATATGAATGGATGAAGAAATATATGCAGTGGAGGGTGGAGAGTGTGAGGGGAATCCTTAATTGGGATGCCCGCATGGTGAGAGTAATGATGCGAGAATGGGAAGCAGAAGAGGTGGAATGGGGAGATGTGTGTGGTGGCGGTTGTTGTTTGATGAGAGGGGAGGTGGTGAAGAAGCTTCTACAATGGGAAGATCTTAGGGATAGGGTAAACCTCCACTGAGGATTCCATATAGAAGGGGTTATTAAGTAATATTGTTAAGCGGGAAGCAAAAGGGTGAAAGGAAAGAATACCAATGGGTGAGAGGGGACATGAATTGTGAGAAGGGTAATATGGGGATAAGTGGTGGAGGAGTAAAAATGAGGAGCGAGGATGAATGGATCAAATACATGGTGAGCATGGTGGGAGGGGAGGAGCTGCTGGATAGAGAATGCTACTTGAGAAATATCAAGTAGGATTCGTAAACTACAACGGTGATCAAGTAGGATTAGCAAACTGCAACGGTGATCAAGTAGGATTTCCAAACTGGAGAATGTATTAGTATGGGTAAATGGATGGGGTGCAAAGTAAGATGTTGATCATGCAGGAAGATACTCACATGACGAAAAGCATCTTAATTTTAATATAGCACATAACAGGATGCATCGTGATATAAAATATCACGATGACTAGATTGTAATATGCGTGATAGCATAGACAGGGGCCATAAAAAAGGTTTGATGCCCCCATATGATATGAAAATGGAAGAGAGTATAGACAGAGGCCATCAAGAAAGTATGATGCCCCAGTACGACATGCAATAAGATAACGTAAGAATATTATAGAGAACACCAGGATACATAAAATCAAGATGCCCCTTGTAATATATCAAGATGCAAGAAAGCAATTAATAATTTACAACTAATAATGCAACACAAGAACTAATAAACATGTCCCTAACATGTTCCATAGTGAGGATTGATTGGATGTGCCCCCAAGCAGGGGTATGAGGACATAGTAAAATATTGGGTCATTGTCCTCAAACAAGGAAACAATGAGGGCCAGATTTGCCCCAAGCGAGGATTCACACGAGGAGAAGTGGTTTGAATTTGGTAGTCATAAGGTGATTGGATCATTCGTTGGGGATAATATTGCAAAGGTTAAATTGTGTTGGTTATTTTAGAGGTTTTTTTTTTTAGCGATTTTGTGGATTATTATTTTTTAATTATATATCTCATGTTTTTTGGATTTTTGATGATTTTCAAATGTTTTTGGATTTTTGACGATTCTTGTTAATGGTTTTGGATTTTTGATGATTCTGTGTAATGTTTTTGGATTTTTGACGAGTATTTCTAATGTTTTTGGATTTTTGATGAGTTCTAATTTTTTTGTTGGATTTTGGACAATTGTTTCTAATGTTTTTGGGTTTTTGACAATTTGCAAATGTTGTTTTGGATTTTTGGATTTCTACACTGTTTTTGGATTTTTGATGACTTTCAAATGTTTTTGGATTTTTGGATTTTTACATTGTTTTTGGATTTTTGACGATTTTCAAATGTTTTTGGATTTTTACATTGTTTTTTTATTTTTGACAATTTTCAAATGTTTGTAGATTTTTACACTGTGATTGGCAATTTATGTACCAGAGTGTAGACTTATTTTTGAGAGGTGATGTACCGTGTTGTAACTTATGCTCAGAATAGCACAAATTCTCTTTCCATTGGCAAGATATGGTGGTGATGATATGATGAAAATAATTCCAGCTCCATTCTTGACTCCACACAACTAGTAAGATGTGTGGGTTCATCACCGAGAATCAAGAAGGACGTATGAGGTAGATAATGAATATGGAGAAAAATACTAACAACAATCCCTTTGGGAAATTTTGACTCCATTATTCATAATGGTACTGAACCAGTTTCAAAAATGGATTTCACTTTATGAGTCACATGTTAGACTTAGACAGTTAGGTGGCCTACTGATTGATAAGATATGAGGTTAAGAGATAGTTCTCTATTCATTTAGGCATCTAAATTACGTGTTTGGGGATTATATAATTTGTAAGCACTGTAAGATTTTATATTTTTTTGAAATGACTCCATATGCCTTGCCCCATGTTACTAGTGAGAAGCAAGGGCTCATCATCGAAGGCAAAATATAGGTGAGTGAATTCCCTTTTTTTGTTTTTGTTTTGTTTTGTTTGTTTGTTTGTTTTTTTTTAAATATTTTGCAATGTTTTTATACTTTTATGAGAACGACGCTCTACACTTTGCCCCATGCCACTTGTAAGAGGCAAGGGTTTATCACCAAAGACAAGACGTAGACAAGTAAGGGCACCTTCCTCCACTCCCAGTTTCACACTACCAATAAGAAGTGTGGGCTAAACACCAAAGACTATGAAGGATGAAAGATGTGAAAATCAATTACTCATAAGTTATTAAATTGATGGATTTTTTTACGATAGTGCTTTTTATTTGGGAAGGAACATCTACCCCTAATATCAGCCCCACACGACTAGTAGGACGTGAGGGTTCAACACCGAAAACTGAGATGGACAACCAAACGAACTGGGTAAAGAAGTTTAGAGATTTTTTATGAAAGAGAGAATGTCTTTAAAGGGAATATATTACCATCAATAAGCTTCTAGGTATGAATATAGGTGAAGGCGACTAAAAATGGGAGATATGATAAGAAGTATGATGCTCACAAAAATTAATAGGATTTATATTAGCACTTGTCTCATGATGATAAATATGAAGATGTGATATTGATAATGAAAATATCTGCCAATGGAAATGAATAAATTTAAATTATTTGGAGATAAGCAAGACAGAAGGAACAATGTACATGTTGTTTCCCATAATAGTGAACATCTCAAGGATAAAATTTCTTTAAATGAACTACATTCATTAGTTCATCAAGATCTTCGCTTGTGTCAATGGCCAATTTATAAGCTCCAAACCCAAAATTATCTATGATTTCGTTGGGCTCAAATTTGTCTTGTTTGTCTCGTTCTTTGGGTGTGTTCTTTCAATTTTCTTTGAGAATGAAATCATTGACCTTAAATTTTATAGGTTGAAATTTTTTATGGTAGCTATGCCATAGCCAATTTTTTTATAGTTGAAGATGATCTAAGGCATTAAGTCATTTTTTTATCAAGAAGCTCCAGTTCATTAAGGTGTGAGTGTCGATAATAATCTTTATTGATTACATCTTTTAAGGATATTATGAAGGATGGAAATTCAACATTGACGTGTAAAATAGCTTCCCAACTATAAAAAAAGAGAAGGGAGTGGCTCCAGTAGGTGTGTGGTAAGATGTGCAGTAAGCCCAAAGAGTGGGATAGATTTGGTTAAGACAATATCTTCCATGTGTGTTGACAATGATGGTTTGTGTTATTTGGTTTGTTTTTTCTATTTGTCCATTAATTGATTATTTTGAGGATAGATTCATGATTAAAGATGGAAAAGGTTGTATAAATATATTCGTGTGTATACCTACCTCGTAGAATATATGCACATAGGAGTCTTGATAGTTGAGAATCATTAGTGATGATATACCTGCAAGATCGATTGTTGAAAGCATGATGGACATGACAGATTACATTATTGCAAGTGTCCAAACTCGATGTAGTTTTGTTTCGACAACAAGGCTAGAGATGTTAGGCATAAGAGCCAATATTGGAATAATAGAATCAAACTTAATGGTACTTGTTGATGGAACCTCTTCTGTAGTGTCTACAGTAATATCAAGGTTTGAAAGGGAGTCTTGAAATGAGGTCAAGGTCTTGTTAGATGTTGGAAGAATGTTGTCGCCCAAAACAGGTTCAATATATGTTTGGGTTAAAAGAGATTCTTGAAATAAGTTCAAGTGCTCAGTAGATGTTGGAAGAATGTTGTTGTCCAAAACAGGTTCAATGTATGTTTGGGTTGAAAGAGAGACTTGAAATAAGTTCAAGTGCTCAATAGATGTTGGAAGAATGTTGTTGTCCAAAACAGGTTCAATGTATGTTTGGGTTGAAAGAGAGACTTGAAATAAGTTCAAGTTCTCAGTAGATGTTGGAAGAATGTTGTTGTCCAAAACAGACTCAATGTATTTTTGGGTTGAAAGAGAGTCTTGAAATAAGTTCAAGTGCTCATTAGATGTTGGAAGAATGTTGTTTTCCAAAACAGGTTCAATATATGTTTGAACTAATGGAATGAAATTTGAATAAGATATGGATTGGTTTGGAATTAGAGAGGCTTGATTGTTGTCATCATGATCTTGTGGAATTTCAGTATATATAGGAGTTTCGATAGTAGTCATCTCTTCATGGAAATTTGTGGTATTAGATGTGTCGTTGGTTGCAAGAGAGTTTTCATCAAGTTCTACAGATATGACATTATCGTCAATTAAGTCTTGGACGTAATTCTTAAATCACACACATTTATCTGCGTGATGACCATCAATGTGATGAAATTCATAGTATGTGTTAGGTTTGTACCAACATGGTTTAGCTTCCCCTTTGACAAAGGGTTTTGTAATTGGATACCTTATTAGTTTAGCCTCTTTTAGTTGATGAAAAACACTAGAGAGACTTTCTCCAAGGGGGGTAAACTGGCGTTGAAATTTATGTGAAATGACGTCTTCATTAGGTTGTATGATCGACTTTTTGGGTGATCGTTCATTGATTTGGGTAGCCATATGAGAGAGTTGTGTTGTCAACTTATTAATTTTTTCTAATAGCTCATTAGAACTCAACCTAGACCTATTTATTGTGATCGTTGTTTTAGCTCAATCAAGTTAACAAGTAAGGTTATAAGGAATAAGCTTAAATAAGATACTTGGGAGAAATATACGATAGCTCGAACAATCTATAATGAAAATGGTTTAGATTTTTCTTAAAAAAGCTTATCAGAATACAATGTACAGAGTACACTCAAAAAAGGTACTTGATACAAATGGGATATAGCTCAAATAAGCTATGATGAAGATGTTGATTGGTTTGGCTTAAACAAGCTCAGGATTGTTGACAGGGAAAGTAAATTGAATAGGTTAATCTCAATATCATTGTGATATAACTCAAAATGAGTTATGAAAGGATTTGTGTTGGCTGTGACTTGGATAAACGTGATGGTGGAAAAAAATAATGAGTGAACTCAAACAAGTCACCCAATATTAGTTTGATATAGCTAGAAACAAGCTATGAAGTATGTTTTGACAATTGATGATATGGGGAGTGAATGTTAGTCACTCAATATCAGTTGGATATAGCCGAAGACAAGCTATGAAAGATTTATTATTGGATGAAGCAAGCTAATGAAATTGGTGTGATGTTTTGGTCTATGTTGTTGGATTGTTTGGATGTTTTTGCTTGGTATTGAATTGGTCGAGAAATAATTTTTTTGTGGAACACAACTAGGGTCTGAACTTTTACAATGAACACATTTATATCAACTAATTTTTATGATAAAAAAATGCTAAACTATTTTTTTTTCAAATAGCAAGAAATCATTTGGATTCAATTGTTTTGGCTTATGAGGTAAATTTTTTAGGAATGATCATTGTTTCATGCAATTATACAAGTATGCTATGAAATGGTGGATGCAGGCTCTTATTACTCCAAGAAGATGCGTCCTCCGATATACCCTAGTCCTGATATACCTAATTCTGTACGGGGACAGAATTGGTATGGGGAACCCTTAGAGCACTGGAGGAGACTCACCAATTCTTACTTGCCTATTTCGGAGTGAATCACCACGTCCAGAACAGTTTTTGTGAAAAGGTGGAAGGTGATGGAGGGATGAATGTGTATGGCGTCCTTATAACTCTCTGAAGATTTACAGGGATGATGCCCAAGCTTCGTTGTTATAGCTATTTAGGCGTGACTCACATGTGCTACACGACAGCATTACCTGTAAGTGAAGAGCAGTGGCGAGGTAAATACCGAACGTTGTGATGAGACTAGGTCTCAAAGTGCAATGCACATGCAAATGATGTTGGTGTGTGGTATTCAAGTCCATGTCACCGGTGTAGCTTTGGTGGTGATGAAATCCACCTCGTCTACGTGCAAAAATAAAATCATAAAGTGATTAAACGTAAGGTTCTTTCCAAATTGAAATAAATCACTAGCAAAAAATAATTATGTACCTGAACGTACTTTTTTTTTGTTTCAACAATTTTCTTTGAATGGTGGTATTTTTGTGGAATTTTTGTTTTTTTTTTGTTTTTGACAATATTCCAGCAACACAGTTCTACAGAAAAAAAATTAGTAGTTATCCTGCAAATAAAATGTTAGAAAAGTGATCGTGGTTGTTTTTGATTTCCCAGATCGCTCGAAGACGCAGGAAAAGAGCATACACAACCAACAACCAAAAAAATATTAATAATATGAAAAAGGAAAATAATGATTGAAATGACAGTTGGAAAACAAAGCTAGAGGATCCTGAAATGTTAGAACAAGAAACTAAAAAAATTGTGACCGTTTTTTATTTTCTAGATCGCTCGAAGGTGCAAGAAAAGAGCATACCTGGATACAATTGGAATAGTTTTTTTTTTTTTTTAAATGTTAATAATTATTGCAATTAATTATGATTACAAAATAGTGATAATGATTATCTTCACAAAAAATAAAAATGATGAAAGAGGAGTGTGAAAACGTTACCTAGAAGTGTTGTTGTGGAAAATTGAAATGTAAGGCAAAATAAATTAATTTTTTTTTAAAAAAAAAAAGTTTTTCAGAGCTCGAGTGGCCTCACGTTTTTGATTTCCAAGATCACTTTTGAAGTGCAAGGAAAGAGAATACATGTGAGGTTGTTACGTGAAATAAAAATTAAAAATAAATAAATAAATAAAACTATAATTTTGTTGTTTTTTGTTAAAAAAATAGGTGCTAGAAGAAATGAAACCAAATTTTTTTTGTAAGTCTAAATCTAAAAATTATTTTTTCATTACATATATCTTTTTGATATGTTTCCGTTAAAAAAAAAATTAAGTCATTCCGAGTCCGGGAGTAAAAGTTATGGCTTTCAGAAGATGGGTTATGGTAGCACTCTGAATGAAAATTTTGAACGTGAGAAAAACATCTCGGGAGCTGGCTTTTTTAATTTTTTGACTTCTGTATTTCACTTGAGAAGCTAAAATTTTGACATCAAGGTTAAAAAATAACAATAAACAAAAAGAAAGAGTTAGATCACAAAATTATTGACTAAAATAAGAGAAAAAGAAATGATTAACTTCCTATAAAGCAGTTATTTTAACAAAAGTAAATAAATAAATGTATTTTTCGGATTGGTTGTCCCATGATAGTAAGATGATAAAATAATGATTAGTTCATGTGTTTCTATAGATTACAAGTGAATATAAAAATCAAAACTAGGAATCTAAACACCAAGCACCGAGGAGATCAAAGACAGGATGAGCTTCATAGTTTCATTGTTGTTATAACCTGTAGATACACCACAAGACACCACACAACAAAAACACTACACAAAGCGTGAAGGTTAACCAAAGAAGGCCATAAGGAACAGAAAAGGAAGTAATAATGAAAAAAAAAAGAACAGATAAAACCACTAATTGGGAAATTAATGGTAACAGATCGAAAGTAACTAGGCGTGCCAGAATGTAAGCTAGGAAAAATACACTACTAACAAGGAAGTAAAATACCTATAATCATACCTCCTCCTTTGCGTTCTATAGAAAACCTCGGAATGGGCTAGGAAAATTGAATTTAGTCTTGATTGTGTGATATGTAGGTGCTTTTCCTCAAGACGGAGCAAGACCTTCCTGCAACAACGATCCTCTTACTTTGCACTAGATGGGAAAAATGATTATGAGGCTATATAGGCACTAGGACGAGACAGAATGATGTTCTTTTCTCAAAGGATGTAAGAACTTAGATATGGAATTCAAGCTTATTCTCCGTGTGTTTAGAGGGGAGGGTTAAGGTTGTATTTATAGCCTGGGGGAGTGATTAACTTAGAGTAATCATGGTTTGAAAATGTGGGCAAGATTAGGTGAGTGGTTTGAAAATGTGGGAAAGATTAGGTGTGTGGTTTGAAAGTGTGGGAAAAATTAGATGAGTGGGGGCCATGAAGAATGGGTGAGGATTTGAATTATATTTTTAATTCATAAGTGGAGAATTTTAGGTGAGTGGGGACCACGAAGGGTGGGTGAGGATTTGAATTTGAATTTTTAATTCAATAGTGGAAAAACATGGAGAATAATGACATGTGGTGAGGATTGGGTTATTTTTTAGATTTTGAAATGGATAATTAATCAAATTATATTTATTTAATTTGAAGTTTATTTTTGTGGGAAATGAGGAAGGAGAATTAATTGATTTAGGATAGATGTGAAATTGGGGTGTCTACACAATCAAAGGGGTGATTTAGATGTTTATGGTTTTCAAGATTTTAAGAATGGATTCTCACCATTAATGGCTTCAAGGCCAATGGTTCTCTCCATATTACTCAAAAATTTGTTTAAGGATGCAAATAGAGGTGTTAGCTCAAGGTTAATGGAGGAGGTAAGCTTAAGATCAAATTTCTAATTATCTTAAAGCTAATACAAATGAGATCTTAAAGCTTTCTTAGGCTTGTTTTGTTTTTTTTTACGTAAAGTTGTAAGGTTGAATGGGTAGGCTTAGCCTTGTATTTATAGTTTTTGGTTTGGGAGAGATTGGAATTAGGATGCATGTGGGACTAAATTCTAAGAAGGATTAGACTAGTTAACCTTGGTTTAGGCTAGTTAACTAGGGTTTAGGCTAGCTAAGCTAGATTAGTGAGTGATTAGAGATTCATTAAGAGTTGGGAGGAGTCTGATTAACCATTTATGACTGATATATATCCTACGAAGCTTAAAGAAGTGGTTTTGAGAGAAATAGGGAAGTTCTAAATGGTTGAAAGGAAAAATGTTTAGCTTATAAGAGAGATATTAGCCCAATTAGCTGATTATAAGAAGAATATGAAAAATAAGGTGTTGTAAATGGGAATAAGAGAATGGAGTGAAGAGTGGATATTTGATAAAGTGTTGTCAATCGATTGAATTAGGGGAAATTTTAAGTGTAAGAATATTTTAGGTATTTACACTCTCAGTGTCCTCAAAATGAAGAAATAAAGTTTGCCATTTTAGAGGGTTTTTCAGAATTCGCACCTACCCAAATGAAGAGGTATGGGCTTCCTTTCTTCTCTAATAAGGAAAAGTACATGCAGGTATGGGTTTTGCAGTGGCACCCATCATTGTTGCAGGTGAATTCAATGCATTTAAGGGTGGTTGAAGAAATATTTCAAGTTTCTTCCCTCTCTCCCTTCTCTCATTCTTCCTATATATTGTATGGAGGGGCATTGTTCTAATGTTAGATAGTTTTTCTTTACACCGTCCCTTCTTGTCTTGTCTATAAGTGAATTTTTGGAATTCAAACCTCCCATTAAAGATGTACTGCAATTTTATTCCTCTTGGCCATTGTAATGCACTATATCAAATCTATGGAGAAATAATATAAGTTTGTGGATGAATTTCAAACCTCTCTTGTGTTCATTTATTTCTTCTGATCTCTCATTGCAATCTTGGTTATCTATGCATGGTTATTTTATTACATGTTTAATGGTCTGTGTTTAATGGTTAGTGGATTGACCTATGGTGTATTATTGTCATCATTAATCTGATTGTGGTTTCCATCTCCATGAAAAGTAGGTGTTCAACATTCCTTTTGGTGCATCACCTCTGTTAGTTTAGGTTTACTTTCTTCTAATATTCTTAACCCTATTTTCTTGGCAAGTTAGAGTAGATTCTCTAAAATTTGGATGTGTGCATTAGAATAGAGGAATAAGAATCAGAATTCATCTAGAGGGTTATCCCAATTGTAAAGTCCCACACTTCGGGATAAATCCATGTTTGACAAATCAAACTGACTTCCTCAACCATTCCCTTGTGAGAATTAAGGAGTGTTGTGTTTGCACCATAATAGGAACTAAAGTGCATCATAGGGTGGTGTTGACAATGTGTATAAGACAAAATAGTATAAATGACCAAGTAATGAATAGGTAATGCAAATTTGCAATGTGGGTAATGCAATATAGGATGTGTAGTGTGTGTAGGATGTGTAATGTGTGAAATGGAATAAGAGGTGTCTATAGAAATGGAATATGTAATGGTGATATGTAGAAATTGACCCATATGTAATAGAATATAGTGTAGTATGTAGGATATAGATCATGTATGAATGTGCCATGTGAATTATGCAATCTAGGAAAGGTAAGGTATGTAAACTATGTAAGATGTGGTGATAGGTGTAGATAGAATATGTAGTAATAACATGTAAAGATAGACTCATATATATATATATATATAATGTAACCTAATGTAATTGTAGAATGTATGGATAAAATGTAAAAATAGACTCATATGTAATGATGACTAGTGTCATATATGGAAAATGTATGTTATGAAAATGTGTTGGACCCCTAAAATAACTAAGTACCTAAGGTACGAAGGATTTTGGTGTGTGGAAGTAGGGCACAAAGGCAAGTGCAAAAGTAGTTCTTAGAGAGGAGTGAAGGCCCATGCCCGGGAAGTTAGATTGGGGACTTAATGAGTTTTGGACAATAGGAAAAGACATGCAAAGGGAGTGAATCGAAAAATGACCAGATACAGATGTGGATAAGCTATGGAAACTTGTAGCTCAAGGAAAGAATATTCTAGGGTATTAATATGGTTATCATGAATGGATAAGGAGTCCGGGTTTTTATGGTTGAACTGGCACATGAATGTTAAATATACTCGATTGAGGGAAACACATGATGACATCTGGCATGTTCCTTGGTAGTGTTAGGGAAATCATGAAAGGCTTCCTTTAGGATTTCGTAGGTAATGATGAGCGGTTAAAAGAAGATTCCTTCTTGTTCCTCATATGGATGGGTTTTATGGGAGTTGTTGAGAGAGTAGTTTAAAAGTGAATGGGTAGAGGTATGAGAGCATGAGAGGATGAGATGGATATATTATGAAAATATGTAATGTGTAATGGCTAGCTCTGTAATGTATAAAAGCTCTGCTACTATGAACATTCCCAAAGATGGAACTCTTTTTGATGTAATCTTGGCTACTGCATTTTGACTGATGAATATAATGAAGTGATTTTGAAGAAATTATGTGATGGATCTTGATCTGTGCATTTTCTTTATGTTCATGCATGTGTTATTGGTTTTCTTGATATTATTCATAGTTTGATTCTACTTCCATTTTGATTGATCGTGTTATTTTATGCCCTAGTGCATTAAACTAAATTTAATGCTTACATTTTAATTCCAAGAATGGGTGCACTTATTATCTAGTTGTATAACATCCTCATGTTAAGGAAGAAAATTATCATGAAGCTCACATAAAGGAGGAGATCAGTACCTATGCACACCTCGGGTGAGATTCCAAAATAGTCTAGATGATGTGGGGACATGCTTGGGGTTGGTTGTTGAAGTAGAGGATATTTAAAGACTACAAAATGTGTGATGTATACTATGACTATAGAAATAAGTGTAGGATGAACGGTGTATAATGAACAATGGAATATCTAGTGTATATGGTATAGTGTGTGGAGTTCAGTGTAATGATAATCCTTCAACATTCGAGTGTGAATCGAAGCACAAGAATGCATCATTGGGTAATGATAGTGCCACAATGTGATATGAGAATGCCTAGGAAAGAAGAGTGAGGGATGATGATGCACATATGCTATAATGGGGACATTGAAATGCCATGCTCCCAAAGTGAGTATGAATGAACTAGCCAATGAGGGTGAAGGACGCAGGTCCCTCAGCTGAATCCTATGATGATGAAAACATATGACCATGCTCGAATAATGGTGGTATGGTAGACAAATGCTACATAGGGGAATGAATCTGATATGTGTGTAATGGATGGATATAAGATGAATATCGTGGCATAGTAAACTATGTGGGAATGGGGATCAAAGAAATGTGGTGTGTGAAGGGGAGGATGATCCACGTGGAATAAATCGAGGTAGTGAGCAGTGGAAGGATGTGGTAGTGGTCCAAGGAATAGGCCTATGCCGATGTGTAGGACTAATGGAATGGAATGGTTATAGAGAGGATAGATAGGGAGGTGAAGTATGTGTAGAATGCATCGTAGGCAACACCATAGGAGATGTGCAAGAAAAAAAAGAGGATGGATGAGAAGCGGGACTAGAAGGTGATGAAAATGGAGGTGAAGGAGGGATGTTGTTAATGGAAATAACTTGATTGTTGTAAAAAATTTAAGGCATAAGTCGTTCATAGATATAATATATTGGGATTGACGAATCCAATTAAGACCAATAAGTAGGTCACATCCTTTGACATTTTGAATAACAAAGCATGGGATAAGAAGAGTGAGAGTACCAAATATGAATTGTAACTTAGTAACACTGTAGGGTATTTTGAATGGATAGTCGATTTATGATGGAGGGTAACCGATAGATCGTAAGAAGGAAATAGAACATGAACTAATATGGGAATATGGATCAACCTTATTTTTGTTGATCAAGGTTGAGCCAATATATTCTTGGATATACAAATTATTGGATGTGAAGGTAGTGTGGTAATCATCATTAGAAAAAGAGATGGCAGGTGATGCAGATTTAGTGTTAGAAATTAAGAAGTCAATCGCACTTGAATTTGGGGGTGATGTTACATGGTATGCATGATTAACGGATGAATCCATAGTCTTCATGTCACATTGGTGGGAGTCATTATTAAAAAATTTGAGTTTACCCTTATGCTTAGTGGGAGTCGGGCTAGTATCATCTGGAAATTCTAGCTGCTCATGGATAATTGTTCGAAGTTTTAGACATCGATTTGTAGAATGTCCCACATAATAATGATAATCACAATGGAATTTTTCATTGTAATTTCATCCTTTGCATCATGATGGGTCTAACTCAAGTGGTGGAGGAAGGGTAATGAGATTTTTATTGAGGAGTTGTTTTAATATAAGATGTGGTGCGATGGGAAGGCTGGTAAATGTACACCTAGGCAGTTGTGATGGAGCTTCCTTAGATGGGGTAATGGCGTTAACAGTAAATTTAGTGTCGGTTGGCTTCAATGTTAAGGGTTTGAATGGTGTCCTATTTTGAAAATGAGTGGAGGATGAAGGTTTCTCTTGACACTTAAGCTTGCTGATGGATAAAAGTTTAGATTCACATTGCTTAAAAGTATGAAAAAGATAATCAAAAGAAGAAAAAGTCTCAAAGAGAATGCTTTCATGTAGAGGTGGTACGATACTCTAGATAAAAAAATCTTGTAGCTCAAAATCGGCGAGGACATTAGTTATTTTAGCGATATTATTCTTATATCTTAAAAAATAGTTAGTGAATTGCTCATTGGATCCTTGTTTAAGTTGTGTTATTTAGGTGTAAGAAATATTAGAACTATGTTGATGGAGAAATGTGTGAGGAAAGAATCATATAGGTGGGTGAAGGAAGCAACTGAATGAATAGGTAAATCGTAATAACGCATAGTATAGTTATGGAGATGATGAGGAAAGATTTTAGCTAAGAGAATATGATCCTCAGTAAAATTGAGACAAGCAACATGAAAGGCACGAAGATGCTCCTATGGGTCATCATGCCCACTGAAAATGGGCAATTTAGGTGTAGAAAAATTTGGAGGAAGAGGATAAGTAACGATGGTAAGTGTAAATGGAGTATGCAATAACAAGGTAGAATCTAAATATGTAGATGTAGTATCCTATTGCAACTTATGAATTTAATCATGGAGATCGTGATATAGAGAGGTTAAATCTTGATTACCAACAAAGGAGGTTTTACTTTTATGAAATACTAAATGAGGCATAAAGTGATTGGTACGAGTGGGGATAGAAACTGAAATAGTAGAGATGGGTGGAATCTTAAAATCAAGAAGTCGAGTAGCTATAGAAGTGGCTAGAGCTACAAAATAATTGAGTTTTACCAAGTTGGTAACCTCTTCACGAACCACATGCAAAAGTAAATTTAGGTCCTAGAGGTTCCCAATAAGGTGATCATTGATGGATTTAAGGTGGGATTCTATAAATTCCTCAAGAGATGGAGAAAAAGAAAAGGGAAGAAGAAACCCTAACAAAGTGAGAAGCGTATAGTCAGGTTCACCAAAATGATTAACTAAAAATGGAAACACTCTCTATATACGCTGGAAAGTATAACAACTAGTTAATCTAAGTAGGAGGACTAAAATGTTGTATAAATTCACTAAAGCAATATGGAATAATTATAAATAATTATACTAGATGAAATGAAACCCTAAATATGTAAGGACGTAAGGAGAAATGAATTAGATGATTGAAGAAGATTGCTGCAGGTTGTCACAGGTCTGATAATACAATCCGGGAGTAGGAATGAACACTCATAAGTACCGAAAAGGTCAAATCTATAGGATCTGAGAAGACTGAGGCACCTTGCAATTTACTGAGGCACCTAGAGGTGCTTTTATCTATAGATTAAGTGCCCTAGTTTTTGTAAAAGCTTTGAATCTAGTTTTCACAAGGTATCTTGAAGTGTTCTATGTCTATCACATCATATCTGTCGAGCTGCATCGATTGTGATGTATAGTGAAGTGAAGACCTGCAAGAAGGAAGCATGAAAACTGTAGGAAAAATAAAAGATGCAGAATGAATGGGTCACACTGACCTCAGCCTCCAAACTAGTGGTCTTATCACCAAGCGTTGTACTACATTTTGGACATGGATGTAGTTTTGGTGTGTGTGTGTGTGCACGTCATGCCCTAGGTGCTCTCGTGTCAGTCACAATTTGTGAAGTAGTGAGAAATAATAACTATAGTAAATGTAATAGCATGTGTGCATGAAATAAAATAGAATCCTCTCCCTATAATGTGTGTGTTGATGCATATCTCCTAGCCTTGATGCATGCCACTATGTGGATGTAAATGATGCAATGGATGCAACTCTAAATGAAGTGATAGTAGTATGTGACATTAGGACCCTCATTATGGTCTCATAACTTTATATTTATAGGGTTCTCCACTAAGAAGACCCCAAAAATAAGTGAGAAAGTGGAACATAGATCGTGGCACCCCAAGTGGGACCAGGGATCCCCATACAGGCCTAGGCACTTGAGTTTAGGCTAATATGTCATGAAAATTGTGAAATAGTTGGATATGTGTAAGTAAATATGTGTGAATGAAGAAATTAAATATAAAATAAAGGTGGCATAAAGGTGGGATTAATTAGTATGTTATTCACTTGAGATCCCTCTAAACAGTAGTATAAGACCAGGCTAAATAATTCCTAAAGTTTTAGGAAATAACGGATAAAATATGCGGAATAATCCCTCACGAAATCGCAATAGTAGAAGCTAATATGCAGAAAATATTACTGATCTCAAATAAAAGTGTAGAATAAAATAATACAACACAAAGAGACAATATTTAACGTGGTTCACCCAATTTGGGCTATGTCCACTAAGAATTAGTTGATCAAATTTTATTACAAGCCAGTGCTCTCTCAATACAATACCCAGATCTATTTGGAGCTATGCTCAACAAACTCTACAGAATTCACACTTGAATTCAAAATACATCTACAAAGTTACATAATACGTACCACATGCATAAAACCATATAAGTAGACAAATGCTGAAGCAGTTTTACAAAACCATGGGTATCAAAACCATGGGCCAAAACCATCCCATAAACCTATGGGTCAAAAATATTGCCCATATGAGAAAAACACGTTTCTAGGTATTTCTGGCATGTTTTAAGGCCATTTTTTTGGGGGGCTATTATAGACACCAAATTTGTGTCTTACGACCCCTTGTGACCCGCATCTCATTTCGTAACGTAACCTCATCACCTAAACCTTACACAATTATTTATTAATTACCTTATAATTGATAAATCCACATCACCTTACCTGCCACCTCATTTTGCCACCTCATCATGACCTAGTCCTAACCCTAAACTAACCTAATTAAGACATATAACTTGGTCCACATCTACACCCATGACTAATGACCCCTTTCTCACACCCAAAACTGACCTTCTAGTCACTTGACCAAGCCCGCAACTAATCTCGCGGGAGAAAAGCAGGGAAAGTGGGCTATTTTACTAAAAATAGCCTACTTTTTCCTTACCGATACCGGTTCCTACTCGACCGCCGTCGGTTACGAAACCGCCATCGATTCCCTGTAAATGGGCTCCCCTAACCAGAAACAAAGGTGGAAGGATTTTTGGATCAAGGGAGATCATCCGAAGCGATCAAGAGAATCTAGATCTTTACTTGGCCGAGCAGAGACAAGTGAAGAGACAAGAAGAGTTTGCAGCAAAATGAGATCAAGCCCAAGACTGCAATTGGATAACCAGAGCCCTGTGATACTCAACTGATCATCGGGAGGGAGATATCTCATCTTCTATGTGTCAGGCCATCCTACCTGAGTTCTACCTTTGTCATCAGAGTTCTTGGACCTGCATCTTCGTCAATAACCAGTAAGTTACATCTTACATGTCCTCTTTAATAATATTTCTTAGAATTTTTGAATCACAGTCCTCATAAATCCATTCCTAGATCCACTACCCAGCGTGCCATTGCATCTAACTATCATTCATTTACCTCTCATCACCTCATTACCTAATATCACTCATATACTAGCCTTACAAATAACACAGCTACCCTACAACACAACCACCCCACAACACAACCAACCTATAGATCCTAGACCCTACCGATATCGGTTATCAGTAACCGGTATCGGTTATTGTGATTCAAAACCAGAAATCAGCCTTTCCCCTACCTGTTTCAACCAAGCAATTTAATTGATATTTTACAGTCTTTGGTGTTAATTCATATCAGCAGGGAAACTGACCACCTTCGAAAGGAAGTTTTATATTTCCTGGGCCCAAGGTAGTTTCCTCATTTATTGTCTAATAAAAATCTTGTGGTCTGTGTTCTTATTTGCAGGTAGTCCTTCCAAGACAAAAAGAAGTTCTTCGCAGTCAACCTGATCTTTCTCTACGGTACGCGCACACCCTCTCAACATTCAACAGGTATTC
Organism: Taxus chinensis; assembly: GCA_019776745.2. Classification (NCBI taxonomy): domain Eukaryota; kingdom Viridiplantae; phylum Streptophyta; class Pinopsida; order Cupressales; family Taxaceae; genus Taxus; species Taxus chinensis. Next base: position 389,626,627 of record CM034155.1, read on the forward strand.
CTCCTAGCACTAACCCTTATCTGTTTCTAAAAGGAATGAAAGGATAGAAGCAAATCTATTCCCAAAAGCTGAAACATTCTGAGAGAAACAGCTATGCCCCCAAACCCCTGCTACCGAGGGCTACCACCCTCAGATCACCAATCAGGGCTCGGCCCCGAACCCTGGCGAGACAACTTTGGAAAATGGTAAGGATGGAAAACAACTAAGAAGACACCAAAAATAAGTGGGAAAGTGAAACATAGATCGTGGCACCCCAGATGGGACCAAGGAGGCCCATACAGGCATAGGCACTAGAGTTGAGACTAAAATGTCAGGACAGTTGTGAAAATAGGTGGATATGTGTAAGTAAATATGTGTGAATGAAGAAATAAAATATAAAATAAAGGTGGTGAAAAGGTGAGATTAATTAGTACGTTATTCACTTGAGAACTTTCTAAGTAGTAGTATAATACTAGGCTAAATAATGCCTAAAGTGTCTAGTGAATAACGTACTAATTAGGTACTCAGTAAGTACTTTATCAATATTTTGTGTCTACATAATAAAAATAGTGATCTACAGTAAGTACTCATATTTAAGCATTGAAGAGTAAGTAAGCATTGAAGAGTTTTCTTATGATTTTGTGTCTACAGTAAGTACTCATAAAAAAAGATCTGATTTAATTCAACTTTGTCAATATTTTCTTAATATATTTGCATGGAACTATGAATATCTAAGGGGATTTGATCCAAGTTTTTCCAACACACTATTAAGCTAGATCCGGATTCTAAGCCCATCAAGAAATTGAAAAGGTTAGTAAATCCTCACATAAAGCCTCTCATAAAGAAAGAATTGAATATGATAATTAAGGAAAGTATCATCTTCCCAATCAAGCACTCAAGATGGGTTGTAAACCTTGTACCAGTTCGAACAAGAAATAGAGAAATTAGATTGTGTGTGGATTTTTGAGACTTGAATAGAAATTTTCTCAAGGATCATTATCCACTTTCCTCCATGGAGTATATCTTACAAGTAGTAGCTGGTTCAGAAATATTCTTACTCCTAGATGGCTACTTAGGGTACAACCAGATCATGGTAAAAGAGGGAGAACATTTTATGACAACTTTCCCCACAAAATGGGGCACATATGCTTACAAGAAAAATTATTTTGGCATATAAAATTATAGAGATACGTTTCAGAGAGCAATAAACATGGCATTCAACCAAGTGATTAAAAAAATGGTTCTCGTATATCTTAATGATATAACTGTATTCTCCAAGAACATAGTTGATCACCTCCCTCATCTCAGGAAAGTGTTTGAAATATGCAGACAATTTGGAGTTTCCCCGAATCAAAAGAAATGCATATTATTAGCTCATGAGGGTAAGATCTTAGGGAACATTGTATTTAATGAAGGATTGACTATCGATATAAGAGATTTGAGTCCATTTGGGCATTACCTTTTCCAAATCATAAGAAAATTCTTCAATGCTTCCTAGGAAGGATAAATTTTTTCAGGAGGTTTGTGCCTGATTTTACCACTCTTGTTAAGCTACTAATGATGATGTTGAAAAGGAGTATGGCATTCAAATGGATAACATAGGGAAAGGAGATTTTTGAGGATATAAAACAAGTAATATCACAAGCCTTAACTCTCATTAATCTATACTTTTCAAAGGACTTCACCCTCTACGCTTTTGGTGGCTCTGATACAATATCTGCAATCTTGGTGCATTTGAACAAGGAAGGATCTAAGCATCGTGTTGCTTTATTTAGTAAAATACTAGAGGACTATGAGGTGAGGTATTCATTCATTGAGAATAATTTCCTAGTTTTAATAAGGAGCTTAAATAAATTCAGGCATCTAGTTTCAAACAACAAAATACACTTGTTAGTGTCACATGTTGGGGTAAAGGATTTTATCTTCAACAAGGATTTAAATGAAAAAAGGGCTGGTTGATTACCCATGTCATGGAATATGATATTGAAATAAAGGTGACAAATGTTCTTAGGGGAAAAGGATTATGTGAGCATTTGGATTCTAACCACCAGTATATTGAGTCAAAGAATGAAGAAGGAGTTTTTCTAGTGCTCCAAGAATATTAGGAACGAGTAGTTAATGTTATACCCAATCCTTGATGGACCCAACACATGAGAAAATTACTTCAAATATGTTTGTTCCCTCAAATATTAAGAAAATAAAAAATAAGTTATTTTGGACTACAATCTATTCCATATGTTCTTATTGATGTTATCTTGTTCAAGAAAGATGTGAATGGAATTCTCTTGAGGTGTGTTTTAGAAAATAAGATTGAGAAAGTGATGCATGAGTTCCATGATGGAGAAGTTTGAGGTCATTTTGGTCCTCGAGTAACAACCCTCAATATCATGAAGGATGGTTACTATCGTCCCACAATGTTTAGTGATAATTGTGCATGGATCAAGAAGTGCAAGAAATGTGCATTTTTGATAGGAAAAGAAAAATCTGATAGGAATTGCACTCCAAACAATCTTAGTTGATCAACCATTCATGTGGTGGGGATTAGAATTCATTGGAGTCATCAATACAAACTAAATCCAAGGACACAAGTGGGTCCTAACAACAACTAATTATTTCACTAAGTGGACTGAATCAGTGGCACTCAAAGAAGCAAATGAGTCTATTATAGTAGATTTATACGAGGGAATTATAACAAGGTTAGGTGTTCCATCCACTATTATATCATAAATTTCTCTAGAATTCATTGGAACCAAGATATCTGAATGGGCTGGTATGAACAAGCTATAACTGAGAAATTCCTCTTACTATTACCCTTAAGGTAATGGTCAAGTTGAGTCCATGAACAAAAATTTGCTGAGAATCATAAGAATGACTCTGAATGAGAATCGAAGGACATGGAATACCAAGCTGAAATCAACCTTGTGGACTGATAGAGACACACCTAAGAGATCTACTAGAATATCTCCCTACAATATGGTCTATGGAAAAGAAGCTACGCTTCCCAAATCTCTTGAATTTCCAACATTGGAGCTTTTCAAGCAGATGGAGTTATCTGAGTTTGAGCCCATGGAATCTAAATATGTAGATCTCATGGAATTAGTAGGGTTGATAAATAAGGAAATGTAAACCATGGAAAAGGATCAAAATTTGATCAAAAATATTTTTGATAAAAAGGCCAAAGCTAGAAGTTTCCAAGAGGGAGATTTGGTTCTGAAGTGGGATGGTGACATGGAAAAATCAGGGAAACATTATAAATTTGATGTTATATGGAGTGATCCCTACATGCTCATGTGGTGCAAGAGTAATAATTCTTTCCAACTATCAAGGTTGGATGGGGAAGAAATGAAAATTCCAGTCAATGGAATCCATCTTAAGCATTGTTATTGAAGTAATTCTGATCATAGTACATATTAGTTTAGAATTTCTAATTCCTCTAAGTACTTTCACCACACTATTTTTTATTAGAATAGATTTCATTTCCCTAAGTGATTTTCATACATTCTATTTCTTTTAGATAGTCTCTTTGCACATTTGATCATGTTTATAGAAGGGAGTGTGGTAGGAAGAGGGTAAAAGTTATAAGAAATAGTTATAGTCTTTAATAAATTTCAAATGCAGAGCAACTAAAATCACATTTAGAGGCATTTCTAGTATTCTCATTAACTTGTCTCTTTATATCAGTCACAACTTGAGCCTCTAGTGCATCTTAAAAATCATAAAATAATTTTAGGGGTAACTTCATGTGTTTTAGATGGTAGGTCTCATGACACCTTGCAGGTTCGCAGTCCCAATAGGAAGCTTGTTAATTCATTCACCATTCTAATCAATTTTGAGAAGAAGATCAACCTCAAATCAATTTTAAAAGAAGATATTATGAATTTGAGAGCATATTAAGAAGTTACAGAACAACTTCAGCATCCAGTAGTGTTCCAAGAACGTTCATGGGTGAAAATTTCAAATTTCATTGCAGTTTGCAGTAGAAGGAGGTAAAAATTCAAGTTTCAAAACAATTTTCCACTCATGAAAACTTCAATAATTTATTAAAAGGATGGAAAATATAAGTAGCAGTTAACCCCAGTTTGAGTAATGTTTCAAAATCATCCTAGGATATAATTTTAAACTTTAGATCAGTTTCAGGTGATTAAAGATTACTTCATCCCAAATGGAACAACAAGGTCACTGATCACTTCACTGGGTAGGTAGGTAGCTCCCTTGAGTCGCTAAATTGTTATATATTTTGTACCATCTTGGTAAAAAATGGAAAACTCTAGATTTTTAACCTGGGTAGTTGATTCAAGTGAGATGAATAAATGCTTTAGGAAAGAGCTCTAGGGCCAACACTTCACTAGAAATGGATGAAACTGGTAGAATTGAAAAATTGGTTTTTGTGGTGTGTCACTGCATTTACCTTAGCTCTTTGGCTCAAGAAATTTCCAAAAATGTTGATTAAATCTGGAAAAAATATGAAGATTGAAAAAATTAGATGAGTGATTTGGGCTAGTTCAGGGCATAATGGATGAGCGAGTTAATGAGCTCGGCGTTGTGTGTAGAAGAACTAGGCATCGGAAGCCTAGAAGGAACTCGGGTTATGGGGACATGGATTCCCTGCAACCTTGACATTTCTGCATAGCATGTCAAGCCCTAATACAATCCAGGCATGGAGGTTGGTGTGAGCATCAGAAGCATGGAAAGAACACGGGCTCATCAGGTAGGCTGTGGGTGATTCGGGTACATAAGGCCCGATTGGAATGAGGACTATGGGGACTTAGTTCCTTGCATAGGTCATTGATTATTTTAGTTAAGGAAATCCCTGACATTAATTTTTTTGGAACTGGAGATGATCATTTATCAGGTTTCTAATCCTCCTATCATTTTTAAATTTCATGTTTAATAACTCTATAAGTGAAATGAGCCAGGGAGTGACCTTATCTAAAATAATCATAACTTCCTCAATACTCAACCAAATTGGACAAAATTATACTTGTTTTAATTATAATTTCATCCTCTATACTCAAAAATTAGAAGTTTGGTGGGGGTAGGTGGGCCAAAAATGATAATACTCTTCTAGATTTTAAATGGAAACTTCCAAGTGGGTATAAATGCATTTAATGAACCATGAGAGGCCATTTTTTTCTAGAATAAGCTACATGATAGTGAGTGATAAGTTTTGTGGGGTTTTCCATGATATTTACATCCATTTAATTCCCTTTACTGGTGGTTGGAGCTACAATTTTAGGAATTCCTCTTTCCTATCCCTCTTTTTCTTCTTCTATATATGTAAATGGAGAGCTCATTTTTAAAGTTGTTGGACATTTTTCTATTAGCTCCTCAACTTATACAGTTTTTTCTAGGTGTCTATGGGCTTCAAACCTTCCATTTTGAGCATTTGGAAAGAGATTCATACCTCTTTTCTTGACCATAATGAACTGTTTTAGCTACTGAATCAATAAAATCAAGCTTTGTGGTTATTTTGCAACACTTTTCTCATGTTTTCTTGCATTATCTGGGCTTTGTATTACATTTTAAAGGATCTTTTGCATTTTAATAATCTTCTTACAAGCTCTAAATGCCTGTGTTTCACGAAAATAGTTTGGTGAATGTATCATATGCCCTCTTTATTTCTATTTTTGCATATTGTCATATACTAGAGAGTGTCCTAATCACCCTTCTCATGGTGTTATCATCTCCTTAGTGTAAAATCTCTTCAATTTATGTATTTTCCTCTCTCTCTAGTCCCTTGGAATCATATGATAGGATTAAATAAATGTATTTATAGTATTAGAAGTAGTTGTAGCATTAGTTTAGGAAGAGGAACTAGCCTTCTCTGGAGGTCCATCTCAAGTAACAGGTCCAAAAACTTGACAGATGGTCCCATGTTACCCAATTACACTGATAGCTCATGCACACATACACACACACCTGAAAAATCAAAGGGGGGTGTAATTTGGTGATAACAATTCTCATTGTTATGTTTTTTGGAGTTGCATAAGTCTAACATGGTAATGTCACTTTCCATATTAAATGACAAGTGTTGCAAAAAAATTTCTTCCGATTCAACGAACATATAGATAGACCCTTTTGGCATATGGAGGAACTATTCAAGTGTTTGGCCCACCAAGACTCCATGGAAATAGGAAAATGAGATAGTTGTCGTAATAGGAAACTTCTTGAAAATGCATAAAGAAGTCTATAATATGATCGTGTGGATCACCTTTACCCCTTTCCTTATAGAATTTAGCTCATAATTGAAGTGATGTGGAAAGGGTGTTCTTAACATTGCTCAATCAAAAGGATATGGGCATAGTTATTTAAATCGATACTTCTTATTATGCCTCACGTTATTTTCTTACAAATTGGTGAGGTAATTCTTCAGATACTGCCACTCTTGGTATAATATTTGTCCATGTGTAGGTGAGGTTGGCATATATACATAGTTAGATATTGGTGTTTCACCACCTTGGTTGTCAGTGTATAACTCATGATATACAACCTTAGGTTTTTCATGATGTTGAGTCTTAGTGTAAAATTCCTAGTACGTAGCCCTAGGTTTTTCATGATGTGGAGTCCTAGCAAATCTTCTTGGGTCTTTATAGACATGGGAAGCCAAACTCACCAATTGAAGACTAAGGGCTTGTAATTGTTGTTAAATTGTGACTTCATCGTTTTGGGTTTCTTCATGAGTTTTACATGGAGATGGTTATTCACAATTTTCATGTTCTTTGATACCATCATAGTTAATTTGAATAATGGGTATGTGATAAATATCGATGTTTTTAGAAGGTTCATCTCCTTCATTCATTCAACCAGAAGTAGAAGAAAGCCCCTACTTTAATATGTCATCAACAGATTGAAAGGGACATTCTACTTCATTTTCTCTATGAGGCATATTTTTGAAGAGATTATGGTCAAATTTAGGTGGTAGTTTATCCCCTAATTCTATGATGCACACCAAGAATTCGTTTCTATTCTGGAAAATAAAGTTATCCACATGGACGGGGTCAAATTCGAAGTCATCTCAAGGACAGTTCCCCTCATCACCACTATTGTAGATCATGTTTTCTTCTTCAAATAAGGTATTTAATTTTTTTGTTGATGAAACTATTTGACCCTTGCTATCTATGTCCCATTCTTGTAAGAATTGGCATAATGGGAAATGCTTAGCTAGGGTTTGATAAGTGTGTATAAGGACTACACTGACCCTAGGAAAAATCAAGCAATGTGACAGATGCAAATGTCACAATTAATGTCAAATAATCAAGGTAAATAATCCTAAAGAGTCAAATAATATTCCAAGGATATGAAATTTTATGATAATAAGTAGCAAGGAAAATTTAAAAAAGTTCTAAAAAAGGATCCAATCACAAAAGTACCTACTCCCTATGTCTCAAAGATGGCTTTTTTTGATGATGACACAAAAGGTCAATACTTAAATCAAGTATGGAATAAACAATACTTAAGTATTAAAATGGTTTTGAAGTTATTTTGATTCAAGGTATACTCAAATGAGTTTAAATACAAACAAAGTCCAAGTTTTGAAAATAGAGGCTACAAATACGAGAAACACAAAAATACAACATGGATACATTAGTCAATCTTTTAGGAAAAGAAAGATATTAGTATTAAAATGGTATTATCATGATGTAAACAACGTAACAATACAATTTAGAAACTTATATCAAATTTTTTTTTTTAAAAGATGTAAGTATAAAAAATGTATTGATATGATGTGATAAGTGTAACAAATCAAGGAGAAATCAATGTTAAGATAACCTTACTAATGAGACATTTTGATGTGGGTATCAATACAAGGCTTACCAAAACATGAGGACATACTAGCACACTTTCAACACTTAACATACCTACCATAACATGGCTATGTAAGTGAATACAAAAGTGGTAGACATGATTATTTTTGACAGTGCTACGTAACTTGTTTTATTTTGACTCAAAAATTCAACAAGAGAACAAAGGATATAGTACAAGTGATGATGAAACACACGTAGCACAACTTTGGAATATTTTTTCCTTGTTTGACAACAAGATAGAAAGTAGGTCAAAGTTTTTTGTAGAAGGTTTTGTGATGAATGCCACACGGTGACAACTTTAATGGACTCTCCTCTTGTTTGAAAAAAAGGTTTTGACTCTGAGAAATTCATTTCTTTGTGAAGGCTCTTTAGATCATGATTGGATAAGGTAAATTTAACCCCAATGCCAAATGTCTAATTATAGTTTTTGTTCACAACACTTGTCAATACTTGCCTAAGAGAGGTATGGTTTTATAAAAAAAATCCTAGACAAATGAAAATTACCCCAAAATCAAATTAATGAATGGGGCCTCATATGGGAAACTTGAATCATTTCCTCATGGGATTTTGTTCTAGTCAAGTAGGTAGTGGGGAACTTCCCATTTCATCCATCAGTTCTCTCAAGGTGTGAACTACTTTGGGGTTCCTGTGGTAATCCTCATAATGAGTTTTATGGCTTATGCCAAGATATTTTCCATGGTTCAAAGTAGATGTTTTTTAAACCTTATCAAAACCTGCAAATACAATATTTTGAATAATTGGTGTTTTTAATCTCAAATTAAGAATGTGTTTTAGTACACCATTGGTAACCTACAACACACCATAGTTAGTATTTTTTTCAGATCACTATTATTTGACAAGCATATTAGGTCTTACACTCAAAATTTTGTACTTTTCCAAGCAACTTAAAACATTTTGAAAGACGATAAAATGTTGTATTTTATTATCAAAATCATCAAAATACACAAGAGAAGAGCATACACCAAAATTAACCTAACTAGATAGAAATGGAAAAATTTAAATCAAAGGACCATAAAAATGTTTTGTGAAAAAATTATTCCCTTAAGAAAAATGATTGATTAAATTTCCAAGTTAATCTAGATGTTAGAATAAGAAGATTAAATTTTCTTTTGATTTTCAAGATCACCAAAAGGTGCAATAGAAGAGCATACAAAAACTTTAGCCTAACTTAAGAAAAACATGAAAATACAACATTTGTTAAAGTATGTAAACATGTTAGAAAAGTGATTTTTTAAATTTTAAGTTACAAACAGAGTTAGAAAAACCCACAAAACAGTAGCAAACACCAAAAAATAGATTCTAAGAACTTTGAAATCTGAGCCCAAAATTAAACAGAACGCTAGAGCACAAGTTTTAATGGTAGCGCACTAGGAAGAAATGCTAGTGCAGGGGTATTGATGGTAATATAGAGCATCCAAACTAGCACACATGATGCAAGAATAATGCATGGGAATATCAATAGTAGCGTAAAGGAGTTATGTGTGAAGATAGAGAAGAAAAATCAAAACATGCTAGCACGTGGGATTTAAAACAAATGCAAGGAAGATCAACACTGGTGTGTGAAGGTCCTTTGTGCATACACAAAGGTGGAAATTTAAGAAATGGAAATGTACATGAAATCAATGGTAGCGTATGTGGTTTAACGCTAGTGCATGGGAATAAACTATAGTGCATGAGTTTCAATGAATATGCAACAAAATTAACACTAACGTAGTGCACTTATGCAACTTCAAAAACAAAGAATTTTGACACAAAGAGTGTCAAAGAGCTCAAATATTTTCCAATTAGTTTCAATTTCGGCAGCACCTCACCTCCCTTATACATGCAAAGAGCACTAAAATCATGCAAACTCAACAAAACAAGTTAAGAAATAAAAGATTTGTCTAAAAATAGTTAAAAGAGAGTTAGTAAGCAAAAATGAAACTAAACTACAAAAAATTGAGAAAATGTGCATGAAAAAATGGAGTATGTCCCACCAGGTGTGCGAAAAGTATGCATATTAAAGAAGCTAAGCATAATGAAGAGAAACTAACACCAAGTAGTTTCAAATGAAAAATATCATCTAACATAAACTCATGATAAAGCTTGAAAGAGAAATCTATTCTAAATGTATCCAACATAAAAATATTAAATATTAAGCCATCCCTTTGAAATTTAGATGTTCTTTGTATGTATGATTGCTATCTAGTATTAAACTATCTTGATCACAAACAATCAATTGAATGTTATCTCCAAATTAGGAAATAATCTCACCAAAATGAATTATTGGCCATGTTTGGATATTCCTTTAATAATCACATATGAGAAGAATGGATGCAAGAATGAAGGAGCTATTCCAATAGAAACGCCCTTATTATATGCCTATAATATCACTAGCAAAAGTGTGGTGTAAGGTGAGAAGGAGGGTAGTAGGTTCTTTATATAGCTTTCCAATTTGGGAGAAGCTAGAAACTTAGACAATGTGGGATAAAAGATAAAGTATAATTGGAAGGGATAAACATGATTAGAGGGATTAATTAGTAACTAGCAGGTGATGGGAGTTGGAGAAGTTTTAATTAATCAACTAGGATTAACTAATAGGCCAAGATAAGCTTAAAAGTTATTTGGAGATGATTTAGAGGGAAATAGGTAGGATTTAGAGGATTTAAAATGGAGAATTAATTAATAAGAAGGTTTATTAGTTAAATACAAGGTTAAAAAGTTAATTAATTGATTACTTGAGGATTATAACTAACGAAGTGTCATTAATTGACATCTGGAATGAAGGAAAGGCTAGTTTATTAACAAAGTGTTATTAATTGACCGTAATGGAAGGGTATATTGGCTAATTATCAAGAAATAACTAATTATAATGAAAATGACGGGAAAATTGACAATTAGTGCAATTTTAGTATTAAAACTACTTAGCCAGATTTAGATGTCTACAAAAACTATATCAAAAAGCCTCCCCACAATTTTGGCACTTTATAACTTAGTGCATTTTATAAAATAAATAGGTACAATGTTTTTGGAAATGAAAGATATTAGACTTTTGCAAAAAAATGGCACTTGATATCCAACTATCAATCAATTTTTTTACAATAACTATTTCCCATAAATAAGCCCTATATTAAATGAATATACACCAAACTCGAATTGCACTTTTTTTTTACTAAAATAAGTCTTAGCAAAAGGAGGAGGCTGCGACCACATTGGATCAAGAAGATCTTCTTTACAACCCTGAAATTGCTACAAATCTGAATGTAGAAAACAACATTGTCACAGAACTCAAACATTAATGACTGAATCCATATATGTAATGCATGTATAGGTTGTTGGAAACTCAGTTGTAGGTCTGAAATGCCTCTTGAATAGAAACACAACCTTTATAAGTCTAAAAAAGCATGCAACCCACTACCATATGTGAAAATGCCCTTCACAAGTCTAAAAACACATAGATTTGGAAAAATATTTCAAGGATCCTGCAACAATAATTTAGTGCCTACAAAAAAGAAATCTCCTAAACAGTATATGCACTATGTAAGCCTGTAAACATCAGAATCCTGCAAATAGGCTATATACCCACAAACCAAGAAAAAACCAACACCAAATACACCCAAATAAAATTAAACTTGCATACTAATAATTATAAAATCTCAATACCATCTCGGCTCTTATACCATATCGGAGAAGTGCCAAAAATCTATTGGTTCGAAGATTGTATAGGTGAATGATGCGAGACGTGAATTGTTCCAAGACAAAACAATGCAAGCATACAAGATTGCAAATTACAAAAATATAAGAGAGATAATTTCAATAATATAGAAATAGCTCAAACTGAATACAATAAAATAGAATAATGTAAGGGATGCATATATAGGAGGTGAATGTGTAACCTCCTCCTAGAATCATGACAATCTCCACCTAGAATAGTAGTAACCAACAACTAGAATGGTGTAGTAATCAAGTGATGACTAACACCTAGAATAATGTAGTCAAGCGGTAACCAACACCTAGAATAGTGTAGTCAAGTGTACACCTAAGCAATCATATCCCATAAGTGTGGGGAAAGTCCAAGTGAGGTGGAATATCTCGAGTAGGATAATACAAATAAAGTGAGGAAAATAAATCCTACACTAACAATATAAGCTATAGGACTAAGGGTGTAACATTAATGATCTAGTGCCTCTAAATAGATCGGTATGATCTTGACCATGTTATTTAGCGAGGCTTCATTTCTAAAGAAATTAATGGATAACTTAGACTTGGTTTGCACAATAGACCCCTCATATCTTCCTCTTCCTAAAAGTAGTTTATTAATGCCATGGGCTTCATCACATAGACTTTATTTCACAGAATACAACTGGTAGGTCTCAACTTGATCATTTTAACTTTTATAGCATGCTTGACACCTCATCCAGAATAAGATATTTGAAATAGCTTGTGGAAATCCAGTAAAGCATATTGGAGAAGGGACGTTAATAATATGTTATAGACGCAAGTGCCATGGCGTATATGTATGTAAAACATACACGCATCTAATTGTTTCAAAAAATTCCTGAAATATGTGTATGATAAATCTAAATATCTATTTTCTGATGGGGTGGGAGTGCTGTGGTCAAGTCACATGGTTGTGTTCTTGCCCACCTGGTTTCAAATCCCCTCGAGGCACGATCCTCCTTGGAGGTGGTTTCGTCGCTAGAGGCAACATCTCTGCTCGTGCTGACACTGGTGATTACTCCTCACTACTGATGCTGGTGGCTGCTCCTCTCGTTGTCGACGCTAGTGGCTCCTTTTCCTCTCGCTGCTGACGCTGGTGGCTGCTCAGCTCACTGTTGCTGCTCCTCTCGTTGCAGTCGTGGCTGCTCCTCTTGCTGCTGACACTTGTGGGTGCTGCACTTGCTGCTGATCCTGGTGGCTGCTCCTCTCGCTGCCGATGCTGGTGGCTGTTCTAATAGTTGTCCCACTCGCTGCGGTCGTTGTTGACGGTCTCTGCATCTTCATTTCGGTTTCATGGTTGCTTCAATTGGGTTCCTAATAGTGGTCCCCTTCATTGTAACTAGGTTGTGGATCCTCTCAAAAATCCTCAAGTGTACAAGGATGTGGGTCCTTTCAAACACCCTCAATTTACCCTCAATCCAAAAAAAATCTAAATATTTATTTTGGTGGTAATCTATGTAAGTCACTGTCAAAGAGAAATGCAACTACCGGTTTCATTGAGTAAGGCATGCCTACTCTTTTTTATTAGCATTGTTCTTCCCAAAAGAATATGAAAGATAACTCAAACAATGTGGGGGCGAATGTAAATAATATAATGAAATAAATTTAAAAAAGAAAAAATTCTACACGTTAGATTTATGAAGAATACCTTCAATTAATTTACTATTTTTTCAAATTAGGGAAGAGGAAAAATAAAGGGAGAGTAGATACTACCGCAAGGGAGTGCTGAACGTAACTTGTTGGCACGTCGGCGTTGACTGTCCGACAGTTAATGTTCAGTCAAGACCAAAAAATGCTAATGTGCAGGGTAGTTATGTGTCGACCGTTGAAAAATGCCTCGATGTGCCCACAAGTTACGGTTTCCCGCAAGGGAGTGGTGGCAACAGATAGACTGAAAATCGCTTCTGCTAGGATTTCCTTTGCTTCCACGTTGCATCCACAGAATCTCAGGCCTCCATGATCAGGGTCTTATTGTTATGGTCGGTGGAGAGATTCAACAACATTGTAACGACGTTCTCATGAGTTTTTGCATCCTCCGATGAGAGAAGGGACACAAAAACGGGAACTGGCCCGACCCCAGCAATGTAAGCAGGTGTGTTTGTCCTGTACTTTACAAGGAGACATAACTCATACATGAGTAGTTTTTTTCACTTTGGGTGTGTTGCTGTAAATATTTTGGACAAGGAAATCCACGGTCAACTTCATGGCTTCCAGTGCCACCCTTGTGCTTCTCTGATCTTTCAAACGGCTTCCCGTGATCCTCGCACCATTGTTGTATCGGTTTCCCTAGCATGTAGTTTGGAATGAGATTGGTATGTAACAAAGCTTGCCCGCTCTTTGGGTAGGTTGAGTGTCCCTCGTCAATCCAGTGGGTTATGAAAAACCGGTCATATGTCTTCCCAGTGGAGATGATCACCGGAGCTTGCATCAGATGGAAAGAAATAAAGTAGCGAAAATTGTCAGAGTTGGCATATCTGTCTTTGCAATTAACGAATCCAAGTAAATCGTACTTCAATGTCCTTTGCAGTTCCTTTACCACCTTTGATTTCATTGACATTTTCAGCCACCGGAGAGGTCTTTCCCATTGTATACACGCCTTTCGGCGTAAAAATACTCAGCATATGAATTGTGTCATCCAACACATCATCAAGGGTGGCCAACACATCTACATCAATACACATGTTATCACCTAGAGGGTCTCCAACGATGAGGGGCCAACAGAGCTTATACACTGCCAACGTGACTATCAGAGCTCCACATGTAGCTTGCCCAGTTGCAAATCCACTCAATGTTGATGTAGTACACGTGTTATCAACCATAGATTCTGTACCGAGGATGGGCCAACAGACCTTGCACATTTCCAACCTGGTCATTAGAAAATCTACTGAAAATTTTCTTTGCCACAAATCTACCCAATGTTGATGCATCGTTTACCCCGCTTCAGGTTACTGATGATGCAGCTAGAATTAAGACGTCAATAAGTCTAGCTTTAGAGAATCCAAATAAAAATCAATTTTTCTAGCAGGCGAGGGGGAGGACGTATGGTCACGCATTGGGTAGCTCGGGGCAAGGAGATCTCATTGCATGGTGGATCAGGAGTCTGGGGCGAGCTGCAGGAGGATGCAGTGTAGAATTGAGTGATGCGAATCAGACCGAGGCACTATGAATTTCGTTCAAAACTGTATCATGGAAGGAGATACAGATCCAAATATGTCAAATTGAATTGTTTGTCAAATTTGTATAGTACGCTGAGATTTTGCAAAATCTAACTCAGAAGAATCCAAACAAAAGAGCTCTAGAAATTAAACCCACCGATTTGTACACGGTGGTAGAGTGATGGATCTGCGATAGAATGCTCATATGCGTAGTCCCAAAAATGCTTTCTTGGAAGGTAGTCGCTGGAGCAGGAGGTTCAATGCAGTTTTTAAAAACAAAAAAAAGACTCAGAGACTTATGTGGAGAGCGCTCACATTAAATGCACAAAACTTTCCAATGATTTATCTGATCTACGTACAAACTTGAGCTTGAGGACACAGTTAAATATTTACTTTTTGTACTCAAATCTATAAAGGTGGTGGCATTTTTCTTCTATGAATCTCATGACTTTCCCAGTCATGTGGTGAGTGGTCATGTGTTGTATTGGTGGTCACATTCAACGAACCATAATAAGTCGCATATCCCTTTAGACTTCTTTGTAATCAACGACTTCACGTCAGTCATGCTTAGACATCCTATGTAGCACCCTTACCACCTTTGATTTCACTGATGATGTCAGTCAACGTGGGAGAGGTTTTTCTCATTGTATACATGCCTTTCAGCGTAATGAAAGATAGTAAACATGAGAAAGAAAATAGAAGAATATTAATCCACTCAGTAAGTGTTTCATTTAAATTATAAAAACAATTTTTAATAAGTAACTAGTAAATAAATAATTAAAAATACTTTTAACAATTAAAAAATTCAGAAAAATTATGAAAGAATCTAACCTTTGGTATGTTGATAAGGGCTATGATTGATTTTTCAAGTGTAGAAATATAGATTAAGAACTTCATTTAAAGTTTCTATCTCTACATTTCAAATTTTTACATTTACATTTGCAAATCTTATATCATGAGTGGTAGCATTTTTCGGAGTAGTTTATTTGAACTAAACACGAATGCATTTTTTTCCAACACAACACTATCCCAGTCTCATTCCAGTCAAACAGTGTTTTGTGAAATCTACTCACAAAATCTGACAAACAAATGTTGCTTGTGCTCCCTGTAACATATTTTTGCTCACCATTTGCATACTAATCCAAATACCTCCTATAATTATTACTAGGGTCCGGTTGGTTTGTTTGAATACTAGGAACTTGCTTAGGAGCAGGCATTGGAAACATCAAATTTAGGTCTCTGGCAACTTCATGCATGGTGGGTTGATCAGAGGGCCTTTTCTTGATGCGAAGCAAGGCCAAGTGGAAACTTTTTCTTACAATCCCAAGATCCCTGCAATTATAAACCCCAAATCTACCTTTATAACCTCCCATACTCTTCCAAAGTTGTCACCCCCCATCTGGAACTACATGCATCCCCCAATAAACCAATAAAATAATGCTTTATTCCCCTCAAGTTGACGCCCCATTCTAAAATTAGGAATATGCAATATTAAAAAACTCAAACTCCACTTTATCCTAAAAATAGGTTTTGATTTCTCTCTTTCTATCATCGCACCCCCATCAGAGACTCTTTTACTGAATTATTATAAAACTTGACGCTTAGATATAATGGAAGTAAACCATTCTACTATTATTTTATTCTATTTCTATTTTTTCAAATAAAATATTCTTCAAGTGTCCTTTCTCAAATTCAAATATAGAAACATCATTGGACCACTTATATTAAATTATTTTTTTCTTGTAATCTCTCCTTGGAATTTGTCAATAAAACGTTCTCACACATTTTGACAGTGGAAGAGGAAATTTATCCACATTCATCAGAATCTATTCAGAATCAAAGAGAGATCAGTCAATGTAAAAAAAAACTATAATGCAAAAGATTGGAACAGTAACCTTGACTCTAAAATTACAAAATTAAATGCTTGGCTAGCAAACATGAGGTAGTTGTGATTGTTTCAGTCGCTACAAAACTTGCTTCATTATATGGCTAACTGAAAGTGAATCCAAAATACACATTACAACCAGATGCATTGTATATACTAAATCATCATGAGGAACCCCATCCCATAATCCTGCAATGAAAAGGTCTCTGGGTTGTCCTTGTCGAAGCACCATACATGCCCAAACAACAATGTTGAATCCATTACCATAGCTAGAAAATGAAGGGTCAAGAAGTTTCTTATCAAAAAGTAACTCGAAAATATCAACTCCATAACTATACACATTAGCCTTATCTGAGACACAACATGTCATTGCATATTCTAGGGAAACATACCCAAATGTGCCCATGACATCAGTTGTTGCATGATTTTTTGAGGTCCCTAGAAGCCTGGCAATATCAAAGTAAGAAAGATAGGCATTACACTTGTTGTTAAGCAGAATATTGTTGGGTTTGATATCCTGGTGCAGCAGACACAACTTCTGTATCAACAGATTCCATGACTATGTTGTTGTCTTCTTTGGATATTATTTATGTTTAGATGCCAATGCCAAAGAAAAATCATCCACATTTGATAGCTCCATGATGTAGACAACAAACCTTAAAAATTCTTAAACAACGTACAGTGTAAGCTTCGATCAAGCTACACCATCCAGCTATGAATCCAATCAAATACATAAAACATAAAAAACATTTCAGTACTTGTAGCAAATACTTAGACACCAAACTACAAATATATAATCAAATATTTTCAAGGTGAATAGAAAATAACCCAAAGAATAGAAAAGACTTTGTTGCTTACCGTTTTCCAGATTTGTCATACTTTTCAACTTGACAAAAAACATCAATCTCAATCAATGAATCCTCTTGGTACTTCTATAATCCATGGGTGACTTTGATGGCTACACAATCCTTTGATGTTCGGCCCTAACATTTTAAGGCATGTCCAGAAGTGCCTGTGCGAGTTGGGTTTTCATTTAGAATCTAATTTTTCTATAGTTGCTAATACCAAAAAATTATTCAATGGATTTGGCATCCACTCATAGAAATGAAAGCAACTTACCTTCACCCAATTTACTGAGAATCTTATCTGCAAGATGGAGAAAATAGTATACATAAGACATTAAAACAAGCTCATACTTAAAATAGTTAGATGGCACCAACATATGAGGAGTATCATATATTGTAAGCTACCTTGAAAACCTAAAACAACGACATTAAAATAGAAGCCTTCATCTTGTTAACATGTACGTCACCTGATTATATATATTTTTGACTTCCATCTCATCATATGGCCTCACCACTCAAATAGCCTAGGACCTTACAAACACCTTGACAATCTGCATCAACAATACACAATCAACATACATTCGGTGATAATAGGCTTTGTTTTCTATTAAGTTGTGCATTTTTCCATGCAATTTTCCTTGGTGCACTCAAAAATTTAGTTTCATTGTATTTTTGTTTTGAAAATGGACTCTAATTTCATGAGATCCAACTAACCAATACCAACATAAGGAATACATTGGAGAATTATGGTCCATAATCATCACCAGTTGATCTCCTAAAGAAAGAGGGTCCGTTGATGTGTCGGATTCAACTTAGAAATTGTGCATCAAACTTAACAGCTAATTGATCTTGCAATATTGTTAGAATTAGCAAGAAAGAGCTTTTGGAAATTAAAAAAACTATGCCTGAATTTTATTGCATAAAAATTCTATCACCTTTGGAATAAAAATCTATTATGCACCAAAATTCTATAATAGGATTTTAGTCCAAAATCTCATTTATGTTCTATATAATTATGGATTGTAAAGGCCTATGAATTCTAGTTGCCAAAATTTGGAGGATCCTACTTCATTGTTGCTTCCATATTTTATTCCACTTAATGTTTTTTAAGCATGATTTGGGTATAGATCATAAAATATTAAAAAAGAAACTTTGATTTATTTTTTCAAGCCTACATGTCTTGCAATTCGACCTACCTAGTTGCATCTAACACTTTTCTTGCAATAACCTTGTCAAAGACCATCAATGGTTTATTTCATCTACTAGATCAATAATGACCCTTCAATGAATGAAGTAGTACCACTATATTGGCTATTAATTTGACTCAAAATAAAGGTCAGATACTTAAGAGAGATTAAAAAGACTCGATCATAATGCCTTCTATTTATACATTGAATGTTGCCTCTTTGCCTTCATAGAGTAAAGAAAGGTGATACTTGACCTGTAGGATAAGGAAAATCCGGCCTTAGTTGTAAAGCCTCTCAAAAATATATCAACCAAGTATTTCCTATATATCAACCAAGTATTTCCTAGTTGGAAAAGTTTAAGGCTTCTCATACCCCAATTTTAAATATATATAGATAGATAGATAGATAGATAGATAGATAGATAGATAGATAGATAGATAGGTAGATAGGTAGGTAGGTAGGTAGACATGGAGATAAATAGATAGACAAATAGTTAGACAAACAAATAGATAGATACATTATAACAAATATTTATATAAGTTTTTTAATTTGCAATTACAAATGTCCTATAACTTGTGACACATAAGGTCGAAATGAAGTAGCCTTTAAAGCCCTAGCTAAATTCAATAAATTACTGCAACATCATGTCTTCAAAGAGGAAAAACTACTTAATCTCTTAAGAATGTTCATCAAAATTTTCAAAGATGAAGTCATGTAGATTTTTAGGATGTTGGGTGTTTCATAATTATTAATAAGAACTAAGGACTCATCATATTAATTGAAACAAAATCCAAATCTAATTCTGAAATTTGCATAGTTGATGCCCATTTCATATATTTTACATCAAGGTAAAGAAATACAACAGACTGGGCTATTGAGTAGAGAGTTTCTTTTTGTAAATCACATCAAAGATGGTTTAGCTCTTGAAATAATCTGTTCCAATGTGGTATTTTCTGATTGTAGTAAAGATGCCTAAAAGCTTTAGAAAAACCTACAAATTCAAACAAATATATAAACGAAGTACGAAACCACCAACTGTAAGCGACATATTGCAGACCACCCCTGCACAAACAAGAGGATGAAAAACAATGATTAGACTTACCTGCAGAATTTGATGATGTAACAATGAGTTCCCAACAGGAAAACATTCTTGTATGAGTACTCTATCCCATATTTCAATCCTAACATCTGGGTGACACTTCCAATCATACATCATTTTTTGGCACTCTCTCAAGAAAAAAGCAATCATATATAATTCTATGTCACCGAAATGCTATCAACATACCATCAGAAGCCAAAACATAAAGTGAACAGCCTTATGTATGAACTTATCTCATCACCAAAACTAGCAACTGAAATTTTTAGAGTGCTTATTTAGCCTAATTTGAAAAAAAGACAACTTTATCAGCCATGTTATCACATGAGGCAAGTAAAATAATGTTAAAAGATGTGAAATTCAAACCCAACTTGAAGAAAATCTACCTATTGTAAAAATACAACTCGCTCTACAGAGGCATGCTCCATAGCATGAAAATAATAATATGAAGAGGAGATCTAAAAATAAAATAAAATGCCTAAATAGAGCAGTAATAGTAAAAAAATGTAGACCATGCGGTTCATATTTGGTATGATAGAAACTCTTTGGAATGTAGCTTCTAAACCTAAGTATAACTTGAAAGCCTAATAATATGAGCATTAAAAAGACTGGATGAATATGAGATTTTCCTAATAAAAAAATAAGGCATAGAAAAATCATTGAAGAAACATTTTTGGTAAAACTATTTGACAAAATTTACAGAAACCCATGAATAAAAAGTCATTGAAGGGAAAAAAAAAGAATCTTAATCTTATCAAAACAACAATGTTTAATGCAATCATAGTAGACCATTTCCGAGAATTCGTCTTAAAAATATTGTTGGAACACATGACTTCTGCATCATACACTTTTTTAGCTTTCAAAATTTCCTCCAAAATTAGGTTTTTTTATCTCACATTTTCTTGACAACATAGCAACAAGTAGAAGGATGCAAAACCATAAACACAATCACCGTTTGACTAACTCATGTCCACATCAAGTTTCCCCTGGTCAAGAGTTCGAATTCTGTTGTGCCCCAACTCTTGAAACCACAATACTATAAACCCTAAAAACTATCATACAACAAACCACATTGACTTCAATGGCTTCCAAGCGTGCGGTACTAGGATCATATGTTAAAAGCTTATACATTATGACTTATAAAAATGCATTTTGGAGAGAAACAATAAACGTGTGGTTGTTGCATATGGATGATGGTAGGGGGATCTTCATAGTCAAGACAATAAATTGGAATTAAATGGAATTAAAACTTACCATGCAGAATGAAAAAGAGCTCGATGCAGTTACAGGCAAAGCTTTGTACCCAATACAAAGCCATGGCGAAACTGTACAGGAAAACCACGACGAAACTTTGCAGCAAAATGTTACCTTGGGAGATTGGGATTCGAATATTTAAAGGCAAATCTAAACACAACAAACCCACATTAAGCATGCAAAAATAAATAAATCTAAACACAACAAAAAATGAAAAAGCAACGGTCAAAAATAGCCAGAAAAGCAACTATCAAAAATAGGCGGAAAAGTGAAAATGTCTAAACGACTGTCAAAATTAATTGCATTGAACAAACGTCCAAACAAACGTCCAATTTGACATAGTTGCCGAAAAATCCGGAAAGGCATTTTCCATAAGAGGAAATCCTTCTTCATAATAAATAATTAAAAATACTTTTAACAATTAAAAAATTCAGATAAATTATGAAAACATTGAACCTTTAGTATATTGAAACTCTTTCAAATACACACTTGATCATTTTATACATATTTTTGTATAAATAAATATAATATAATTCATGATTTGCATGGCTCAATATTGTTTCTTCATCCAAACAACCAAATTAATCCTCCAACCCCATATATATATAACACCCACATGCACATTGATAGTTGCAGGCTTGGACGAACATGCATACTTTTATGTAAGCCAATCTATTTGGGAGCATTATAACAAAGTTCCCAACATTGCAGAGAAATTCAGAAAGAAATAAGTAGATCCAGATGTAGCGTTTTAAGCAATAAAAAAAAATGAATTCTCTTTAAAATAATCTTCCAAACAATTCCATTGTCAGGAAAGAGCGTTCTCTACAATAAACAATCACCATTGGGACATTAAATACAAGTTTGACGCCCAATCCCATCCGCATATTATCCCCGTGAATAAATCTTCCTCTTTCTTTGGTATTCTTGATTGGGCATTCAGAACTGTCTGTGTGGCACGCTTCCATATAATGGAACTGTGAACCATTACTTTAATATTAATTTTTTCTCGAATGTGGCAATCTACTTTATGTTGTTTATGTGGAATGGACAGGCCGAGGCACCATTATTATTCGTGTTTACAAGGCAATGTGTGGAATTTTGGTTTTGTGGTTGGCTGTATTCATCGTGAAATGCACAGAATCTACAAAAGCTGCAATTGCATAGGGTTTAAATTTAACGGCCGTGTATACCATCAAACAATTCTTGGGTGACTAATTTTGAAGTGTGGGTTGTAGTTCTATGGTTCTCAGGTGGGATGGTAAAGATGATAATCAAGTTTTATGATTCTTGGGAAGGCATCTCAGATAGGTGGTAATTAAACCAGGCAGCCCACGACCAGTTTCACCAGGGGGGCTCCATATTTGATGCTGCAGCTTAATTTCATATTTGGTGCTCTTTGTTTATTGCTTCATTTTTTATTGAAAAATCTCTCTTAATTTGTAGTATTTGTTGATAGTTTGGCCCACGTCTCAATTTCAATTATTGAGCTTTTCTCTCTATATAAATTTTGGAATGGTCTGTGGTAGGACCAATTTTTTTGTATAATTAGTTCGAGCCATTTTTTTTTTTGGGTTAATAGAGACTTACTTTTTAATTAAAAGGAATCTAGATTATTGTATAATAATGAAAATGATAGTGTAAAATGTATTTTAATCATTCGTGACAATACTAATGTCACGGAAAAAAGAGGAGAACAGTTCAATACATCAAGCTGAGGAAGTTATTATTATTATTATCCATTTTCTATCAAATTGCTTCTATGTTCTCTCAAAAGTATCTCCGAATGTGATGTTTATGCTATTGCAATCGTGTCTGTAATCACGTTGCCATTAATTTTTACAAAAAAGGTAACAACACATTATGTTGTTACCTATATAGGTAACAACCTAATGCGTTGTTACCTACAACACATTACATTGTTACCTATATAGGTAACAATGTAATGTGTTGTAGGTAACAACTGAGCAACCTATTTGTCACGCAAGTTCACCGGTGACAATAAATTTAAATTTTGTCATAAATTGCCATAAAAACTAATGCATCATAGTGGCTAGATGTGTGGATTGGGGATAGGAGGTCATGAGTTCAATTTTGTTTGACTCTTGTGCGAACTTATGTGATAGTTAGGATCAACCGCTAACAACACATTACTTTGTTACTTATTACTTAACAACATAATGTGTTGTTATATAGTTTGTCGAACTACTGTTAACAATATTGTAAAAAGAACATGCATCATATTGGTTCAAATGTGAGCATGCAACAGAATGATGGGGCATGAGAATTGAGGTACAGAGGTTGCGAGTTTGAAATGGAGTGCAAAATTAACTGTTATGGTCAGTCTTTTCCACATGTTCCTGTTGACTATGAACCTGTGTTAGGGATAGACACCACGCTGTCAAATTGCCTCAATCTTGTTAGAACTGTCTCCAAATGAAAACAAAACATAAAAACAATCACCCAAAATTTTAAAAAGATAAAAAACTTTCAAACTCAAAAAGGTTTTGCATGTGCCCATAGAAATTTAATTGGTTCTTTTCAATCAATTCTTTTATCTTTTGGCCACTACATTTAGAGTAAAAGTGCTAAGAAGTGAAGATTTATAGACACCAATTTTTTTTTTTACAAAACAATAAGACTACTAGTTTTAGACAACAACAAAACTACCATGAACTGTAAACCCCTTTTTTGTTAAAATTGATTTTGAGAAATCTTATGACAAGATTAAATGGCACTTCATGTCGACCATGCTCAAAGCACTTAGTTTTGGGTCTACCTTTATTAGCTATGTTTCCATGATTTTTGTTGATGCCTCTACGTATCTCTCCATTAATGGTGTTCTCTATGAACCTATTGGGAATATTTCGCTCTATTAATCAAGATTGCTATCTAGCTCTAGCTTTGTATGTGTTAGTGGGTAAAGGATTTTCCTATCTTTTCACTAATGCCACTCAACATGGCTTGGTGAAAGGCATTTCGGTGTCAGGGTTACCTCCTACTCAACTAATCCATGGCCATTTTGTGTATGATTCCTTTCTCACCTTAATTGATGATAAAACTAATGTTCAAAAATATTTTTCCTACCTTGTTCCATATTGCCTCATCTTGGGTTTGAGCATTCAATGGTGGAAGACATGGTGCTAAAGATAGTCTATTATACTAAAATTACTTTTTATAAAATCTCTAGTGAGCATGGTTGACTCATTTGTAATACAAAATATTTGGAAAAATTAGGAAAAAATCAAACCCTAGCTAGCTTGGAATGGAGATGAGTTCAGAACTAGTTTATTCATCAATTCCCAATCATTTTAGTGGTGACCACTCATTACCTTCCACAATGTTCCTCTTGCAGAGGTTCCCCGGGTTCATGCCCTCAAGCTTTTCAAATGGATTCACACATCGCAGAAAATATTTAGCCACTCATGTTGATGAATTATGATCTGATTAGAAGCTAAGGTTAAATTTTCATTATTCAATAATGACTGTCACTCATATTAGAATATTCTTGAAGCTATTCCCAATTATATGCCATATAAATTTGAGATTTTTTCCACTAGGATTTAGTGGATGGACTCGAAAAGGTTTCTAGATACATATTTTCTCAATTATTCAGGTAGCAAAGGTTATGATGTGTTGTCCCCCAAGCTTCCAATGCTGGATAAACTCAACTTTCTTTCATCACTACACTCTTTTGCTTAATGTTGGTAGCATAGGTTCTCTACTACCTATATCTTGAGCTCAAGTATTCTCATTTTACACGATGTATTCTTTATAAGGGGTTACCTATTGTCTGCACACTCATTCACTTAGGTGTTATCAATCCCAATTGCCCATTTTGTGGGAAATTCAAGACTTTTATGTACCTTTTCTAGTTTTTCAAAAATCTCAAACCATCTGGGATTAGATTCACAAATTTCTTGTATCATTCTTAACCCTTTCTCAGGAAACACATTTTATTAGGTATTAGCCTTGTTTTCCCATGGCCTTCACCTAATTTTGGCATACTTTTAAGTTGGAAATATTTTTCTTCATCTGGAAGGACAAAAATTGAGCTATTTTGTTCATTTGGTTGTAGATTTCAATCTTTCAAATTTTAACAAAGCGATGATTGTGCATAATATTTTATGTAGATAGAATTTTCCTAGCTTCAGACCCTTCTAGATCACTAGGAAAGTGCCCTTTTACTGTTTCTTGATTTCTGTCATCCTTGTCAGCTAGGATCCGTCTCTAGAGAGAAGAGGTTGTTTTCTTAGTTGCTCTCATCATCGCTCGCATAACAATTTTAAGTGGGGATCACCTTCTTTCCACCACTCTCATCGTGTGGCTCCACAAGGAGGGTGGGTTTCCCATCCTCCTTTCCATCACAAATCACTTCCTCTATAGGATACTAGCAAGTTCCCTTAGATAACATCGGCCATTTCACCACCCTAGGGGTAAGAAATTCAAAAAAAATGACATAAAATGTGTGCAGAAATTGGTGCCACTTTTTGGGATCCTAATAGTGATAGGTAGGACCTTCCAGGAAGTGGATGGGGAAATCACGATGACATATATCCTCTAACTTCATCTCTATTTACAAATGTGGCCTAAATGTTCATGTTTATATGATTTTGTTGTTGATTTTTTGCCACCAGACTCATATTTTTATGTTTCCCATGCCTTTTAGAGGGTTTGAACTTGAAGCATGCTTCCATACTGCCTTATTTTTTTGTGAATAGCCGAACCATATTATTTACTAGTAATATATGAACTATTTTACTAAAACAATATCCCTGTAAACCTATTAAAATAAGTCTTTATGATAAATACATCCATATACCAAAATGAAAATAACATCTATGCTTCCACATCTTCTTTAGTATTACAAAATAAAATCCATAGTTTCATATCCACAAGCCTCAAATAATATGAATAACCCATTACACATTTTTGGTAAAAAGATTTTGTTTTTTAATGTTTACAACATTGTTATCAATAAATGAAAAGCTCAAAAACAATAATACACACCTTTCATCACCTATTTCATCATATGAATATTTTCAAGGTGGTGATAATTTTCATGGAGTTTCACTTTAATCAATTCAAGGCTTTCTATTTAACCAATAATTTAATTCAATTTGTATGGTGCTTTGCAACTAAGGTCAATCCAAGGAATCAAACAAACATAATAACCTGAACACTTTCTCAATGGTCTATGGGCACATGCTGACCACCATTTTCTCATACTAAATCATATTGTTAGAACCATGATTTACAAGAACTAATAACAATAATACTTATAACTGGAGTCAAAATCAATTAGAAAATCATTTACCCTTATATCAATGACCCCTTCTTCTAACTCCTTAAAACTTATCAATTTCTCCTTGGTTAATGTCCCTTCAATATTTAATCAAATTCATAACCTTTTCATATGTCATGAGATTCATTATACATCTTAATACAATAGAATAAGGTTTATGGCCTTATTAATGAAACAATGTATTAGACCATATTGTTAGCATAATATCAATGCATTGACTTGTTACCAAGGAGTCTCATTCAGCCAAAGACACTATAAAAACATCTAAGTTATAATCCAAACATAATATGGTCATTTGATTGTTAATCGATTATCAACCATCTATGGTTTAACCATTTACAATAGTTTTTAAAACTATGTCAAATAAGTAAAAGAGGACTATAATAAAATATTATCTTGTAAACTATTACATCAAAATAAAAATTAAAGTGATAATATTAAGGAAAGGTGGAGTAACCATGAAAGTTTCCAATTGCCTCAAACATCAAAATTTCAGCAAGGTAAGCAACCATAGCACACAATAGCAATATTGACAACAATGCTTATTACAGGTACAACCAACCAAACAACCCAAAAATGCACCAAATAACCTTATCAACAAAAGTAATTAACTCATAACACTCATTATGATAAAAACGTTCAAGAATTGAAACAAAGCGACAATAAGTTATAAATTCCAAATTATTTACGAACCCAGCATGACAAACGTTGTTGAGTGGTTGTGCATGCAACTACATGTATGTGTGTATATCATTATCAGAGTATACATGTGTACATGCAACTGCATACACAACTACATAGTAGGGTTTGATATCACTTTCTTCATAAATCGTTAACCATTTATGAATTATATTTTTTAGCAACATAGTCTTAAATTATGGGATGTGATAAATAGAGCTAGAAGGTTCTCAAGTTAAAACAAGAAGTTGGATCATGCAATAAGGTTGTTTCATGGTTTTTACTTAAGTAAAATGGATTTGGCCATAGAGAATTTAAATGAAAAGAAAAAGTATTGATATCTATGTCTGTAAAGAGTGATCATGTTAAGTCCAAGAATCTAGATGAATTACTTTCCAAGGTTGTAGAAGGGTCAAAATTGGAGGAATGTCAAGACGGCTTGTTTCTGCATATGGATACAAAGAGGAGGACAATCCCATGATTATGAAATCTGAGATTCATTCACAAAAGGAGGAATACAAGGAGGTGAAGCCTAGTTCTAATGATTCTACAAGTCAAGGTGGACTATTTTCTATGATAAATCATAAGTCAGATGTTGAAGAGAGACAAATGTGTTTGACAACAATTCAGGTAAAGGAGAAGAAGGATGATGAAGTTGACATCAATCCTAAAGTACCAATCAATACAAAAAGGATTCCAAATACAAATAAATAATATCAAGAATGCAAAGGGATGGATACTTGGGAATATATTGAGTTTATGTTGTTTTAGATCCCTAAGAAGCATGGGGTGTCTTCATTAGGCTTCATGAAGATATTCATCATTTAGTAAAAGCATGAGTGTGGGGTAAGTGCACAAAGTTGGGGGGCCAAAAATTTGAAAAAAATCACAAAAAAAGACAAAACACGTACGTGTTATATTATAACATGACCGCATTATATTTTTTTAGGTTTGGAATTACCAAAGCATAACGCGTATGTGTTATAACATGTACGTGTTATGCTTGTTAGAAATAAAAAAGGAGCTCAATCCTCTATCATTCTAAATCCCTCAAATGCAAGTTTTAGATATTAACTGTGCCAACCTGTTTTTTCATTTAGCTAGATCTCGAGATCAAACAATTGTCTCTTACTCATAGGGAAGATCTGAATCAATGATGATGCCATGGAGAAGAGGTTGGCACAATTATTTTCTCAAAATTTCATTGAAATTTGATAATTATAGAGTATAATTTGAATTGAATACATTTTTTTATTGTTATAGTTCGAGGTTGAGGAAATCAACCACAACCAAACACTATTATTCTGTTCATCCCTCCCAGCCCTCCCATATTTTCTCAACATCTGCCGGGAAGTCAAGAATATTTAGCAGCCCACATAGTTGAAAACAAAATTAAAATTGAGGATTTAATCAAAATAATGAGAGATTCAAAATCTACAAATCCCCATTGTGCGTCTCTTGCAAACACATTAGAGGCATTGGTTTCTCAAGTTGATGTGGTAACAGGGAAAATTGATCGTTGGAGATCTTACAGAGAGGGTTGTAGGGTTTATTATTATAACAAATTGTCATATGTGGATGTAAAGAATTTTTTTTACAAAAGACCTCAAATGTGCCTTATTCACTGACCTCCACACTAATTTTCCTATTTCATTGTCATGCAAACTATTTCCCATCCATTGGTGCAATAATGATTTGATTAAAAATAATATCTGGGACCGATGGTGGATGGTGTTTGATTTTCTACCTTGCAATAACAACAAGGTGTCACTATAGTTTCTGAGGAAACTCTATTGCGATTTTATCCTCAACGAGATCCCAAATTATTTTGATTTATGAGATTTCCAATGCCAAGGAAAAGGATCTACACAGGATCGACCATGTCCTCAACGTATACCTATTCAATAGGGTAGAGTCCCTGTAAGGAAGCCCCCTCACCTCGAGACTATCCCTTCAATAGTGAAGGAGACAATAGAGATTGATACAATCCATGCACTTCAGGGGATATCTACAACCCTTGTTCAACATATGAGGGATATTTTTGAGGCAGATGCTCACGTATGTACAAAGAGTATTCCCTTAGGGAGTACTAGCATGAGGCCACATCTTTGCTCGTCATGTGGTAGCATATGTTTGGGGCACGAGGAGGAAGATACTTTAATGCATACTAATTTTAATGGAGTTGGCACTGGGGGTGCACATGATAATGTCACTATGTAAGATGCCTTTTTGAGTGATACATTTGGATTACAGTTATTAGTGTCACCTGCACAGGTATTTGTTATGTTTTATTATGTGTGTTACTAAAATATCAGAGTACTTGATTTACTTATATATGTTAAATTTTTGAAATAATTGTATTTATGCATGTATGCATTGATATTGCAGTGTATAGGAGGGGCTTCTTCATCTTGACCACATGCGGAGAGCGTCATGTGTATACATACATCCATAGAGGTAATTTAGAATGTTAATTGTGTAAAATTTTCAAGTACATGCATATATATATATATATATATATATATATATATATATTGAAGTCAAATGTATGTATGTTCTTGTATGTTCATCTAACTCACTTGATAAATGCTTGATAAAGTTCACTAGACACCTCACCACCTTTGTGAAGAGTAGAGAAAGGTGTTGTTGTTGTGATTTCATCTGCGCAACAACTCACTTAGGTATTCAAACAACATGTATTTTCATTAAATTTCTCGTGTAATTCATATTATGTTAAATTACATGTTAATAATTTCCTTCATTGTAGAATTATAAAATTATGTTAATAATATCCTTCATTATGTATATGTAGGAGTTACCTGTGATAGGTAGCATCCCTGTTCATTTGATTCATAGGCATGGTGGGGTAAAAACAATAGTTATATATTGATAATATTAGTTAAAATATTGTCATTACACATACATGTACTTAGTACTATTTTGGCTAATTCTGATGTTTGATTTTATGATCTTATGTGTATGTAGGGAACTTCAACCCCCTAAATTTTGACTTCATGGGGACGGACTCCTCAATCTCATTGTCTTTAGCCCCATTTATACTCCAAGATGTTCAGATGACTTATTTGAGCATGATATGCAGATTCAACATGATCAAGAGCTTGCTGTAAGTTTGTGTATTTATGTATATAATTTCATTAACATGGTGTTAAATACATGTTGAAAACATATATAAATTAAGTTTTGAAAAAAAAACATTGTTTTCATTTACAGGTTCAACTACAGGCGAGAATTTAGTGGAAGAGGACTCCTAACATGAGATCGAACGATCCAAAGTCATCTCATAGATCCCCATCTTCATCTAAGGGAGCGCCTTCTTTGAGAAATCCAAGAGAGGGATAGATTTTGATGATTAGGAAATATATATATATATATATTAGGCATATAAAAAAATGTCATGTAAGACATATATATATATATATATATATATATATATATATATATATATATATATATATATATATATATATATATATATGTCTTACATGACATTTTTTTATATGCCTATGTGCATAGCATTGTATGTACGCCTATATGGAATTTGAACTTGATGGTATATGACATATTTTGGTAATTTTATATTTATTGTGCACATTAAAATACTATTTGGAACTCGATATTTTTGCATGAAACTAATATGGTGTGCACTTTTCAATATTTAATACATTATGGATTATTTTTTTCATTTATTGGTGAGGTACATGTACTAGAGCTTTCAATGTATAATATGCACCAAACTTTAGAAATCACTTTTTATATAATGTATGTATATAAAGAGTTACCTGATATGAGTAATTATTCATTCAATTTATCAATGTGTATATGTGTATTTACCTTACATGTGCTTCTTCTTGCTCATGTTCTCTTTGTACTGGTTCTTATCTTATCATGCACCTACTACATTCTTCAATGCTTCTTAGTCTTCTCCCCTATTAAAACACTTGAGCATACAATCATTAGGACCATCATTAAGACACTTTTTTTTGCAACAAGCATGGATAAAAGGATCTAAGGATGCTCACAAATTCTTACAAGATTCAATAGTTCAAAGAGATTCATCACAATTTGATGCCTTTCATCTGTTGATATTTTTAGAATGTCTCTCTAGATGCATTACTCCAATGCTTGAGAATTTCTCTCTAAATGCAATGACATTATGATTCAGATACTTAATTATTATTGATTGTCCAATCATATCCAATTCGTGTTATTAGCTCTAAATATATAGGCATTTCGAGTTATTTGGAAATCAAATCACACCCTTAACTAGGCTTGATTACTACCCCTATCTTTTTGAAGGCACTTTTGAAAGCATCCATGGGTTTATCATAGAAAAAAATATCAATGAATGAAAGATCACTAAGCCATAGGATAGATGAATCCTATTCAAAACTAAACAAGAAAAATTTACTAGGTGATTGATAACTCTTGTGTGTTCTTATCCATTCCCCTATCAAATTTATTCTTAAGCCAATTTAGTCATTGAAAAATAGCTCCCAGGTGAGGTACCCGAGAAGCAGTGGGAGATTTGGACTCCAAAACGACACCTCCCCTATCGTTCACATAGCCACCCCAACGTGTTGGAGAAGTTGGTTTGGTGCCAAGAGCTTCTGTTTATAAAGTATTGCATCTAACATCCTTACACTGACTTAAACTGCAGTATTTCATGTGTTTGCAAACAATAGGAAAACAAGATAAACAAATGGAGATGTAAAAAAGAAACAGAGGATTTCATATAGGGTCTTGACATGGAGGTTTATGATCTAACGAGATGTGTCTAGGTGGCACGGAATCTGAGAAATCACCATTCAAAGATATGACATTTTTTGTCTCAGGGCTCTTAAGGGACTACACACGGACAAGGTAGACCGGACATACGGGAGCTTTGGCCTTTGAAATGACACCTCCAATATCATTTAACTGGCCACA
Source organism: Taxus chinensis (assembly GCA_019776745.2). NCBI lineage: Eukaryota > Viridiplantae > Streptophyta > Pinopsida > Cupressales > Taxaceae > Taxus > Taxus chinensis. The sequence goes on from CM034155.1 coordinate 389,658,483, forward strand.
CTAATGTGTTGTCGAAGTCGATTTGGCACCATGAGCTTTTGTTTGAAAAGTATTGTGTCTAGAAGCCTTATACTGACTCAAACTGCAGTATTTCGTGCGTTTGTAAACAATAGCACAATGAGAGAACTAAATGGAGATGGAGAAAACTGATAGAGGATTTTTGAGAGGGTCCTAACATGGAGGTGTACGATCTAAATAGACATCTCTAGGTGCTATAGAGTCTGAGAAATCACATGTCAAAGATATAGCATTTTTTGTTCTCAATGTTGTTAATGGAGTACGCCTAGACAAGGTAGACCGGAAGCACAGGAGATTTAGCCTCTAACAATAAAATCCCCTAGTGTTTACGTAGCCACCCCAATGTCTTGGTGAAGTCGGTTCAGTGTCAAGATCTTACGTTTGTAAAGTATTGTGTTTCGAAACCTTACATTGACTCAAATTACAATATTTTGCATGTTTGCAAACAATAAGACATCAAGAGAACCAAATGGATAAGGAGAAAACCAAGAGAGGATTTCATAGAGGGTCCCAATGTGGAGGTGTAAGTTCTGAAAAGACATCTCTAGGTGTCACGGAGTATGATAAATCACCTATCGAAGATATAATATTTTTTGGTCTGAGGGATCTTAAGGGACTACTCTCAAATGAGGCATCTCGGAGGCACCTGGAGCTTTGGCCTCAAAAAATACACCTCTCCTAAGATTTACCTGGCCACCCTGATGTGTTGGTTAATTTGGTTCAGTGCTAAGAGATTCTGTTTGCAAATTATTGTATCTCACAACCTTACACTGACTCAAATTGTAATATTTCGTTCATTTGAAAACAATAGGACACCGAGAGAACCAAATGAAGATGGAGGAAAATGATAGATTATTTTGTAGAGGTTTTAGATGTTTAGGTGTAAGATCTAACTAGAAATCTCTAGGTGTCATGGAGTCCAAGAAATCACCTGTGGAAGATATAACATTTTTTGGTCTTAGGGCTTTTAAGGGACTACGACCGGAAGAGGTATCTTGGAAGCACCATGATATTTGGCATCTAAAATGACACCTCCCCTATTTTTTCCTATCCACCCCGACGTGTTGGCTAAGTCAGTTTGGGTCTAAGATCTTCCATTTGTAAAGTATTGCGTCTGACAACATTACACTGACTCAAACAACAGTATTTCACGCGTTTGAAAACAATAATACAACAAGAGAACCGAACAGAGATGGAGGAAACCGAGAGAGGATTTTGTATAGGGTCCTGACATGGAGGCGAAGGATCTAATGAGGCATCTCTAGGTGCTATGGAGTCTGATAAATCACCTATCAAAGATATAGCTTTATTTTCTCTTAGAACTCTTAAGGGACTAGGCCTAGACGAGGTATCCCTAAAGCCCTAGTAGATTTGGCCTCAAAAATTAAACCTCCCCTAGCATTAACCCTACCCCCCTGACATGTTGGCGAAGTCGGTTTGGTGCCAAGAGCTTCTGTTTTCAAAGTATTACATCTAGTAGCAGTATTTTGTGTGTTTCTAAACAATAGGAAAGTGAGAGAACCGAATGGAGATGGAGAAAGATGAGAGAATATTTTGTAGAGGGTCATAACATGGAGGTGTAGAATTTGATGAGATATATCTAGGTGCCATGCAGTCTGAGATATCACCTGTCGAAGACATAACATTTTTTGGTCTTAGGGATCTTAAGGGATTATGCCCAGACGAGGTAACCTGGAAGCACTGACAGATTCAAACTCTGAAAATACACCTCCCATATCATTTTTTTGGCCACCATGATGTGTTGGAAAATCCAATTTAGTTCCAAGAGCTTCTGTTTACAAAGTATTGCATCTGGCAGCCTTACATTGACTCAAACTACAATATATCACGTGTTTGTAAACAATAGGACATGGAGAGAACCAAATGGAGATGGAGAAAATCAAGAGAGGATTTAGTAGAGGGTATTGATGTGGAGGTGTAGGATCTAACAATACATCTCTAGGTATCATGGAGTCTGAGAAATCACCTTTCGAAGATATAGAATTTTTTTTTGTCTCAGGGCTCTTAAGGGAATAGTCGTGAATGAGGTATCCCGAAAGAACCAGAAGCTTTGGCCTCTAAAACAACACCTCCCCTAGCATTCAACTGGCCACCTTTACATATTGGTGAATTCATTTTTGTGCCAAGAGCTTTTGTTTACAAAGTTTTGCATCTAACAGCCTTACACTGACTCAAACTGTAATATTTCACATGTTTGCAAACAATAGAACAATGAGAGAACTGAATGGAGATGGAGAAAACAAAGAGAGGATTTCATAGAGGGTTCCAACATGGAGGTTTAGGATTTGAAAAGACATCTTTGGGTGCCTCAAATTATGAGAAATCACCTGTTGAAGATATAGCATTTTTGGGTCCCAGGGATCTTAAGGGACTACTACCAGACAGAGTATCCTGGAATCACTGAGAGCTTTAGCCTAAAAAATGACACCTCCCCTAATGTTTACCTAGCCAGCCTTACATGTTGGCAAAGTCAGTTTTGTGCCAAGAGCTTCCATTTGTAAAGTATTGTGTCAGACAACCTTACACTGACTTAAACTGCAGTATTTCACACATTTACAAACCATAGTACATCGAAAGAATTGAATGGATATGGATAAAACTGAGAGATTATTTCATAGAGGGTCCTGACATGGAGGTGTAGGATCCTATGAGACGTATCTAGGTGCCAGAGAGTGAGAAATCACTTATTGAAAATATAGCATTTTGTTGTCATACAACATTGAACAAAAGTCTGTTTTACAAAAACACACATAACTTGGAAAAATGACCTAAAATTGACCTAAAATTTTTCATGAAGCATCAAGACATATTCATCTATCTTCTCCCATATTTTCTTGAAAATGATAGGTCTAAGTGTTTTATCCCATCTCATTTGTACATGCTAGAATAGTGTAAGGTTTCCTGATGCAATTTTTTTCAAATGGAAACTCTTGGCACAAAAATAACTATGCTAACACATCAAGGTGGCCAGGTAAATGATAAGGTGGGTGTCATTTTAGAGGCCAAAGGTCCAAGTGCTTCCAGGATATCTCGTTTGGGCATAGTCCCTTAAGAGTCGCAAGACCAAAAATGATATATCTTTGACAGGTGATTTCTCATACTCCGTGGCACCTAGAGATGTCTCGTCATATTCTACACCTCCACATTGGGACCCTCTTCAAAATCCTCTCTCTATTTTCTCCATCTCCATTTGGTTCTTTCAATGTCCTATTATTTACAAATGAGTGAAATAATGTAGTTTGAGTTAGTGTAAGGCTGTCAGACGCAATACTTTGCAAATAGAAGCTCTTGGCAACAAAATGAATTTTCCGACACATTGAGGTGGCCAGGTAAACACTATGGGATGTGTCATTTTGGAGGAAAAATATCTTGGTGCTTTTGGGCTACCTTATCTAGGAGTAGTCCCTTAAGAGCCCTTACACCAGAAAATTCTATATCTTCGACAGGTGATTTCTCAGACGTCATGGCACCTAGAGACATCTCATCAGATCCTACACCTCCATGTCAGGACCCTCTATAAAATTATCTCTCAGTTTTCTCCATATCCATTTGGTTCTCTCATTGTCCTATTGTTTGCAAATGCTTGAAATACTGCAGTTTGAGTCAGTGTAAGGATGTCAGATGTAATACTTTGCAAAAAAAAGCTCTTGGCACCAAAAAAAAATTAGAAACACATCAAGGTGTCCAGTTAAACAATAGAGGGGTTTTCATTTCATGGGCCATAGCTCCCAGTTCTTCTAGGCTACCTCATTCGGTCATAGTCCCTTAAGAGCCATGAGACCAAAAAGTGTTATATCTTCGATAGGTGATTTCTCAAACTCCATGGCACCAAGAGATGTATTGTTAAATCCCACATCTCCATATCGGGACCCTCTATGAAGTCATCTCTCATTTTTCTCCATCTTCATTTCATTCTCTCACTGTCCTATTGTTTACAAACGTGTGAAATACTGCAACTTGAATTAGTGTAAGGTTGTCTGACACAATAATTTGTAAACAGAAGTTCTTAGTGCTGAACTAAATTCACCAACATGTCAGGGTGGCCATGTAAATGATAGGGGAGGTGTCATTTTTTAGGCAAAACCTCTTGCTTCTTCAGGTCTACCTTGTCCAAACATAGTCCCTCAAGATCCCTGAGACCTAAAAACACTATATCTTTTATAGGTGATTTCTCGGACTCCATGGAACTTAGAGATGTCTCATTAGATCTTACACCTCCATGTGGGGACCCTCTATGAAAGCATTTTTCATTTTTATCTATCTTCATTTGGTTCTCTCACTGACCTATTATTTGTAAACGTATGAAATATCGTAGTTTGAGTTAATGTAAAGTTGTCAGACGCAATACTTTGCAAACAGAAGCTCTTGACACCAAACCAACTTCACCAACACGTTAGGGTGGCCATGTAAATTATAGGGGAGGTTTCATTTCATATGCCAAAGCTCCCGGTGCTTCTGGGCTACCTTGTCCAAAAGTAGTCCCTTAAGATCCCTAAGACCAAAAAATTCTATATTTTTGATAGGAAATTTCTCAGACTCCGTGGCACTTAGATACATCTCGTTAGATCATACACCTCCTCGTCAGGACCCTCTATGAAATTATCTCTCAGTTTTCTCCATATCCATTAGGTTCTTTTGATGTCCTATTGTTTGCAAATGCGTGAAATACTACATTTTGAGTAAGTGTAAGGCTATTTACTACCAACCACGTGAATAATATAGGTGGTGAAATGAGAATTTTAATAATATATTTTAACAATATAGGTGGTGAAATGAGAATTTTAATAAGATATTTTTACAATCTAGGTGGTGAAATGAGAATTTATGTTTATTGTTCCTTTCTAATATTTAATTTCCCTTAGCTTCACTTGGCTTTGAGAATAACAAATTCTCTACTAATAGTGCCAACCACATGAAGGTGGAAGGATATTTGGCACCACTAACCTACATAAACATGTTAGTAAGCAATTAAATATAATTTTAAATCCTCTAGAATTTAAAGAAAATCATTAAAATAAATATTCAAATTAAAAATTCATGAAGAACATACCTTTGTAAATTCAATCCAATGAACCGCATGGATCAACTCTACTCTTGACAGTAGCAAGAATTGCTTCATGATCTGATTCACGAACCTTCCAAATATTCTTGTTTAATGGCCTACCTCGATATTTGATCAATTTAATATTTTTTGTAAGACCCAAATGTGATTAGTGAACTATCTTTCAATGTACTTCATAGTATTCAAACAACCAAGCCAAGTTCACTATTCACATCGAAGCCAAGTTCTAGTGACTACCACTAATCTAGTGTGATACTCAAGGCCTTCACTATCAATGACTATGGAAATCAATTTTTTTACCCTCTACACAACAAGACAAGAAGTAGTTCCTTCCATATTCATTGAGTTATGTCGCAATAAATTCAAAAATGTGCCCTAATCACAAAGTAAAAAGCAATTAAAATTTAAAATACATTAAGATTTGATCATTTAATAATTTATAAATCTAAAACATGGCATATATATGTACCTTGTTGTACTAAATCAAAGACTTGGTTAAAGTCAGGTGATGTTGTCATATGATCTGTAGGTGATACAAGTTGTAATGCTCGTGGAACTTCATATACACTGTCAAGTGGAGTTAGAGGTCTACAAATATTTTTATCCACCCATTGCCGTGAATCACATTTATTCCATGAAAAATCAATGCATGATATACAAAAACATGCCACGCACCTAGGATAAAGAGTCCAAGAACTTGCATATGAACTACAGAACTCGTGCTTGTCACATGATCCTACAACTATCATACAATCTTAAGAGTTTGTCAAATTTTGTTCCTATACCAACTAGAAATATCTACAAACAGTCGAATTGGACACTTGAGAATCCATGTTCTTGACACACCAATCAACAATTCTTTTTTAACTTTAACTCTTCTCTTGCAAGTGTTCTTTTCATCCATGCTCCTGCACCATCATGATCTCCTTTCCCATATCCTGTCTTAGTAAAAATCCAAATATGTTGTACACCTATTTCTTTGGGAATCCTTCTTATCTGATAAAACATCCATGCATTATAGAATTGTGATGTACAGTTTTCTGAATAAATGTAATGTTGATTGAAAGAAATGTTCCTCTCATTCAAGTTCACATAGAAAACCTGGAAACACCCTTGCACATATTCTATAGAATTTTTCTGGCCATCATAGATGTAGGAATGATACTCTCTTAATATTTTTTGATCTTGCTCATTCCTTTTTGAGGAGTGCATGAATGTTATATGCATGAATATAGCAAATTTCATTGTGTCATAGTATTGAGACTAAACCTCAATTTGTGGATGGAATGTGTAATTCTCTATGAAGTCAGATATTGAAACAATACTGCCAAGTGGGAATGTGTCCTTGCTTAACTTGAATTGTTCATCCAACCATTGAGCTCTGTGTGTGTTCCATGCATACTCATAAAAAAAATTCTCTTTGAATTTGACCAAATATTCTTTTACAGGTATTTGTTCTTGAACAAGCTCACACCTCTTAGATTATTTTCCATATTTTAATTAATATGCCACTGATTTATATTTTTTGAAACCAACCAATTAGTTTCCTATTGAATCTGTACTCTCCTCATGGATACAAATTTTTAGATTTGGCACGCCACCACATACGTTGCACATTCCATCCAAACATGCTTTATTATAAAAAATTATCTACTTGATTTTTCACAAAATATTGGCGAAATAAATTCCCTTGAAGAGTTTTACAGGAAATTTAATCTACACTCCTGTAACATGATGTCAGTATGCAAAACATGTCGTATTTGACAAAAAGCATCATAATGCATTGAAAATTCAACATGATGCCTATAGTAACAAGTGGTACATGAGTGACTGATTTTTACATAAAAGGGTTTGTTCATTTCAAAGAATCTTTGGCTAATGTTAATTTATGGATTTTCATTTTAAAACCTAGATAACAATTGTGTTTGAGTCATAGCTAAGATTTTTTTTTACACATGATTCATGGTTATGAGAACTTATTCTTCTTTTTACTATATCTCTTTTATTAGGTGACACTCTTGTGTTCTCATTCCAAAATTTGATAATTAATTCTTTTAGAATATTAGATGTATTATTGTCTTTCCATGGGAGTCTACTAGAGAAAGCCCAATAGTCAGTGTTATTGATTGACTCAAGAATTTTGCGTCTCAATATTGCTTTCATTAGTGTTTTTCTATTTATCTTCAAAGAACTTCTTGTTTTTCTAATCAAGTGTTTATTAATTTATTTATCACTTACTATAAAATTAGCAAGTGCATGTCGTGTAGCATTATTATCTTTGGTGTGTCTATTAGCACCTACAGTTTGGTATACTTTATATATATTTTCAACAATTGACATATTTCGATCAACAACCTTAGAATTTATTAACCCAAAGTTCTTCATTGTAGGTCTCATCTTAATTAATTTCATCAATGTAATAAATAATTGACATCTTTATGTGTCATTTAAATTCACAAATTAATTATCCCAAATTTCCGTATCTTTTCTTCTTGCATTTCTGTTAGAAATTTTGTTAGGCATTGGTTTAATAATGTTTTCATCAATTTCAATTAAGTGAATTGGTTTTCTTTACAAAACAGAAGGATACTTTCTAAGAGGTGAAGATTCATTAACAGGGTTACTATCTTCATTTAGTGTTTCCATACAAATTTCAGGATTAACATTTAGATTCTCAGGTAAAAGTTCAATTCTTGGATTCTTAGGTAAAACTTCAACATTTGGATTCTCAGGTAAAGCTTCAACATTTGGATTCTCGGGTAAAGGTTAATCATTTGGATTCTTAGGTAAAGGCTCCATTCTTGGATTCTCAAGTAAAACTTCAACATTTGGATTCTTACATAAAGGTTCAATAATTGGATTCATATCAATTTCTTCATCCATAAAAACATTACCGTTCAATTCAATATCAACATCCGAAGCAAAATCATAATTCTCAGATACATTAGATACATTTGATATAGCAGAAGTACCTTTCCCTACATGAAGTTTTTACATCCTCTTCACTTTCTTAATTATCATCTCTTCCAATTGCTCCAGTTTCTTTTAATTGACTTTATTTTTGTTCTTACGCCATCTTTTTTCACCCATGATTGTAGAATAATATATTGTGGGGTAGGGGAAAATATGAAGTACTAAAAATTTACAAAGAATGTGTAGGAATTTGTAGACCAGATAGAAATATGACAGAAAACCCATGAATAAGGGGAAAAATATGTTGAGGCCCTCGATAAATAAGTATAGAACATAACACATACACATTATAACACCTACACATTTTTCTGCTTCATTTTTTCCATGTCATGCCTTGAATCTTGGATCTGGTATGGATCCCAAAGCCTAACTCATGGACCTTCAAAAACACAACAAACCACATGCTTTTGTAGTTAAATGCAAAAATATCTCTTTTGCCATCATAAATTGACATAAAACATTCGATTCATTTAATAAAAATTATACCAAGATGTAGAGTAGACTATCTACTTTCTAAAAATATAAGTTTTCAAATTTTCTAACTAATATAAGGTTCCCATATTATTTGTTTTCTAATAATTCATTTTTATATCTATTTTTTGAAGTTTAAACACATCTATCTTTTGTCATATATTTTTTTTGGCTCATCGAAATTGATTTTTTTTTTATACTAGGCCAAATTCTATACACATTCAAAAAAAATCTAATTTTCCATATTTTTTTAGGTAGTTAGGGGGGGGGCACGGTCGAAGATCTGTTATGTTTTTAAATTTAAAATTTCTATACTAGAAAAATCATTAAGAAAATAATTACTCGCTAAAAAAATCTTTAAAAAAATGTAGCCCAAACTAGATGCTCCGAGAGCTATCTTTCTACTAAAGGGTTTTAAATAAACTAAATAGTTCTCAAAAAATGGTGGGGGACACGAAAGTCACTCTGTCATGTTTTTTAATAAAAACAGGAGCACCTGTTGGTATTTTAGTTATTTGACCCACTTAAATTTATTCATTTTCAATAAAATTTAGTATCTTAGAAACTAGACTAAAAATGATATGATTCATGTTTATACAACATATTCCAATTTTGAGTCTAACTATTCAAAAAAATCGTGCAAGTTGAAGTTTTTTATTTTTCAGAAAAATGCATCCACTTAAGACCCCCTTTTGGCTCCCCAAATTGGTGCACTTACCCTTTGCTTTACTAATAATATTGAAGGTATGGAGAATTGAGATATGTTCCAAGGTATGTGGAAATATTTCTTATTGATGTACTTCAAGAATTTATGAATGTTTGATAGGTAGTTAAAAAGTTTTAAGAGTATGGTTGCACAAGTTTGTGTTGTCATAAGGTATGAAGAGTATTAGTAGGTAGATTGATTGTTTGAAGAAATGTGATAACCACATTTTGAGAAAAAATTGAGTTTAGTGATCTAATTTAGGTCTGTAAATATCGAATAAAAAAAGATTGATTTTTTTAAGCATGTATAGGTATGCAGGTTTATGAAAACTCAAGACACTTGAGAAGATATTTGGTCATTGAAGCATCATGAAGATATGTGTAGGGTTATAATCATGTTGAATATTTGTAGCAGCTATGAATAGGTTTATAAAGGCATGACGGTCAACTGAGAAGATGATAGAGTTGTATTTCAGTTTTTGGAGACACAATATCAAGGTAGAGTTACTAAAATCTATGTACGCATGTCAGTGAAAGCATAAAGGACAAATATTGATCCTTATGAGTATGTTTAGCTTAAGTTCAAAATGTTGACTATTACAAATGGCAAGATAACATGATAGTACACAATCTATGAATAGTTTGATGTTTTCATACCTATATTGGTATGTGTTAGTTGAGAAGAAGTTCCTATAGATATGTGAGATTGTTGTGAAAATATAAGAGATGTATTTTTAGGACATGTTTGTGTGTTGTCTTTAGTCTAGCTACAATCATGAAGTTGTGCTCTCTTAAGAATGTTTCTTAAAGAGATAGAAAGTAGAGATATATATTTGAAGAATATGATTCATGTTGAGAAATTTGTGAGAAGAACAAGAGGTTATAGTATATGTGAAGATAGTTAAGATGTATGAGTGCATGTTGATCCTATAATTGTGTCTTGAGACATTTTTTAGGTTTGTGATGTCTATGATAGATAGTTTAAAGAATATTATATGCATGAATGGGTAGTAGTTTGAAACTTCAGACCTATATTAGACTGTTCTAGTTGAGAAACAAGTGTTTCATGGACTTCAAGGAAAAATGTGAAGACCCAACAGGTCAGTGAAGGTATATAAGAGGTGTATTGGTCTCAATCATCAAGATGTGTGCTCGAGGAAGATTTGAGGAAGGGCTTAGACTATTTAAGAAGAAAGAGTTGTTGGTGCATTCTCAAGGTGTAATCTTGGAGGTATGATGATAAGGTTATCAAGGTAGGTTATCATCTGGAAAAGAATCTGGGCATGAAATAAGTTTCTCAAATTTGGGTATGTTCATCTAGGAAAATTTCAATAAAGTAAGTGTTGATCAGTGGAATAAGGTAAGTATGTGAGTGACTCTTAAGATGGGATGTAGGTCCAAGAATGATCTATTGAAATGATATTTTTAGCTGCTGATAGTTTTAGTTGATTTTGGTAATCATGGATTTATGACTTGTGGTTTGGTGATTGTGCTTCTAGAAAAACATGGAGGAGAACCTTAGTATAGAAAAAAAATCATTTTTTCGATTAGGTGTGAATAATCTTAAAGGGAGCTTGTGAGCTTGGTTCAAGGTATGTAGTTTTCTTATCTTGTTTAATTTCTTCATAAGATCTGATTTTTTACATTGGATGAGAAAATTTGATTATGTCAAAGATGGAGGTGTAATTTTTTTTACTCAAGAAGGTTTGTCACAATTATATGGATTAAAAAATAACTTTTGGTATTAGTCTAATAGTCATTGATGGTGTCTAGATTTTGTTGTCTTGATGATATAATAATTAGATGATTAGTAGCAAGGTTACATGGCTCTTATAGTAAGGATGATGTACATGTTATGATTTATATGGTGTGTGTTAAGATGTTAATGCAAGAAAGAGTGTCTTGTTGAAGGTGCTTAGTCTGAGGGGGAGCTTGGTAGCTCTCAAATTGGTATATACAAACACAATTATTAGATATTTTTCTAGTCATTATGCTTGAAGAAAATAATCATTTTGAGTTAGATAATGTGTGTTACTAGTAGTAAAAGGTCTCAGCGGGAGTCATTCATGTGTTTGTAGCTCATTAATAGGTAAGTATCTTAGTGAAAGCATGCATGCATAAAAAATAGATATGAAGGAATAATCTATTACTTTTCTGATTTGGTTAATATTTCCAACCATGTGGTGAGCCCTAAAATGTGATGATAGAGGAATACAACTAATATGTTGCAGGTATGACCCTTTTTTCATTAATCTCAAAAGGGGGAGAAGGATCACATTGAGGAGTGTTTTCCATCAATGAAAATTGGGATGATTGTTGGAATTTTACTATCATTGATGTCAAAGAGTGATGATGAAGATTTTGAGTTCTCAGTGGTGATGGAGAATTTCCATTTATGAGGCCAATATTATAGGTCATTAATGACAAAGGTGGTGTCAAGGCGGTATCAAGGTATATAAGCATGCATAGGTGTATTGAGATAATACATTGAATATTAGGTCTACAAGAGTTGTCATGAGTGCAAGAGGAATTTCTTCAGATCATTTCTTGATTGAAAATGGTCACCATGTGGAAGGTACAAGTATACAATGAAGAACATGAAGACAAGTCAAGTGCTCAAAAATCCTAGTCAAGGGGTACTCAGCCTAGGTACATGAGATATGGATAGATGCAGGCAGTTTAAGATTGTTTAGCATTATGATGCATGATTATAAGGTATATAGAATCTTAGGAGTGTATCATAGCATGTTCATAGGGATATGAACTTAGATATAGGTCCAAACTAGACCTATTTATATGCCCTAGGTGGCCTAATGAAGTAATATTGTCTGATTCTGATCTAATTGTGCAAAGGTGGGAATTGGAAAAGGTATAGTAGGTTTTCCTTGAGGTTTGGAAAATATTTCAGGTCTCATGTTACAAGATAAAACAATAAAATGTGTTTTTAGGTCTATCAAGCTCTTGGAAATGAGAAAACCTACCTGAGAAGGATTGCTGTATGCTCATTGGCATGTGTGACCTCTATATGCAAGTCTGACCTCTTCAGGAGAGATGAGAAAGGGTCATAATGAGGATATCTAAGCATTAATTCAAAGATTAAGGTTCCAATATTTATGAATAATCATTAAGAAGGTAAGGTGTTCTAAATCCATCCTAAAAACATACTAATGTAGCGATAGATAAGTTCTTTCTCAATATGGACCAAAATGAATTGGGTGAACTAGTTTGAGGATTGGAGGATTGTTGGCGAGAATATTTTTTGGTTGGATAAAATTTTGGATATATTTCCAACACTATGGGAATCTAATTCACTCTACTTTAACGGTGTAACTTTGTATTATATGTGAGTATGAAATTTGTTTTGATGGTGGCCTCATGACCGAGGATCCAACAGGGGTGCTCCACTGAACCTACAGAGAAATCTTGCAATTTCTTGAAAGAGATGAATTTTCTAGGAGAACATGAAAGGGAGTGAGAAAAAGAGAGGGGGATTAATGTTATAGGTAGAATATCATAGTCCTATACATATTAACAAGAAAGTTCCAACATATAATAGAATAAAAAAATTATATAAATGATAATAAGACAAGTTAATATTTAGAGCAAAAAGTTTCAGAAATATCACAATAAAAAAAGGCATGAAAATCCTTCTTTCTTCATTGATGCTTGAGAAAACTTGTACATAGCAAGAATGGGAAGAACATAGACATGACATGTAGAACAATTACTATCTATTTCATTCATCACGAGGAATAATCTCTGATGAAAATATAAAATTGAAAACCCTTAAGAAATATAATGTCATTACATTATATAGACCAAGAAAATACCATGCGTCGACCCCCCATGTGGCCTTTCACCTGTCCTTTCCACTTGTGAATTTTTATATTCCTAAGAAAGAAAATTAATTCCCCTTCTATTAGTTAAGTATGACTTATTATAATTTCAACTATAGTCATATTAATGAATAGGAAAATCATCATGATTTCTCGCGACGAAGAATTGGAAATGGGGTAGAGAAGAGGAGGAAGAATGAGAGAAGAGAATGAAGAAGGAATGTTGATGAATATTATGCCTTTCCGCCTTCTCCTTGTTACCAGACTTATTTGATGAAATGTCCCATTGCGTTTATAATTTTTACACCATGATAAACCACATTTAGATGATACACCAACACCTCAAATTGAGTGTTTATAAACACTATTGAATGATCACTTTGATGACCGTAGGCATTACTCATTGAGGTCCCCTCCAAAGACATTTGAGGATGGAAACTGATCTCTGATGAATTTTTATAGATAACCACACTATTGTACTCATTAGAAAGCTTTGATGAAGTGAATTTTTAAAAATTTATCCCCACTAATTATGACCATGATTTAAATCCTTTTACACAATGCTCGGAAATCTTGGGTCACTAAATGAGTGTTGATAAAAAATATTTCAAGACTCCTCAATGTGAGCTCAAGATGGACACATGAATTTCTCATAGTGATACTCCTTGATACTTTATTGATAACCACCTAAAATTATTGATCTCTCCCCAACCAAATAATTTCAAATCATCTAGATCCTTGAGTTATGAATATGGATTTATCTACTACGCCCTGCAATGCATTACTTTTCTTCTAAGCACACTTGAACTTAGAAATATGTTACCAAGACCATTATAAAGTTCTCAATTCTCTATTTGAGACATGAAATATTCTTATAATCCTAAAAAGAGTACAAAAATTGGAAATATGAGTGAAAATAAAACCATCTGTAAATGCCTATGCTCAAAACTAAAACTTGTAATTTTTAGAACCTGGGGTCTAGGAGCTGTTATTTTGGGAAAGATTGTTTTTTGCCTTAGTGTTAGAAATGGGAGGTTCTTATCATGTTTGAATCATGTTAAAAAAAATTTCGTGGCCAACTCGATGAAATTTGTATTTTTAAAAAGTATATTTTTTTATTTTTTTGATCTTTTATTTTTTTCATTTTTCGACCTGTGTACCCTAGGTTTACATTTTTTTTATTTTCACTATTTTTGTCTTTTGGAGGATTTTTTCATTTTAGGAAAGTTAAAAAATATATATAAAGTATAAACCAATGACAATTACTATTTTTGGAAGTTGGTATTTTATTCATGGTTTGACAAAAAAATCCATTTTCCTTCTAGTTTTTTGTTCTGGAGGCTTCGTTCAAAATTTGAATTCAAACTGCCTTCTGGATCTACAGAAAATGGTAGAAAAGGAAGCTAGGGAAAAAATTTTTGAATGTTACCCATAAAAAATATAATACACATTTTGAAATTTGGTTTTTTATAGTATCAAGGTGCTTGGGAGAGGAAGATATGCTCCAAATTTTGTTTTATTTAGCTCTTTGGTTTTCAAGTTATGAGGAATTCTTCAATCTTTCCAACAAGGGTTTCTGACAGAAAATGGACATGGTTTTGGATCATATATATATATATATATATATATATATATATATATATATATATATATATATATATATATATTGTGTTTCAAAAGAGGATAAAGATGGAAAAAGGATGAGCAGATTAATGGAAATGGGATGGAAATTGAAGAAATGGAGGAAGGAAGAAAATCCAGTAACAATGGTTTCCATGTTTGTGTGTGCGAGTAGTAGCAGAAGCATCTAGAGGTAACACAAATGAAAAAAATTACAAATGTCTTCAATGAGGGAAGGATAAAACTTTCATGTCCCAATCGTTCCAAACATTTGGTAAAATTTTTACAAAAATTGTTTTCCCTTCCCATTGGGCCATTTGTCGTGATGTGATTTGCAGTTCAGGATGAGAAGGGGCTAGAAAAAAACACTTTACCACTTGCCAAGGTCACATTTTTGGTTAAGGGATTAAATGTGAGGGGGGAAATTTTTGTGTCCCAAACATCCAGAATGTTTGGGATGGTTGGTGAAAAAATAAATTCATCTCTCTAATTGGGCCACATGGTGTTGTGTGACTAGATAGAGCTGGTGGCTCAAAATTGGTGCATGGGCACTTAAACTAACAAAAGGGGCTCCAAAATGGTAACATCATCACCCAAAGGAATAGATAGGATGGGGGAAAATTTTTGTGCACAAAAATTCATAATTATTTGAGATTATTGGTGCACAAAAGTGGGCCACTCTTTGATTGGATAAAATTTCCAAGCTTGAAAATTTTCTAACTCTTGAATCGTACCTTGGAGGTAAACTTGCCACATGAATAACTTGAGTTCATGGAAGTATTTTTATATGATTATTTATATGAAATTTTATGTAAAAGTATTTTTTAACAAAATGGTGATGGTATCATACCTTGATTGTTCCTGAAATCCCCTAAAATATAGGAGATTTACTCCGGATCAAAGGTTGTGCATGCTTAAAATAGATTGTGGATAGAACCACCTAAGTGTTGTGAAATATTTGTTACCATCATCATCTAGAGCTTTGATTTATATTTTTGATGATATGTTTTTGGATTCTAACTCTTCACAGAGCTCTTAAAATTACTTCCCAAAGCTTGGGAGCTATTTTTACACGGTGCACTATTCCACACTATAGGACCCACTTTTGTTGAAACTACTCCAAAACATATGAAAATTACCATATTCTTCTAAAAATAATTTAAAAAACATTAATATCTCTCTGATACACCTCCATGATGATTTTGAGTCCTTATTTTCACTCCAAGGGGTGTGTACTTTCCTCAAGAAGATCTAAAAATACCTTTTCCAATGCTTCTTAGATATCTTGTCTTGAAAGATCTCATTTTGGAAATGTTTTAATTAAATGGATATCCATAAATCACATACGGATATGATAACAAAACACATCATACCATTCATAAGAATGGGATATGATGAACACAGGGGTTAGGGTAACCTAGAGGAAGGCTTAAGATGACCTTGAAGAAGAAAATTTCACTCTAGGGGTATGGTCGTCTTGATTCCAAGTATGAATTTTTCCATTGAAAAAACTCATGAAAATGGTTGGATCTAACTTTGGGACATGTTTTGGATTTCTTGCAGCAAGGAAATTACATGAGAACTCCAAAATCTCAATTCATAACATTGACCAGTTTCTTATCCATTGGACTTAACGAAGTCATTTAGAACAGATAGTTAGGAGTACACACAAAAAAATCAGAAACACATAACACACAAAAAGGAAAGAACACACACAAAAATAAAGGGAAACACATACCTAAAATAACCTATGGTATCATATGGGTAAAACCCACTTTCACTGAAGCAATTTCCCTTTTTTGAAGTTATCCCTATTTAAGTGGTACCATTAGATGATGTTGTTCTATGATTCCATTGACTGACTCAAGAAATTAGTCACCCTCCTCAATTGATTATGAAATCTATATGCTTTCATTATTTTCTTTTTATTTTCTAGGAGTGAGCCAATGTGAGCTTCTTTATGTTCAGAACTTCACTCAGAAATTTCAATTCCTTTATTCCCTTTGAAATCTGTTTCAAAATTCCAATTGTTTTCCATGTCCGTCCACATTGCTGATTTCTCATTTACCATCTTATCACTGACCTAGGGCTGATTTTTGTTTGAAAATATTGGATACCTTGAGTTGTCTTCTTTCCCACATTCAATCTCATGGAAATATTTTCTACAAGAGTCATTGAATTCATAGTTTGTTTCCATTTCATTATGAGGGTCTTGGATATTGAGTGAAGAGATAGGCATAATCTCAAGCGTATCTTGCATGGCCATGGATTGAGCCAAGATTTTGAGATTTATCTTGGTTCTTATGTGCCTTTTGTTTCATCCAAAATTTCTTGTAATAAATACCTCTTTGAAAATACCCAATTCTCACCTTTAACTTCATTAAAAGAATATTCATTCTTAACTTCAAGGAAACAACTAGGAGGAATTTCTTCATTACCTTCAATATCATGCCATTCTAATACTTTTTTGTGGATGGGAGTATCAAAATTGAGGGTCTTGGAATACTTTGTTTCAATTTTTTATTATATAAAATATCCTCTTCTTCGAATGGGAAAGAAAACACTTCAACTCAATCAAAACGTCTGTCACTCATTGGTTCATGAGGGGCTTCAAATTCTTCACCTTGCTTTTCCTGATCATGGTTGATCTCCAAATTTATTGAGGATTCCAAATTGGATTATTTCTTTTCTTTCATATATAATGAGTTCAATGCTCAGCCTAAGATCTTCTATTTCTTCTATGGATATTAGGAGTTCTTGCATAAAGCCTTCCTTCAAATGCCTTGAGAGCTTTGTAGACACTCAAAATTTACACTCCTCATTTTATTTATCATTTAATTTCACCTTCACAATATATTAATCAAATACATCATTTAAACTCATATAAAACATATCCTAAGTGTAAAAAACCTTCACCATATCCACTTCATGTAAATACCTCTCTTGTAGTTGTAAAATCTATTCTTAACCACCTAAAACTACTTGAAAACTAGAAACAAAAATAAAAATCTATAACCATCCTAACCCCTACACTTTGACCTCCAACATCTTGCCAACCATTTACCCAAAGTCATAAACTAAATAAATTTGTTTAAAAGTGGTTTTAAGAAATTTATAACTCAAAATACTTAAAAACATAGATCACTAGTGATTTAATTGAATAGTTAGCGATTATATATAGTCGTTATCTACTTTTTCTATAATATCCTTAATTTTGAATCTTCGAGCTCCAGCTTTCTATATTTAGCTTTAGAATCCTATGTCTCATCATTCAAAACAAAGACACCAAGGCTATCATCATGTATCATTGGATATCACCATCAAGAACTGTCAATCATTTTGAGGTCAATTCTTCATCACCCAAGTTGCAGATGCATCAGAACACCCTCTCCAAATTTGATCAACCCTAGACAAGGTTTGAGGCATCTTTTATCTTCATAACACCTTCAAGGTATTCCTAAAATATTCATTTTTCTTTTATCAATCACATTTAACTTTTAAATAGTTTGAAACATCATTCTACATCATCAAAAACTCGTTTTTATTAATCTGTCAAAAATTACTAGATTTTCCAACTATTCCCTTAATCACTAGTGATTGGCCTAATCACCTAGTATTTACAATATTTTTTTCTCAAAATTCATTTATCAGTTTTCATTATATTTTTTGCTTCTAACATTTCTTTGAGAATGGCTCTATTTTAAATGGTAATACCTGGTCAATCACATGAAATTGCCAGGATTGAAAACCTTCTGATAGTCCAACACCCCTTTTTTCTGGGAACAATACAATATTATGCATGGGCTCACATTTTACACAATCTGATTTGAAGACACCAATCAAGAAATTGAATATAAATTTGAATTCCTTCGCAAGATCAAACAAGAGACCAAATAATTGTGATACAACTACTTTGAATGTGTTCAGATTGTATCTGCCCTCTCTTGGGCCACTTTCAAAGCCACACAGGACCTTCCCATTCATTTGGAATTTTAGAGATTCTTACCTTCTATCTAAATATCCATATTGATTGTTTATCTTTTTCTTCATCCATGTCATTTCTTTTTCAATCTAGTTAATTGGCTAATAGCGAGTTGACATCCTCTAAGGAAGTCCCTTTGAATTCCTAGAATCATCCTTTATAGAGCAACTTACCTATTCATTTATCTAATCCTTTATATTTAGTTTCTTTGATCACATATTACTTTGTAGGATAGGAGGAGTTACACATAAATTTTTACTTTATCAACTTCTATTAAAAAATAGCGTCAAAATCCATATCTGTGGGTATCGGTAAACCCAACATCTTCTAAGGTCAGTTTTGTTTTTCATTATTTTGATGCATTAATTTGACTAAAAAGGTAAAAACATATCTAAACATTATCGCATGCCTAGTGGGACCTTAAATCCATTCTTCATTTGTGTTTTGTTTCATTTAAATCATATATTCATTCATTTTTAGGCCTTTTACTCTGTAATTGCTAGCGATCCAGCCAAATCACTAACTATTATATCAATCATCGACAATATCTATGAGTGCTTTTGATTACCTAGCTAGTCGGCCCCTAACATCATCTTCTCTATTTTTTTCTATCTTCTGCTAACACTTTTTCAAGTTTCTTCTTTTAGAGGATTTTTATTTCTACTTATTGTTTTGCTAAAAAAATAAAAAAGGAAGCATTTTTTGAGGTGATTCCTGTACAATGGAAAAATGACATGTGAGCTGAAGTATCTACCAGTAACTCTTCCTCATACCTGACCTCCAGAGGTCATGTTGAGACGGTTGGTGAATGTGGAATTTATGTGGATACAGAAAAACTAGTTGGGTAATCTTATATCCTCAACACACAATAATGGAATCTACAAATCTAAGGCAAAGAAGGCCCTCCTAACCTGAATTGGTGTAATGGATCGTTCAAATATAATAGCTACTCGGACGCTCCAATCAATGTCAAGCTCTGCTGAGATCCTATTTATTGGCTTTTGGATACATGGAAGGTGACTTGTAGGTGCTTCGAGTATATTTCCAAATAAGTTCATGAAAAATGGTGATGAGATGTGTAGTGGATCCTCCAGGGTTTTATGGATGATTCTCTGGTCTAGTGTAGAAATCCTTGGCTTGATTAGCTACTACGTTTAATAAGGAGAATTGTGTAATGATGTCTGGTGGGAGTGGTGAGGACCTTAATATTAGTGTTCATAAACCAGTGTCAATATCTGATTGATTAGTAGGCCCATTTGGTTGTGGGACCTGTGGATCACAATCATAAGTTTGTGGTTGTGGCAAACCTCCTATGCTCATATGAGGAGTTAATTTCTCCTTTTGATTATCCAATAATCATATGCCTTTTCATCCTCTATGTTTAGAGCTAGAAGTTGTGTAATTTTCTTAGAAATATATTACAAGTGTTTTAGTAACTTGAATGCGTAAGCTAGTATCTATGTCAATGAGGATGTCTCCTGCGTTAGGTTGTGGAACTAAAGGATCATAAGCCAAATAGTTGTTCTCTTTTGAGTCCTTGTACAGTCATGTAAACATCTTATCAAGGCAGTTTGTAATTAGGAAAATTTGACCAGAATTTGTATGCCTTGTCGTCTTCAATATTTAACTCTCTCAATTGTTCAGTAATTGTTCATAAGTCTACCATTATTCGAAAAACTTGAATCCTAAGGTCTTGATCTATATCAGCCAGTGTTGTGGGGAGAGTTGATTAAGGCACTATTGGTTCAAACACATATTCCCTGAATTCCCTAGGTCCCGTGGATTTTCATGCAAAAATGATTCAACTTTAACTAAAACTAATAAACTAATTATGAAAGATGTATCTACACTATGCATGTATTCTTTTATCTGTGTATTTTCGATGAAGTATTTTAAAGGAATTAGAAGAGCATCTATTCTAATATATTCAGAAAATGGACAATTAATCTAGTAATAAAATCAAAACAAGCAAAGTAACCTGGTGTAGCTATTTGTTTGTGTAGTTATGAATTTATCCTAAATATCTAAACTAATTAATTTAAATCGAAAGACTCTCGATCCTTCCTCAGAAATGAGGAATGAATCATAGTTTCTCAGAAACTATCAATCCCCAATGCTTCCCTAGCAATATCGAGAGGGAGCTTTGACTGAAATGAAATAATTTACTACTCTATTTGATATGTTATAACTAGAACTTTGACAGCTCAAACCTGGTAGTTTACAAAATAGTGGTAACTTCAGTTGTGTGTGAATTTGTCCCCTCAGTGTGATCTCCTTGTTCCTTCGTGTTCTTGTGAATCTAGAAAAATGTGTATATGATAGAATCAATAGAGAGAAGGTAATAAAACAATGTAGCTTTGGATATAGATTGAATACAATATGAGTAAGAGAGGGATAATGCAAGTTAACAAAGATCAACTATGCATTTCCTAGTGGGATTTATTGCGGGAATACAGCACAAATACTCCGAGATTTCTAGAAACTATCTTTTGTGACCAAACAAAACCTACAACTCTAAATGCATTCCAACCTAAGAATGAAACTACCTTATTCTAAACTGATTTTCTTAGAACAACAATGAAGCAAAATTGAAACAAGAAGATCAAATGACCTCTAGACAGCAAGGGAAAACTAACAATGGATGTGAAACATGAAACTATTGGAATTCTAAGCAATAAACATCAAAAGACTGAATGATTAAATAGAGAATGAGAGGGGGTCTCTTGTGTGAAAACAAGCTGGGTATTTATAAAAAATGCATTCACTAGAAGGTAACTTGGAATGGAACTCTTTTACCATCAAACAAAGAGATAAAAACTATTCACAGGGAGGCCAAAACATAAATGCAAAACAAAGTAGCTGAAGAATGTGGATAGAAATTTGAATTTAACGTTTGACAAGATAGTTGGAACATTCTGGAAAATGCACACAGGACCTCCACCTAGGTAGGGCAGTGGTCTCATCACTTAAGACCAAAATGCAAGGAAAAAGGGGGGAAGAGGGTAGAAAAAAGCACACGGAGGTTGGATGAGGCATACGAGATACAAACGTACACCTAGTGAGATTTTCTGGATCCCAAACACCTTACGAGGAGACTTGTATCATCATTGGGGTATGTGTAAACCTCTTTCTGGCAGTGTAGTACTCTATAATTTTGGGTACATATATATTACCCCCCTCAGAGAATATTTTTAGCCATGAAGAGGCATAAATGGTGGATCCGTGTATGGTGGTCCCGAAATGGGGAGTTAGGAGTCATACCCGACACACCCGTGTGTCGAAAAGTCACCATCCAAAACTCCCACTATCTATAAAATGAAAAAAGGGGACTCAAGTGCAGATGGATAAAATAAATTGAGAAACAAAACTAAATTGATATGAAATGAGGACTTACCATTTGCGTGGGGTTTAGAACTTACCTCCATCGATGCTCCAACCTTGCAAAAGACATTCAAAATCAAATTTAGAAAGCTATATATATAAAATGAACTCATTTTACTATTCATTTGTGCACGTGTCGATTTGGTGGGTTTTGAGCTTTGGGACCCACAGTGACCATTTTCAATGAGAGTATAGTCAAAATGTTCCATTGCAAAAACATGATCATAGCCCTCTCAGAATGGAACATTAGCCTACGATAGTCTCAAGTTAGTTCTTCTCATTTTAATCGTTTTCAAATCCAAAATATAGAAATGTTGAAATATTTTTCATGGGGGGATCATTCTCAAAAATACTAGTCTTAAATGAGTCTCTAGGGGGGAAACCCATAGGGTAGGTCTTTATTTTATCTAAAATGGTGTTTTCTTGCATGTTTAATGTGTTTCTAGGGCTTTTGGGCCATTTAACGATTGGGGACAGGACTGTCGCCCTATGAAGGCTGCGGTTATGGGACTGCCGCCTAAGAAGGTGATAGTTACAGGACCGCCACTTCTTAAGGTAGCGGTTAGGAAACCACCACTCTACACAGGGCGGTGATTTCAAATAGAAAGAAAAAAAGGATTTAAATTTTGATTGTATTTACATTTTTAGCATTTTTTATATGTTCCTGATAATTTTTCTAGTCAGATTTTGTTACTAACCTACTCTCTTTTCTATTTTTTGGGTGGATGCAAAAGGAGTATATTAGATGGAGTAGAGAGGGAGTGTGATTTGCTCCTGGAAGTGTTAGATGCACTATCTCAGGCGGAGAGATACATTCTACAGAGGGCTAAAATTTGGAGGATTACATAGGTCCCTCATTTTGCACCTGCCAGTCACAATATTATGTGACTTATTTTTCATATTGGGATGCAGATCGGAACAATTTCTGATTACCAGGTGTTAGGGGTGAGTGGTCCATCACCCTAGTAGGATGTCTACCATATATTAGGGGTTTCTTGATCCTTGGGAGGTGATTATCTCTCAAGACAGCAGTATCGAGATCTCAGTTAGTTCAGTGGGCCACCTATATTGGGGATGTCTGTTGTTTCCATAGGGTTGAATAAGGGAGTGAAGGTTCACTCCATTGTTGAGTCAGATATTCATGTTCTCCGTAAGGATATCATGGGAATCCTTGCTTCAATATTGATTGGGGACAAGGGAGGGGACACTCTCTTATACTGCTGAGCCCCCATCATTACATAGATTAAGGGCCATGGCCGCATTTATGCTTGGGGAGAAGACATCCTCATGACCACCTACCATGATTTATACAGGGTGGTCATACTATAGGGACATTCACTGAGCCACCCTACTCTTGTCATGAGTTGGGTGTATGAGCATATTATTCTGTATGGGAGAGGTGTACAGGTAGAGGATCCTAGGGCCATTAGGGTAGCAAGGTGGACAGGGATGACCATTCTTAGAGTGCCTCACCAGCCAGTGTCTTCTTTGACTATTGCAAACATGGAGGCTACTTCCTATCAGTCTATGACGGGATTATGGGGAGAGGAGACTCATACATTGATTGCCTACTATTCTACTAGTCAGCTGATAGATAGGATGGGGAAGTTGGAGCCCCACCCCTTTGAAAAATTACCACAGTAGTTCGGCCTCCCATATATTGACATGTTTCCTCTAGCGGGGCCAGTGTATAGATATTTTCATGAGGCTCGGGGAGGTCCTAGAGACCGGGGTTAGACTATGGTCACTCCTGGTGTTCCCATCGCATCTAGGAGGGTGGTTCATTCTCGAGGTGTAGCTAGTGCTCCTCGAGCACCTTTACTTCAAATTGGTGTTAGTCCTGCTCATAGCGGAAATGAGCCCATTCACATGGAATCTGAGTCTGAGGAGTTCACTGGGGGGAAATAGAGGAGGAGACAGAGGAGATGGAGACTGGAGCCAGTGGGATAGGTGAGGAGGATGACAACAATTCTGAGTGGCATGACACTCAGGATATCTTGTGGAGTGAGATGGCGGAATAGAGCGTAGAGAAGCTAACTCTAATTTTGGAGGAGTTGCCTTCTCAGGATTTAGGGGGAGATGACAAGTCCATGGTAGGTCATTCCTTTATTGTAGATGTGGGAGAGGGACGATAGTCAGTGGCAGCATCAGTGGTAGGCGTAGATCCTAGAGATACCACCTAGAGGCCTACAGATCCGAGTGAGTTACTACTCTTTTCTCGACTTTGTTTTAGTTATAATTGTTTAGTTGTTATTTCCCCCTTTTTTGTTTCATTTATCTTTGGTCTTATTTTGGACGACTTTCTAACTTGTGTTTTTCTCCTCTTTATTTGTAGTTGTAACGTCTTGATTTTTAGAAGCTACTATGATAACCTCTTTTCATGATGTTATAACTATGGAAATGAGGATAATTAGGTTGTGATATATCTTTTAATATTAAAAAGAATGTATTAATGAATCTGAAACCTTGCTGACCTGTAACTTGTTTACTTGGGACGGAGGTCATTATAACTTGTGTTTTGCAAAGTGTGAGACAACAGACTACTTATGTGTTTGATGAACTCTTGT
The DNA here is from genome assembly GCA_019776745.2 of Taxus chinensis. Classification (NCBI taxonomy): domain Eukaryota; kingdom Viridiplantae; phylum Streptophyta; class Pinopsida; order Cupressales; family Taxaceae; genus Taxus; species Taxus chinensis. Next base: position 389,683,119 of record CM034155.1, read on the forward strand.
TGTTGATTGATAGCACACCTTGAATCAATTCCATTGATCCAAGGTATGATGTGGCCCTTCTTTTTTTATCACTTTGTTGATTTACTTTCTAATTTGAATGAATTATGGAACTAGACTGGAGATCGTTATAAATTTTACAAAACCTGGTCACAGGTATAATTATTCGTCACCATGTTGCCAATGGAAAGGTTCTATTTCTGAACTACATACAAATAGTAATGCCAGAGAGCGTAAGGCAGTAAGATTTTTGGTGCAAGTGAACAAGGTATAGATATGTAGAGCACGGAACGAAAGTTTGTAATAACTTACTAAGGAACCTATTAACTAAAACCACTATGGGGTTAGGTTCTAACCCATGGCCTAACAACTAACCTATGTGGGACTTTAAATAAAAAAAAGGGGGGATGTAAATTATTGCAAATCCTAATGACTTGCGACCTAGATTGGAAACCTAACTATGGAAAATGCCACCTAAACTATTGTTAACCTAAGGAGGGGGACCTATGGATACATGCTGATGAAACAAATAAGAAGAGAAGTTTTAAAATTTAATAAAGGACATTAAATGATGTCCTTGAAGTTTTGAATTCCGAATTTGGTGGGAACATGGGAGTTGGGGATATCTAATTAGTAGTGTAGTTAAAAATGAAATTACATGCAAATATTTGAAAAGTAGAGCTCACCAAACCTGAGTCAGTGGTGGTGTGGAGATAGACAAAAAAGTAATGCATTTAATGCATTTATTGATCTTGGTTTTGATGACCAGCTCGCCTTGGAAAGGGGAAAGATAATTTTGTGGTTATTGTGTTCATTTGGGTTTCTTGTATTTGCTCTACATTTCTTTGCAGGTTCTTTCGAGCCTACAACCATTCTGGTCATCTGTTGTTGTTGTTTTGAGTAACCATGGCTATCTTTGAGCCTAAGGGAATAAAGAGATAGTTGGGGAAAACCTTTTTGTTATCACCATGGAAAAAGTGTAACTCCTGTGGGCACAGACGCAATTTTCTTCAAGCAACAAGAAATTTTACAGGCATGTTGAGCTCTTCTCTTTAAACCGTCTTGGTCTTTGTTAAGCGTCTTCACTAAAAGAACTCTGCTCTTATGTTGAGTGTTTTTGTAAAATGAAAATGTTGATATGATTTCTGGGTTGAGTTGTCTTTTGGAGATGAAAGATGATTTGGGTATTTTCTTTACAAAAAGTGGGTAAACGAAATGAAATCTATCCTTGCTGTAGGATTTTTGATAGTATTGGGTATTTAGTTTTATTACCCATTATGGGTTTGAGTTGATGGAAGTAAAATTGATGTGAATATTGTTTTTCTAAGTTCTGTGTGTGTAAATGGTTTGGGAAAAATCGTGAGAATGCTTGATGGAACTGTTTGTGTGAGTTATTTTTCTGGTCGCATTACGGTGCATAGAATACGAATTCTTTGGGGATAGTAAAATTCATTCCATCGTCTTACCCTTGCTTGATTTAAAATGATTCAATGTCTCCATATTGGGTTGAAGGCCGTGAATGTTTGCTAGGGAATAAATTATTTAAAAACTGAGAAAGAATAACATGGTTATTTTGTGAATGGAGTAGAGTGTATCATTTATCCTTCCTTGAATCCATTGATATAACTATATAAATAAAGGAACCTCATATTTGAACCTTTTTATGGTGTTCGATTAGAACCATACTAGAGTAGATTCTTGTTCTTGTGGTTGAAAAGATGGGTTATTTATTTAATACAATGATAGTATGGTCATATAGCTTGATGTTCATTCTTGCTTGTTTCAGACCTAGTTGGGAATGTTCATTTTTGGGGAATAATTATTAAAAATGATTTTTAAATTGAAAAATTCAGTTGTTGTTGATAATTGTGGGTCAAATGTAAAATGAATTCAAGAGTACTTCCTTGAATGTTAGTTAGTAAATTATGATTACTGTAATAGTCTGGTTTAGGGGAAATTACCCTATTGAAAACAGGTCTGTACTATATAGTTGATACTCAGCCAAGCATTGAGAAGAGATAATATGATTCTTCTTCCTTTCAATCGATTATTGACCTTAATTGTTCTCTCTCTTTGACTGTTATCATTTGATTGTTATCACTTCTTGTTTAAATCATCCAGTTCAGTTGTGATGAAAAGAAAGGGAATATTGGAGGGGTAATTGGAAGTAATAATTATTTTCTTCTTTTATCCTGTTGAAATTATATATTTGATATTGAATGAATTTCTTACTGTCTTAGGCATAAGCAATTGCACTTAACTATTTTTTTTCTTCTTTTCTAGATTGAAAGAAGTACTATGCTGTTTGTTGAATTCTGCGAAGTTAAATAGATTGTTGCTGTGACGTAAGGTTTCTTTTCACTTTTGCATCTGATTCAGTTGAATTCCAGTGGATAACCTAAAGGTAAGAAAGTTATACCTTGATTTATAAATCGACTCAGTATATGGAATTCATTATTGATGATGAAATGGTTGGACAATGCATGCAATCGAACAACAATCTATAAATCAGTTAATATAGTTGTCTTAATACTTGATTGTTTATAGAAAATAATCCTTTTTGGTATTATCAGTTTGGAATGAACTCTTTTCTTTTCATTGAAAAAATCTATGAGAATGGTGAAATATACATCATGATAGGTTAGCCAATATAGAAATTGGTGTGCTGGTATCTATTATTACTGATTAAATTGATGCTGATTATTGAAATCAGGTTGTTAAAATTGTTCAACCTTATTGGTGTGTAACTATTACATGATGTTTATCTCTATTTAGAGACATTTCATAAAAGTATGGTTCTTTTATTGAGACAGTTAATCAAGAGCACCTCATTTTAATGATAAGTGCTTAATATCGTCAGTTCGATGAACTGACCCATGTAAGTAAATTTTACAGATGGTTTCTACGAGTAAAAATGAAGACATGTTGTTTTATGATGCTTCTTCTGATTAACTAAGGGATGGATCTCTTTTGAGATTTTATTATTCTTCACCGAAGAAATGGAAAAGGAAAAATTTGTATTCTTCTTTCTGTACGAGTTGTTAATGCTGTTTGGCATGAATGAAGTCCGGTAGTATGGACTTGTATATTGTATGAATTTTAATCTAAGAGTAATGAGTAAAAGAAGAAGGTGTGATATTTTAATGGCTGTACCACTTTGAAACTATTTGAATATGAATGAGAATAAGATTTAATTCATTTAATTGGGACTTATTCAAATGATGGTTGACAGATTTATAGGGAAATAATATATGTTCTATACTTGGATACAACTTCTAAGTTAGGATGGTGTAATTAATTCATACTTAGGTCAATATGGATTTTAAATTGACATTTGTAAGGAGTAAAGTGAATATGAACTCTTAAACGAATGATATTCAGGATTAGTATATAAACTAGTGAATATTAATAAAGAAACAATCGAATTATGTATTCTGATTTCGTTAATATCCTTGCGATGTTTTGATCAAAAGGATATTCGGTATGAGGAATCATGTCTCCTCATGTCAAACCTTAACTGAACTAAGGTCATAGTAAATAAATGAATACATTCATTTGGGATTAGGCCTCATTTAAGTGACGTCTAATGAGATGGAATTCTGAATTTAAAATTTAGTTGCGAATAAAACTTGATTAAGTTTAGTAAGTTGATCTTACAACGTTAAGCTGTAATGGACTGTTAGTCCAAAGTTTAAATTAATAAACTAATATGGAATTATGTGACCCTTTGGTAAGGAGGAGTAAATGTATATTAAGCTATAAGACAATTTAAGTCTCTCTTAGCTATGTAATTGTAACGAATAGTGAGGTTAGAATATCAGCACGGTTGCTGAAACTTATTCTTGAAATATTTAAGATAATAATCCAATCACACTTCTAGCTAGATGTGTATCCCTTGATGGGAGGATTCCGTAGGACTTTGGCACATGCTAGCTGCAATCTGGTGTCTTCACAAAGGCATGGCCTTCATGATGACATAATGTTGCAGCCGATATGTTACAACGCCCTCCCGAATCGAATCATCAAGTTTAGATAAGCTGGGACCAAGTTACTTGGATGAAGATAGGAATGTGACCGTGTATACTGAGTGACTCATGAAGACTAAAGGTAACTAGACACACGCAGTCGATAAGTGTTGACAAAGTATGTCTACGTACCTTTAGTCACCATGAGTTTCTCCCTATACTCTTTCATATTACTATCTTGGGTTAAAGTTTAAACTTGGATGATAGGATTGACAAAGGTCAGAAAAGACCATTCTAGATAACAGATGAAGTGAGGTGAAGGATGTATTCCATTGATGTGTAGAACGTCTAGGAATATGATCATGTAAAGCATGTGAAAATATTTGGCCAAAGTATTGCAAGTTGTTGGTTGCGTTGTCCTAATCACCTAGTTTAAGAAGCAGGATTTCATATGAGTATCGGTAACAGATATTCATATAGGCCTCTTAAATGAAACACTTTGATAACTGAAAACGGTAAAGAGAACCTAATATACTTAGTATACCTTGCATGGATTAACAGGAAGGATCGGTAAGTAGCCGAGTCATGAAATGAGAGATTGGTAGTTCTTTGAGTCATTACAACAGTAATGGTATCTGTTATATGATTGAATGGCATTGAATGTGTGTTCCATATTATAAATATGTGAACAGAGAACATTGGTTTTAAAATTATTGTGTGTTCTAAATTATATAAATTAGAACAGAGAATGTTATATTATTTTTTTAAAAAAATTCCCTTGTTCTAATGACTTAAAATGGGAATGTTACATCTTGGTATCAGAGCTAAAGGTTGCAGCTCTTGGACCTAATGATTCCACAATTTAATAAGGTTTACATTTTCTTATTGAATAGAAAATGGTTAGAACAAGAGGAAATGCTACGAACAACCCATTACCGGGTGGACAAGCAACTACTACTCAAAAGGTAGATGAAATCCTTACAACCCTACTAGATACGAGAGATCGTTTGACTATTTTGGAACAAAAAGCAATGGGAAATGAGGAGGAGGAAGAAGATGCTGATATAAATGATCATCCATCTCCTGTGGCCAACACCAATGGAAGGAATCTGGCTATTGATAATAGTAATAGGAATGCTCCTAATCATCCTGAAAATAAAAGGGCAAGATTAGTGGCTGAAATTACAAATGATATAAAGAGAATAAGACCTCCAAAGTTTGATGGAACAACACTTGGGGATGGGGCTGAAAATTGGCTCAGTGAAATGGAGAAGTACTTTGCATTAAGAAATTTCTTTGATGATACCAAAGCGCTATGGGGAGCATATCAGCTTTCTCTGGAAGCATCATCATGGTGGGACAACCTTAAGGTTGAGTTGAACATTGTCGAAACAAACATAACTTGGGATCAATTCAAAATTTATTCTAGGCAACGATGGCTGCCTCAACTCTTTTTTGATCGAAAAATGACTGAATTTTAGAACTGGTCGCAAGGTAGGCTGACGGTGACAGAATATTGGAAAGGGTTTACTAAACTCCTTAAGTATGTACCGCAGTACCAAGCTGACGAGAATTTTAGGATACGAAAGTTCATAATGGGACTGAATCGCATCATTGGTGGTGAGGTAGATGTCCATGGCCTGACCACTATGGAAGGAGTTGTCAAAAAGGCAATAAGACAGGAACATAAATTGAGAGAAATCTCTGCTCATAGGGAGGATATTAGGAAGAAGATTCCCAACTCTTCTTCATCTCTCGCACCCAAAAAGGGACCCTAGAAAAGGTTTGGCATGAAAAAACAAAATTGTTGTGGATAATAATAAGAAATCAGTAATGAACAAACTTGTTAATAGTGTGTGGAGCAGCTTTGCAAAAATTAATGGTAATGGACAAAAGTCCTATGGAAGCCAGAGTGATAACTTCAAAGCCGGCAGTAAATTTGAACCTAGGAAAGGGCCAGTCAGAGGCTACTTCAACTATGGAAAGGACCATTATGCGAGTCACTATCCTCTGAAGAAGGACGATCATGATCAGTAGCATAGGATACACATTACGGTGGCTAACAAACAAGCTAAATAGCAAGTCACACCCATCGAAGTTCCAGGTAAGTTATTCGGTACACCTGTAGTCTTATTTTTTGATACTGGAGCTACTGAATGTTTTATCTCTACAAAACTAACAATGAAATTAAAAAGGAAAGCTGAATGAATGGATAAGACATGGACAGTGTATTATGGAAATAATGCATTCCATACATTCGATATGTGCCTTTTTGAGGCAATTCTTGACCTTCCCAGTTTCTCCAAAGAATTTGACCTGTATGTCAATTGGTTAGCGGAACATAAGGTGAGGGTCGACTATTATGAAAAACAGATTTGCTATTTTGATGACCTGCAGAAAGTGGCAGTCATTCAGGGTGTAAAGCGTGGGGTTACAATTAGGAAACTAAAAGCTATGTAACTAAAAAGAGCTAAAAATAGAGGCTGTAATTTGTATGCCATAAGAATGACGGAAAATACCAAAGAAGATAATGATTTTATGGAAAAGTATCCATTGTTAAGAGATTTCAGCAATGTCTTTCCAGAAGAGTTACTAGTTATTCTACCCAAATGGGAGTTTGAATTTGTAATAGAGATCAAGCTAAGAACCGAACCCATATCTAAAGCACCCTACAGAATGACCACCCTTAAGTTGGTGGAACTTAAGGTGCAGTTACAGAAACTTTTGACAAAAGGTCTGATAAGACCAAGTGTCTCACCATGGGGAGCACTGGTAATTTTTGTAAAGAAGAAGGATGGCACACTTAGATTGTGCATTGATTACAGAATGTTGAATAAGGTAACTATTAAGAATCGATATCCACTTCCTAGGATTGATGATCTATTCAACCAGATGCATGGAGCATCAGTCTATTAAAAAATAGATCTTCGATCTAGATATCATTAGCTGAGAATAAAGGAAGAAGATATTCATAAAACAACCTTTAGAACAAGGTACGGGTATTATGAATTCACGGTGTTACCTTTTGGGTTAACAAATGCACCTGCCGCCTTCATGAATTTGATGAACAATATTTTTCTAGAATACTTAGACAAAGTTTTTCTTGTATTCTTGGACGACATTCTTATATACTCCAAAAATGTCGAAGAGCATCAAGAGCATTTAAAGGTAGTGATGGAAATTTTGAGGAAGAGAAGGTTGTATGGTAAATTTTCTAAATGTTTCTTTTTTGATGCAGAGGTGCATTATTTGGGACATGTTATAATCAAGAACGGGAAAGTTATAGACCCTTTAAAGATCACAGCTATAACTAAGTGGCCTATGCCTAAGAACGTGCATGAAGTAAGAAGCTTCATGGGCCTGGCAGGATACTATAGAAAGTTCGTTAAGGAATTTTCTAAAATTGCTGCCCCAATCACTTCATTACAAAAGAAAGATAAGAAAGCTTAAGTTACATGAAAAAAATTATGCTCCACATGACCTAGAGCTCACTGTCATTGTTCATGCACTTCAAATGTGGAGGCATTACCTTCTTGGTAAACCCTTTGAGCTAAAAACCGACCATCTGGGGTTGAAGTATATTTTTACTCAACCAAACCTAAATGCAAGACAGTGAAGATGGTTAGAATTTCTATCTCAGTATGATTTTGATATAAGCTACATTAAAGGCAAGGAAAATAGGGTAGCAGATGCTCTGAGTCGTAGGAAGCACATCTCTGCTCTTATAACATTAAGAACTCAGTTTAAGGATGAGGTGAAAGATGCCATGGAATCTGACTCTTATTTTCAGCAAGTTAGAACTGCACTTGCTACAGATCCAAAGGATGTGAAGTATAAAGGATTTCATTTTGATAATGAAGGAATTTTGAGGTTTGAAAATAGGGTATATATACCCTTAGCAAATGATTTAAGAAAGAAATTATTAACTGAATTTCATAATTCACATTTTTCTAAACACCTTGGCATTACAAAAATGCTTGCTGATCTCAAGCAACAATATTTCTGGAAAGGAATGAAAAAGAATTTGTGACACATTGCTTAGAATGTCAGCATGTTAAGGTAGAACATATGCATCCCACCAGATTACTGTATCGCCACAACATTCCGTAGTACAAATGACAAGTGATAACTATGGATTTCGTTCAGGGATTACCTATGTCAAGGAATAAACATGATATCATCTTGGTTGTCGTCGACAAACTAACCAAAGTGGCACACTTCATTGCTGGTAATTTAAAAGACGATGCACCAGTGTTAGCAAGAATATTTTTACATGAAATTTTCAGATTACATGGAATACCTAAATTGATCATATCGGACAGAGATCCGAGAATGACATCAATATTTTGGCAAACGCTTAATGTGGCCTTGGGAACTAAATTAAGCTTCAGTTCTACATATCATCTTGATACGGATGGAAAAACTGAAAGATTCAATCAAGTTTTAGAGGATATGTTAAGAATGTATTGCATGGACCAGAAGTATAAATGGAAGGAATACCTTCCATTGGTTGAATTTGTCTATAATAATACATACCACGCCTCTTTAAAGATGGCGCCTTTTGAAGCATTGTATGGAAGGAAATGTAGAACCCTTTTTAGCTAGGACATCATAGAGGATAGAGAGGTAATTGGGCCAAAAATCCTTACGGAGATGGAACAACAAATTAAAATGATTCGGGAACATTTAAAGGAGGCTTCTAATAGGAAAAAGAGTTATGCAAACTTAAAGTGGGTTGATAGGAATTATAAAATTGGTGAGAAGGTCTTTCTTCGAGTTAAGCCAAAAAAAAGTTCTATAACTTTTGGCAAGGCTTCCAAGTTATCGCCTTGTTATGTGGGACCTTTTGAAATTGTTGAAATAATCAACCCTGTAGCTTATCGTCTAGCATTAGCTCATGCTTTATCACAAATGCATGATGTTTTCCATATTTATTTACTTAAGAAATACGTATCAGATTTATCACATGTGCTGAATTGGAATTCCTTGTAGGTCCAAGACCTAGGAATAATCGTGGTTAAGCCCATTCGAGTGCTGGGAACTCACCAGTTGTACTTAAGAAATTGTGAAGTGAACCAATGTAAGGTCTAGTGGGACCAGTTTAGCGAAGAAAGTGCAACTTGGGAAAATCTTGAAGAAATGAGATATGCTTTTCCATACTTGTTTGATCAAAATTGAATTCGAAAAACTGATAATTCTACCAAACATGGACAATTACTGGTCTATTTTATGGTTATCTTAAAACACTGTTTTAAAGGTTGAATTTGATTTTGGTAGAACTTATGAATGGAAGGACGATAATTGAATTTTGTCATAAAAACTCTATGAATTGGCTAATTTGATCATCGGGATGATGATTCTTTTAAGAAGGGAGGAATGTAACGTCTTTATTTTTTGAAGCTACTATGATAACCTCTTTTCATGATGTTGTAACTGTGCAAACGAGGATAATTAGGTTGTGATATATCTTTTAATCTTAAAAATAATGTATTACTGATCTGAACCCTTGCTGACTGTAACTTGTTTACTTGGGACGGAGGTCATTATAACTTGTGTTTTGCAAAGTGTGAAACAACAGAATACTTATGTGTTTGATGAACTCTTGTTGTTGATTGACAACACACCTTGAATCAATTCCATTGATCCAAGGTATGATGTGGCCTTCTTTTTGATCACTTTGTTGATTTACTTTCTAATTTGAACGAATTCTGGAACCAGACTGGAGATCGTTATAAATTTTACAGAACCTGGTCACAGGTATAATTATTCGTCACCATGTTGCCAATGGAAAGGTTCTATTTCTGAACTACATACAAATAGTAATGCCAGAGAGTGTAAGGCAGTAAGAGTTTTGGTGCAAGCGAACAAGGTAAAGATATGTCGAGCATGGAACGAACGTTTTTCATTATGCTGGATATGAACGTAAGTTTGTAAAACTTACTAAGGAACCTATTAACTAAAACACTATGGGGTTAGGTTCTAACCCATGGCCTAAAAACTAACCTATGTGGACTTTAAATTGAAAAAAAGGGATGTAAATTATTGCAAATTCTAATGTCTTGCGACCTAGGTGGAAACCTAACTATGGACAATACCACCTAAAATATTGTTAACCTAAGGAGGGGACCTATGGACACATGCTGATGAATAGATAAGAAGACAAGGTTTAGAATTTAATAAAGGACATTAAATGATATCCTTGAAGTTTTGAATGCCAAATTTGGCGGGAACATGGGAGTTGGGGATATCTAATTAGCAGTGTAGTTAAAAATGAAATTACATGCAAATATTTGAAAAGTAGAACTCACCAAACCTGAGTCGGTGGTGGCATGGAGATAGACGAAAAGAAATGCATTTAATGCATTTATTGATCTTTGTTTTGGTTACCAGCTCGCCTTGGAAAGGGGAAAGGGGAATTTTGTGGTTATCGTGTTCATTTGGGTTTTTTGTATTTCCTCTGCATTTATTTGGAGGTTCTTTCGAGCCTGCAACCATTCTGGTCATTTTTGTTGTTGTTTTGAGTAACCATTGCTATCTTTGAGCCTGTGGGAGTAAGGAGATAGTTTGGAAAAACCTTGTTGTTATCACCATGGAAAAAGAGTAACTCCTGTGGGCACGGACGTGGTTTTCTTCAAGCAACAAGAAATTTTACAGGCATGTTGTGCTCTTCTCTTTAAACCGTCTTGCTCTTTATTAAGCGTCTTCATTAAAAGAACTCTGCTCTTATGTTGGGTGTTTTTGTAAAATGAAAATGTTGATATGTTTGATATGATTTCTAGGTTGAGTTGTCTTTTGGAGATGAAGATGATTTGGGTATTTTCTTTACAGAAAGGGGTAAATGAAATGAAATCTATCTTTGCTGTATAATTTTTGACAATATTGGGTATTTGGTTTTACTACCTATATGGGTTTGAGTTGATGGAAGTAAAACTGATGTGAATATTGTTTTTCTGAGTTCTTTGCATGTAAATGGTTTGGGAAAAATCATGAGAATGCTTGATGGAACTATTTGTGTGAGTTATTTTTCTAGTCGCATTATGGTGCATAGAATACGAATTCTTTGGGGACAGTGAAATTCGTTCCATATTCTTACCCTTGTTTGACTTAAAATGATTCAATGTCTCCATATTGGGTTGAAGGCCTTGAATGTTTGTTGGGGAATAAATTATTTAAAAACTGAGAAAGAATAACTTGGTTATTTGGTGAATGGAGTAGAGTGTATCGTTTATCCTTCCTTGAATCCATTGATATGTCTATATAAATAAAGGAACTGCATATCTAAAACTTTTTATGGTGTTTGATTAGAACCATACTAGAGTAGATTCTTGTTCTTGCGGTTGAAAAGATGGGTTCTTTATTTAATACAGTGATATTATGGTCATATAGCTTGCTGTTCATTCTTGCTTGTTTCATACCTAGCTTGGAATGTCCGTTTTTGGGAAATAATTATTAAAAGTGATTTTTAAGTTAAAAATTTTAGTTGTTGATAATTGTGGGTCAGATGTAAAAAAAATTCAGGAGTACTTCCTTGAATGTTAGTTAGTAAATTATGATTACTGTAATAGTCTGGTTTAGGGGAAATTACCCTATTGAAAACAGGTCTGTACTATATAGTTGATACTTAGCCAAGCATTGAGAAGAGATAATATGATTCTTCTTCCTTTCAATCGATTATTGACCTTAATTGTCCTCTCTTTGACTGTTATCATTTGATTGTTATCACTTCTTGTTTAAATCATCCAGTTCAGTTACGATGAAAAGAAAGGGAATATTGGAGGGGTAATTGGAAGTAATAATTATTTTCTTTTTTTATCCTGTTGAAATTATATATTTGATATTGAATGATCTTCTTACTGTCTTAGGCGTAAGCAATTGCACTTAACTATTTTTTTCTTCTTTTTTGGATTGAAATAAGTACTATGCTATTTGTTGAATTCTGCGAAGTTAAATAGATTGTTGCTGTGACGTAAGGTTTCTTTTCACTTTTGCATCTGATTCAGTTGAAGTCCAGTGGACAACCTGAAGGTAAAAAATTTCTACCTTGATTTATAAATTGACTCAGTATATGGAATTCATTCTCTATGATGAAATGGGTTGGACAATGCATGAAATCGAACAACAATCTATAAATCGGTTAATATAGCTATCTTAATACGTGATTTTTTAGAGAAAATACTCCTTTTTGGTATTATCTAGGTTTGGAATGAACTCTTTTCTTTTCATTGAAAACATCTATGAGAATGGTGAAATATACATCATGATAGGTTAGCCAATATAGAAATTGGTGTGCTGGTATCTATTATTACTGTTTAAATTGATGCTGATTATTGAAATCAGGTTGTTAAAATTGTTCAACCTTATTGGTGCATAACGGATATATGATGTTTATCTCTATTTAGAGATGTTTCATAAAAGCAGGGTTCTTTTATTGAGACAGTTAATCAAGAGCACCTCATTTTAATGATAAGTGCTTAATATGCTCAATTTGATGAACTGACCCGTGCAAGTAACTTTTGCAGATGGTTTCTATGAGTAAAAATGAAGACATGTTGTTTTATGATGCTTCTTCTGATTAACTAAGGGATGGATCTCTTTTGAGATTTTATTATTCTTCACCGAAGAAATGGAAAAGGAAAAATTTGTATTCTTCTTTCTTTACGAGTTGTTAATGTTGTTTGGCACGAATGAAGTCCAGTAGTATGGACTTGTATATTGTATGAATTTTAATCTAAGAGTAATGAGTAAAAGAATAAGGTGTGATATTTTAATGGTTGTACCACTTTGAAACTATTTGAATATGAATGAGAATAAGATTTAATTCATTGAATTGGGACTTATTCAAATGATGGTTGACAGATTTATAGGGAAATAATATATGTTCTTTACTTGAATACAACTTCTAAGTTAGAATGTGTAATTAATTCATACTTAGGTCAATATGGATTTTAAATTGACATTTGTAAAGAGTAAAGTGAATATGAATATATTCAGGATTAGTATATAAACTAGTGAATATTAATAAAGAAATAATTGAATTATGTATTCTGATTTCGTTAATATCCTTGCGATGTTTTGATCAAAAGGATATTCGGTATGAGGAATCATGTCTCCTCATGTCAAACCTTAACTGAACTAAGGTCATAGTAAATAAATGAATACATTCATTTGGGATTAGGCCTCATTTAAGTGACGTCTAATGAGATGGAATTCTGAATTTAAAATTTAGTTGCGAATAAAACTTGATTAAGTTTAGTAAGTTGACATTACAACATTAAGCTGTAATGGACTGTTAGTCCAAAGTTTAAATTAATAAACTAATATGGAATTATGTAACCCTTCGGTAAGGAGGAGTAAATGTATATTAAGATATAAGACAATTTAAGTCTCTCTTAGCTATGTAATTGTAACGAATAGTGAGGTTAGAATATCAGCACGGTTGCTGAAACTTATTCTTGAAATATTTAAGATAATAATCTAATCCCACATCTAGCTGGATGTGTATCCCTTGATGGGAGGATTCTGTAGGACTTTGGCACACGCTAGCTGTAATTTGGTGTCTTTATGAAGGCGGGGCCTTCATGATGACACAATGTTGCAGCTGACATGTTACAACGCCCTCCCGAATCAAATCATCAAGTTTACATAAGCTGGGACCAAGTTACTTGGATGAAGATAGGAATGTGACCATGTATACGGAGTCACTTAGGAAGGCTAAAGGTAACTAGACACATGTAGTTGACAAGGGTCGACAAAGTATGTCTATGTACCTTTAGTCACTGCGAGTATCTCGCTATACTCTTTCATATTGATATCTTGGGTTAAAGTTTAAACTTGGACGAGAGGACTGACAGAAGTCAGAAAAGACCATTCTAGATAATAGACGAAGTGAGGTGAAGGACATATTCCATTGATGTGTAGAACGTATGGGAATATGATCATGCAAAGTGTGTGATAATCTTTGGCCAAAGTATCGCAAGTTGCTGGTTGCATTGTCCTAATCACCTAGTTTAAGAAGAAAGATTTTAGATGAGTATCGGTAACAAATATTCAGATAGGCCTCTTAAATGAAACACTTCGATAACCAAAAATAGTAAAGAGAACTTAATATACTTAGTATACCTTGGATGGATTAACATGAAGGATCAGTAAGTAGCTGAGTCATGAAATGAGAGATCATTGAAACTCCGAGCTATAAATGGGAGATCGATAGTTCTTCGAGTCATTACAGCAGCAATGGTATCTGTTATATGATTGAATGGCATTGAATGTGTGTTCCATATTATAAATATGCGAACAGAGAACATTGGTTTTAAAAGTATTGTGTGTTCTAAATTACGTTAAGGGGAAATAGAAAAATTATTAAAACTTGGTCTTGTGTTCTAAATTATATAAATTAGAATAGAGAACGTTATATAAAAAATTTAAAAATCCCTTGTTCTAATGACTTAAAATGGGAATGTTATAGCAGTGAATATTGAGGGATAGTGAGACTTGATTCACTAGGTGTGTGCTAACATTTTATTTCTCCCCTCTGATTGTACTCAGGTCGAGATCACTAAGGATGCTAGGGAGCCCTCAACAGCTAGTCGACATACAGATGTGCTTGCTCCTATCTGGAAGGCATCAAATATCATTACCTTCCTTCACACTGAGCTGGCTGGATATAGGAATGTTGAGCGTTTGATGAGGAGGAGTCACTCTCATAGTGAGACTATAGCTACTAGTCGTGATCACGATCCCTCCTTCCATTCAGAGTGTCGTCGCAGTAGGAGTCCTAGTCACGGTCATACACCTTTTTAGGGATCTCGAAGAGATTGAGAGATCATAGTGTTTTTTTTGTAGTGACCTTTGGTCGGATATTTGTATGATTGTTTTTGTATTTTCTGGGCTCATTGAGCATTTTGACCATGACTTAGTGCATGATGGAATTGTACATGAAACACCATATATATATATATATATGGTGTTTCATGTACAATTCCATCATGCACTAAGGCATGGTCAAAATGCTCAATGAGCCCAGAAAATACAATATATATATATATATATATATATATATATTGTAGACACCTATAATTACGCCCAAGCAATTTAAATACTTAATTTGTGCTAATTATCCCCTTTCTCGTAAATCAATGACATATCGTCAAAAGCACTCATTTTCTCTCATATCATCATTAATTAATTACACTAAGCTAATTAATTAAGTTTCCTATCCAACAAATACCCTAATTAATGACCTTTCGTTAATAAATCACCTCTTCTATCTAGATTAATTAATTATTATTAATTAATTAGTCTTCCCCTTCATTTAACTAGTAAATCAATATTTAATTGATTTAATCCCCTTCTAATAGCCTAAATCATACTAATATTTCTCTAATTAGCTTCTATAAGCTTACATCTACCTATTAATTAATCACCTTTGATTAATTAAAATACCCCCCAACTCCCATGACTTGCTAAACATGTATTAAACCCTTCTAAAGTAAGGTTACCTTTAATAAAGCAACCTTATCCATTCCTAATCATGTTTTACCTTTATCCCACATTCATGAGAATGTGTTGAATCCTTTATCCTTTGGGCTATATAAAGATCCCTCCACCTACCTTTTTACTTACACCAAAACTCCTTAGAGAGAAAATGCAAAGCATATAGCAAAGAGACTAAGAGCTTGCACCTTGCCCTTTTTAGAGTTCATCATCTGGAAGAGTTAAGCCTCTTTCTTAAAGTGCTTAGGTCATATGGGAGGTGTCAAAAGGGTCTTGTAGCCCAACTTTGATTAGCCCCCATTCCTAGGTTCTTGGAACATTAAGGACAACTATTTTGATAGCCATGGAGCTTACTTAGGTCTATTCATTTATTTGTTGTTAGAGAATAGAGGAGTTTAGATATTTAGCATTGTTAGTTTCAAAGTTTGTATTTATGAATGCTAGCATCTAACCCTTGTTTAATTCTTATCATGATGGTGTTTATGCTTTGTTTTAGCTAAATTGTAGAACTATTTTAGGTGGTAGTTCTTTCTTCATTTGATTTAGCATTAAGCAAAGTATACATGCACACATTTGGCACACCCAGTGGGACCTACTCCATTGTCCTTTGCACTTAATTTCAAGTATTTGTAGTTAAGTTTTATTTTTGGTTACTAACCCTCTTTTACACATGTTGATCTAACTTGTTTTGTTGAGTTTGCATGTGTTGGGTATTCCTTGTAGGTATGAAGGAGGTGAATTTCTGTCAAAATTGGAATTGATGGGAAAATTTCAAGTTTTCATCATGTTTTCATTTTTAGAGCTTACTTTTTCAACATTTTGCATGCTAGTTTTGTCAATTTCTTGAAAATTTTCAATTCTTGAGCATGTAGGTTAGTGTTTGATAGTGATAAGTATTATATTTACATATTAATGTGGTGGGTTGCTGTCAAAATTTAATCTTGGTGAGAAAATTTCAAGATTTCATCATGTTTTCATTTTTAGAGCTTACTTTTTCAACATTTTGCATGCTAGTTTTGTCAATTTCTTGAAAATTTTCAATTCTTGAGCATGTAGGTTAGTGTTTGATAGTGATAAGTCTTATATTTACATATTAATGTGGTGGGTTGCTGTCAAAATTTAATCTTGGTGAGAAAATTTCAAGATTTCATCATGTTTTCATTTTTAGAGCTTACTTTTTCAACATTTTACATGCTAGTTTTGTCAATTTCTTGAAAATTTTCAATTCTTGAGCATGTATATTAGTGTTTGATAGTGTTGAGTCTTCTATTTACATATCAATTTGGTGGGTTGCTATCAAAATTTAATTTTGGTGAGAAAATTTTAAGATTTCATCATGTTTTAATTTTTAGAGCTTACTTTTTCATCATTCTACATGCTAGTTTTGTCAATTTCTTGAAAATCTTAATTTCTTGAGCATGTATGTTAATGTTTGATAGTGTTGAGTCTTCTATTCATATATTAATGTGATGGGTTGTTGTCAAAATTGAATCTTGGTTGGAAAAATTTGCCCATTTTGAAGATTAAGGGACGTTTTTTTTTACATTTTTTGAGTGCATGTCAAGTGCATACCCATGAGCATAAGAGCATATGCGTAACCCATCTTCCGAAGGCCATAATTTTTTCTCCCAAACTCGAAATGACTCCATTATAGTTGCGTTGGAAAGGTATTGAAGTTAAATATGAAATGAAAACATAAATTCAGGATTTTATAGTTACAAAAGTTACAGGTTTTTCTATTATTTTAAAATTGGTCATTTTCTAACATGTCTAATGTTTTGATGAATGTCGTATTTCCATGCTTACTCGATTTAGACCAAAGCATGTGTATGCTCTTATCTTGCACCTTTTGGTGATCTTGATAATAAAAAAAAACTTTGATCTCTATCTTGTTAACATTGGGATTAAACATGGAAACTTGATTATTCATTTTGCTTAAGGGAATAAACTGTTTACAAAGAATTTTTCAATGGTTCTTTGATTTGAAGTTTTCCATTTCTATATAGTTGGGATAAAGTTTGTGTATGCTCTTCTCTTGCACATTAGGGTGATCTTGAGAATCAAAAGAAACTTTAGTCTTCATTTTATAAAATTTGGTAAATTGGAAACTTCATCTTTCACTTTTGGTTTAAGGGAATGAACCTTTTACAAAGTATTTTTCAATGGTCCTTTGATTTGAAGTTTTCCATTTCTATATAATTGGGATAAAGTTTGTGTATGCTCTTTTCTTGCACCTTAGGGTGATCTTGAGAATCAAAAGAAACTTTAGTCTTCATTTTATGACATTTGGTAGATTGAAAACTTCATCTTTCACTTTTGGTTTAAGGGAATGAACATTTATCAATAATTTTGTATCTTTCATTGATTGAAAAGATATTATTTACTTTTTAGTTGGATTATTTGTTGTGTATGCTCTTCTCTTGCATCCTTGGATGATCTTGAGATTCAAAAACAACTCTTAATCTTCTTTTAAATAATGTGATTTTCTTGGAGAACTACTAATGCTTGAGTGTAGGACCTAAAAACGCTTGTCAAAGAAAGGAGGAACCAAAAAAAAAATCAAAAACTACTAATACAGTTGTTATATAGGTTGCCAAAAGGTGTTCAAGCAAACCACACCTAATTAAACAAGATAAAAAGAACGACATATTCAAAACACTATATTGCAGTTTCAGAAAAGGGTACATCCCTCTCCGCTCAACTGGAACATAACCCCTTTGGCATAATGCCTTAAGCTACAACAATGGGGGTGGTTCCAGGAACCCCAAAGTAGTCCACGCAAGAGGGAACCTTGTGGATGAAACGGGAAGTGCTCCGCACTACCTACTTGACTAGTGATTCCTTTGTGAGATAGAGTTACAAGTTGTTCGTTGTGGTGACCCCAGTGATAGTACACGTAGACGCACTAGTTGCCTACTATTCTTGAAGGGGGTAAAGTAAAGCCGAGATACTCCCAAACTAGTCAGTGTGACTTTTTGGGTAAATCGCGCTCGCTCATGGCAACTTTGTAACACCTAGGGTGACAGAACCACCTAGGAGAATATACTTTGGCCAGGATCCCACTTTGACCATTTGAAAACAGTGTTGAGTTGTGAACCTTCTTTTTGAGAAACGTGTGACGTATTACTTTCACCTAGTTTTTACTTGCCTTAGGGCACGGCAAAACTTTGCTGAAGTGAGGCTAGCATTTTTTTGTCATTTTTCTTGATTTATTTCCTTCATATTCTTTTGACACTTTGTTGATCAAAAGAGGTGTGATTACCTTTGTGTTGTCATTCGACTGTTTCTCTCACTTTTATGTCCATTTACGCCCATCCATGTTTGCGGCTGGGTTAGTTAAATGTCTAAAGTGAGTGGAGGCATTTTCACGTCATTTGGTAGCCATTGTGATCTTGATACCCATGTCAAGATCGTCATTGTAGTTAGGCGTGGTTCATCACTACGGACTTCCATAGAGGATTTAGCTTGTTTGTCTCGTATCATTACAATTTTGATATTTACGTCTTGTTTCTTGTAAACTCGACATAAATACCTACATTGTACGGTTACGCTGCACACATTCTTAACTATTCCTAGCTATACTTTGAGCTTTTTTTGTTAAATTTTATTATTACCTTGATTTCAAAAGGTGCTAGGAATTACCATTTGTGTGTGTTATATCAATAACACCTCGATATCAATACTTCACTTTCTTACAAAGTACCAGTTTAACATATCTTGGTGATATCGTTGTGTCATTCACAAATCGTAATCTGCACTTTTTGAGATATAGGTCTTAATCAGAAGTGAGCTTGCTCGTCGTATATCTTGATTGGGAGATCACATTTAACTTTGTGTATTTACTTACGTCTTGTTCATTCCTTTGAACTTGGCATAAGTGGAGACATCTTGTTAATCATCTAGTGTCACAAATTACTTTGAAACGTAGTCTAGGAATTACTTCATTTGATTAAGTTTTAATACCAAACGCTTGTATCACGGGTGATTTATCACTCTATCATATTGGTATTCTCACATTGGTGACACATTCGTACTCTTATCAATTTCATCTTGTGTTTCACTTAGGGGTAGTCATTGAATTTTGAACAAATCTACAACTTACCTTAGTGAAACTTATCACGAAAACATGTCTAGGGTTGAAGAAACAGACATATGAGGAACAACAAGCACATTCTTGGGAGACCTCTAATAGACAAGGGTCAAACCCCTTCATTGGACACGACTTAGGGCCACTATTTTCTATAGAAAAGGAAACCGAAGAGATGGTCGATCATAGTGGAAATGAATTAGAATCACCACACACAGACTTTGATTTTGACCCCACTCTACTAGATGAATTTCTCCTTAGAAACAAAGATAGATTTTGATACGGGTCATGGAATTAGGGGCTAAATTTCCCACCGAGAATGAACCAATATTACCTATAAATGACACTACTAAGGAAGAACGCCCCCTTATCAATATGGAAGATATTTTAACATGAGGGAATGCTTCCACTTCTTACGCAGAAAATGATAAAGTGATAGGGCATAGAATACCCCTCATCAAAGTGGCATGAAGAAATAAGATAGAACATGAAACAGGGGAAGATCCTCCACAATACGAAGAGGAAAAACCTTTAGAAGAAGAAGACACAAACCAAGTCATAATCCAACAACAACTCAGTAACCTAAGCCGAAAACTAGCTTTGCTTACTTTCCAGGTACAAAAAGACACAAACAAGAATGTTCAAAAGTCAAAGCCTAAGTTTAGGATCCACAAACTCCTTCGAGAAAACCAAGGAGAAGAAGACACAAAGTACCATCGTGTACACATCCCCACTTCTCCCACTAGATAAAAATTGCTCGCACAAGAAGTGCAATATATGAAAGCAACTCTTGTAAGCATACAAGAAAGCAATATAGGGAGTATTAGGAAATACCAATATGAAGAACTATGTCCCTATCCTTTTGAAAAGACAATGACCCTTCAACCCTTTCCAAAGAAATTTGATATGCCAAAGTTTGACAAATACAAAGGAAAGGGAGACCCAAGGGATCATGTTAAATATTTCTACATGGCATGTCAAGAGGTGTCTTGTAGTGATAATTACCTCATCAGATTTTTTCCTAAGAGTCTCGGAGGTCAAGCATTGGAATGGTTTACGCGCTTACCACGAGGATCAATTTTCACCTGGCCAGAATTGGCGGAAAGATTCGTGCGTCATTTCTCATATAACATAGAGAGTGACATCACCATGACAGACTTGTGCGGCACAAAACAACATCCAAATGAGACCTTCGCCAGCTTCCTCCAACGATGGAGAGGGATAGCTAGTCACTTCCCTTGCGCTTTCCCTGAGAAGTAGCTGGTCAGTATTTTCGTCCCTAATCTCAGCCCAGATATAGCTTTCCACCTCCAAATGAATTGTGTCTGCACCTTTGAGGAGGTTATCGAGAAAGGGATTCAAATAGAAAAGGCTCTCATTGCCAAAGGCACCCTCAAAACCCAATCTAAAGACAACCAAAGTGTCAAACCCCCGTAAAAGCCAAAGATCTTTAAAACGTGGTGGGAGACAGAATCACTGATTCGAAACGTGTTCAAATGGTCCAAACTAGTCAACCTTTTAAACTAACCAAGGGCCCAATTCAACCACCACCAAAGAGACGAACATTCACCTCCCTTAATGAACCATTGTCCCTCATACTAAAATAGTTGGATGTGGCCAACATGATGACCTATCCTACAACACAACCATTTGATGACAACTCTCCTAAACTTTCATGGTATAAGGAGCATGAATATTGCGAAATGCATCGCGTTAAAGGTCATAAAATAGACAAATGTTTATGACTTCGCCACTATATTCAAGACCTCATTGACAACGGGGAGATAAAGGTGGATAACCCTGGCCACATGTAAACACCTAATGAGAAAATGGGGATTTATAAGGAACCATTCCCAAAGCATGATAAGTTGGAAAAGACAAAGCCGGATCGGGGAGAGTCATCCCAAACCTATAAAGCCATGAATTACTTATATACCAAAAGAGATAACAATCATTACGATTCACTTATCGGATGTATTCACTCCCCTACTGACTATGTCAATACCATCCGGATCAAGGGAAAGGAATGCGCTATGGTAACAAGGCGTGCCCACCTCGTGATTCTAGAACCCATCTGTTGACCCCGCAAACTGATAAATATAACCTTTTAGAACAACTTGAGACGACACCTGCTAAGATCTCGATCTTAGATCTTCTCAAGATATCCAATGTGCATAAGGACATTTTTTATCAAACTCTTCAAGGGTCGGGAGTGCCTTTAGAAGTCGATCCTATGTACATTCAAGCCGCAGTGGAAAATATTGCATCAAGTGAGCATCTTACTTTCAACCATAGGGAGATCCCTGTCACGAATCCTACACATAATCTTCCCTTGTACATCAAGGTAGTTGTCACCCGTAGGAAAATCAAACGGGTGCTTGTGGACAACGGATCGGGATTGAACATCTGCACACTTAAGCTGGTCAAACAATTGGGACATACAGAGGAAGATCTTAAGTCCCATATTATTACTATCACCGCATACGAAAATGTGGAAAGAGAGTCAGCAGGCACCTTTATGCTACCCATGGAGGTGGGCCCCACTTGCCATCAGACAATTTTTCACGTCCTAGACTTGGAATTTCCATATAATATGCTTCTAGGCTAACCATGGATTCATGCCATGTAGGCCGTGCCATCAACATTTCATCAATGCATCAAGTTGAAGCATGAGGGACATACGGTTACAATACCAGGAGATTCAGAGCCCTTTGCTCATTGTAGAGCTCTTAATAGCTTTGCACGGAAGGGTACATATGCATGTCCCTCCACAGATATGGTTGTCCCTCTTCATTCTGAGGCCATGGAATCTCGAGTAGATTCAAATTCTCTTAATTCTTACGCTCATGGGGCGTCCACTTCCACATCGCCATTTGATTCATGGGAGATGAAAATTCTGGAATATGGCTGTGGGGAGTATAATGTACAACAAGAACTCTTGGTTTCTGACCTCTCCTTGTCGCCCAAGAGTAGAGGTCGACCCAACTACCGCTTCAAGAGACCTAGAGAGGAACACACTATTAGGTCATTCCTACCTGGAGGCTTGTTAGCTAAGGAAAAATTATTTGATCCACCTACTACTTGGGTCCCTGAGGACACTCAACCATCTTGTTATCAAACCCTAGAATATAAAAAATCTAGCAGAATGATGTACTCCATGGGCTAAAAAGGCCTAGGATGTGGGAGGAATGAACAAGGACAAAGAGAACTAGTCCCTATTCCGCATTTCAAAATAGAAATATATGGCATTGGGATTCGCCTTGTTCTAAGCATGAGGATAGCTTCAAGTACCTAGACAGTGATACGGATTCCCATTTTAGCCTATATGAGGATCTGGCCTCCACGAACCTTTTCATGAACAATGTTGTCCTGACCATAACCCCCACCGAACCGACCCTTGACCTTGTGTACCCTTCCCTCGTTGAATGGGACCAACAACGTCACATGCCACAAGATTTATTCGAGAATGACAAGGCTATTGCAGAGTTCATGGGCATAAGGGATAAAATTCCCATTGGAGATCACAAGAAGGGTTTCTTTATCGAATTAGACACCTGTGCCTACTTCGGTGAGGAGGCTGAACTTCGTGGTCAACAAAATTTAAAGAAAAGAAATGGAAAGAGTTCTAAAGAAAAGCCTCAGCAAAAATCAAAGTCCAAGTCACACAGTGAAAACCTCTTTGAGGCACTGGCTGACAAACAAATAAGAAAATCAAAGGACAAACAAAGTGACCACGCTAAGGATGAAAATCTTGCAGAGACATCCTTGGATGAAGATCTCAACCTACCTCCCGATCCTACACGTATGGATGATTTATCAAAATTGTTAGTTGAAGAAACCATTGATGTCAATATTGGTACCGAAGAAGATCCCAAGATAGTAAAATTGGGAGCATCACTCTTGGCCAGAGAACAAAATATGTTCACTATGCTACTGTGAGAGTTTATTGATGTGTTTGCATGGTCTTACAAAGACATGCCCAGCTTAGATCCAACTTTAGTCGTGCACAACCTGGTTGTGCACGCAGACGCTAAGCCTATCAAACAGAAGCTCCAAAATATGCACCCAAGAGTGACCTTGTTAGTTAAAGAAGAGTTGGAAAGGTTACTTGCAGCAGGATTCATCAGGCCAATTGATTATTCTGAATGGATATCAAACATTGTTCCTATCCAGAAGAAACCTATCGGTATCTGAATTTGCATAGATTTTAGGGACATCAATAAAGCTTTCCCTAAAGATGAATTTCCATTGCCCAACATTGACATAATTTTTGAATCAACCGTAGGGTACGGAATGCTATCACTCATGGATGGCTTTTCAGGTTATAATCAAATTAAGATCGTTGAGGAAGACCAACACAAAATAGCTTTCACAACTCCTCGGGGCACCTTCTGTTATCAGGTGATGCCATTTGGCCTTAAGAATGTGGGAGAAACTTATCAGCGGGCCATGACAATAATATTTCATGATATGATTCATGACATCATGGAAGACTACGTAGACGACATCTTGGGAAAGTCCAAAACAAGAGAGGATCATCCTATCATTTTGCGGCATATCTTTGAACGCCTGCGTGAATACAAATTCAGATTGAATCCAAAGAAATGTGTCTTCAGTGTGTTATCTGGGAAAATATTGGGCTTCATTGTGTCGAGACGAGGTATTGAGGTAGATCCCGCTAAAGTGTCTGCCATCATTGAAATGCCTCCACCTAAGAATATCAAGCAACTACGTAGCTTGCAAGGTAAAATTCAAGCCATTCGCCACTTTATCTCCCATCTTGCAGATAAATGTCACTCATTCACCCATTTTATTAAAAATGACGTCACTTTCATTTGGGGACCCAAGCAACAACAAGCCTTTTCTTTTCTTAAACAATACTTGGCTAATCCACCTGTCCTCATGCCTCCTACTCCAGGAGAACCACTTTTGCTCTATATTTCTGCTTCGCAATACGATATTGGTTCACTTCTCACCCAATATGACCTTAGCCATAAAGAGAAAGTTGTGTACTATCTGAGTCACACCCTCATCACCTATGAACTTAATTATCCTCAGATTGAAAAGGCTTGCTTGGCTGTCGTTTTTACCTTTCAGAAACTTCACCATTACCTGCTAAATACTAAGACCAAGCTCATATCCAAGGTCGACCCACTCAAGTATTTGTTGTCCAAACCCACCCTCATAGGTAGAATGGCTAATTGGATCATTCTACTCAATGAGTTCGATATAGAATTTTTCCATCAAAAATCAGTTAAAGGACAAGTACTTGCCAACCAGCTAGCGGAAGCACCTTTGCAAAGTACAAAACCTTTGAGTCTGGATCTACCAGATGCATCTTTTCTCTACATTGAAGAATCTGTCATATGGTAGATACATTTTGATGGATCTTTTACGTTTCATGGTTCAGGTGCACAAGTGGTCCTTATTACTCCTTCGGGTGATCCTATACCGCAGGCTTTCCGCCTGGCCTTCCCTTGCACAAAAAACATTGTGGAATATGAAGCACTCATTGCAGGGATGAAGCTAGCCATCAAG
The DNA here is from genome assembly GCA_019776745.2 of Taxus chinensis. NCBI lineage: Eukaryota > Viridiplantae > Streptophyta > Pinopsida > Cupressales > Taxaceae > Taxus > Taxus chinensis. The sequence goes on from CM034155.1 coordinate 389,708,199, forward strand.
TGGAATATTCAACATGTTAAGGTTGTAGGTGATTCACAGCTAATCATCAAATAGGTTAATGATGAGTATAAAGTTAAGGATGATAAGCTCATACCTTACAAAAATTTAGTGGAAACTCTAAAGGAATATTTTGTGTGCATCATCTTTGAGCAAATTCCAAGAGCACAAAACAGATCGGCAGATGCCATGGAAATGGTGGGATCTATGCTTCATATTCTGCCAGGGGACAATGATATGCCATTCTTCATAGAAAATATACGTCAGCCCGCGTATGACATGCCAGAATCTTTCCTAGCTTGTGAGGTTGTTGGTCCCCATTCCCCATGGTATGAACCCATATTCACCTATCTTAAGGACAGTACTTTCCCTCCCAATATCTCCCATTCTGAAAAGCAAAGCTTGATTCACCAGATAGCCCGTTACACCCTTTTAGGAGGTACACTTTATCGTCGTGGCTACGATGGGAATCTGTTACGTTGTCTGGATGTGACAGATTCAATCTAGGTAATTAAAGAAGTACACAAAGGAGTATGCAGAGCACATACAAACGGAAAGGTCTTGGCTAAGAAACTGTTAAGAGTAGGTTACTATTGGCCCACCATGGAAACTGATTGTTGTAATTATGTTATAAAATGTGTGCTTTGCCAAAAGTATGGAAATTTCATCCATGCTCCATCTTAACCATTGCAACCATTCACTACCCCGTGGCCATTATCTAAATGGGGACTTGATCTAATAGGGAGGCTTACTCCTACCTCATCTGATGGTCATACACATATCATCACAGCTACATAATACTTTACAAATTGGGTGGAGGATGTCCCTTTAACTTATGTCACAGGAGCACAAATTTCTAAATTCATCATGAATCACATTATTTGCCGATATTTAATCCCTGCAGCCATTATCACAGATAATGGGAAGTCATTTAAGAAAAAAACTATGAAAGGCCTTTGCCAATGGTTCCAAATTAGATTAAAATGGTCCACGCCATATTACCCTTAGGGTAATGGACAAGCTGAGGCAACAAACAAGAATTTGGTAAGGATAATGGAGAAGATGGTTAGAAAAACTGGTCGAAATTGGCACCTAAAAATCCACCCAGCCCTATGGGCCTACCAAACATTAATTCACACTCCTATGGGTGCGACGTCATATTCCCTAGTGTTTGGGACAGAATCTATCATCCCTTTAGAGATTGAACTCCCATCCCTGTGAATTTCTCTTTAGGACTATTTGGATAAGGATGAAGATTATCAAGTGGCAAGATTGGCTGAGTTAGAGCTCCTAGATGAGAAGTGCATTCACGCTCTTAATCACTTGAAGGTATATCAACACAGAATCTCCCGCAACTACAACAAGAGAATCATCCCTCGCCAGTTTGAGGTGGGTGATTTAGTTATGAAGGAGAACCAGTTCAACACCAGAGCAGAGCGAGAAAAGAAAGGGAAGTTCAAACCACACTGGTTAGGACCCTATGTCATAGTTGCCAAGTATGGCACAGGGGCATACAAGTTGGCTCACCCCAATGGTGATGAGCTCTTGAAGCCCATGAATGCCATGCATATTAAGAGGTTTTATTCCTAAACATGGCATAAGAAAGTCATAAAAAAATAAAAATAAATCAAAAACTACAAAAAACAAAATAACAATAATAATAATAATAAAAAATCAGAAAAAGAAAAAGAGAAAACAGGTTGTCCACTAGTGAAAACCACGCAATTGTGGCACTTTGGACAAGTCCCTGGGTGAAAACCAGTTTCCAGCGCCTTGGGAGGATTCCTTGTTCACAAGCATTTTGTATTAGAAGGGTAGTTGTCTTTGGCCTGGACCTAGTTCTGCCTTCGAGTTTCCTTGTGCACACCATTCTGTCCAGCCTTGATCCGGCTTTACCTTCTTTTATTCATCTGTAAGGGATGTGGTCTTTTGTTATTTCCCATCTTACGCTAGGGGCAACTTGACGAGTTCACCTTCTTGTTCATAAGCGTGTGGCTTCTGCCCTTGTATATTCCCCACCTAACGTTGGGGGCATCCATGCTTTCTTGGTTACCTGCACATAGCTTTAGAAAACTGTTAAAACCACAAAAACAATATAAAATTGTTTCGAGAAAAACACAAAAATAATATAAAATTGTTTCGAGAAAAACACAAAAATAATAGAAAATTGTTTCGAGAAAAACACAAAAACAATAGAACATTGTTTCGAGAAAACACAAAAACAATAGAACATTGCTTCGAGAAAACACAAAAACAATAGAACATTGTTTCAAGAAAACACAAACACAATAGAACATTGTTTCGAGAAAACACAAAAACAATAGAAAATTGTTTCACAAAACACCAAAACAATATAAAATTGTTTCACAAAAACCTAAACAATAGAAAATCAGTTTATGAAAACATATCTTACAAAAACATTTACTTGCATTGTCTTGTTTCCTTGCTTTGCTTGTTGCTTGTATAGTGTTTTGCGTGCTCTCTTTTGAGTTGTTTATTGCTTGGGTGTACTTTGTCATAGTTTATCTTTTCTTCCTTAGAATAGATTCATTCTTGCTTGTGCATATTGTAGTGGATTTCGACATGCTAGTGTGTTAATTCTTTCTTTCTTTCTTAATGCATTTGGTTGTGTTTTGTTACTTGTTAATAAGGCATGGTGATTCATGGTGTATTGCATTGATTCCCGGTGTTCTTTGTAGCATTTGGCTGTGCTTCTTGCATGTGCTCTGTTTTTTTATCATTCACATCACATTACCATCACTATCATCACATCTAGCATCATCTATACATCATATATAAAAAAAATGCTAAGTTTTATATCATGCATGTATACTAAGCTAATCATCACATATCATATCATCAATGGGGGCAAGATGGGTTGCGCATAATCAAAAATCTATCCCCCCCGCATGAATATCATCATATCATCCCATCCATAGACATAAAAATAACACTTGAAAACAACATTTGATATTGTCTATAGATCTATCATCTACAATCTATAGCACATCTCAAACAATCACATGCGATCACCATCTCTCCTGCATGTCAGGGTCTCATGGTAATTTTTCTAAACTAAGCGGTTAAAATGAACTGATTGTGATGTTTTTACCCCCATTGGGGGTATATTAGCCTGTTTTTCATTGATCGGACGACCGGGACACCCGTTTCGCTCACCGTTTTCTCCTGTGTTCGCTGTGGAATAATTATTTTTAATTAAATAAGTATTTTTTATCTTATTTTTCACTGTATTGGGGCATTTTTTATCCAATACCCATTTCTTCTCCCCCAAAAAATTTTATTTCTCCCTGGTGATTTTTATTCTTCTTCACACCCTCGTAATTATTATTTTTCAAATAATTATTTTTTTCTTAATTTTTCCACTAAACAAGGACATTATTTGTCATTTGTTTCTCTTTTCTTCCACCTAGGGCACTTTCTGTTACCCCTAGGCCCTTCTTTTTATTCTTCTCATTTCTTCTATTGTTTATCATGGTTCAAAAATCCAAAACAATACAAACATTTACTATATCAAAAAAATCCAAAAACAAGGCAAAATTTTTCACAAAAAAATCCTAAAAAGTACAAATACCCTACAAAATGGTAACTTGCTTCTTACGGATGAAACTTGTGTCTTGCACATGGTATTTTCTCCATATCCTGTTGGTTTGTCTCACATCTTCCCCGATTAATATGATTCGCAGATCACCAGATTCACAACCATTCAAAAAAGCTAGTTTCTTGCTTCGTTTGTACTCTAGGGAACTTTTGGTTTCCTGGTGTTGTTTCGTTGCGCACAAACGCTTTTCATGGACCCCGTGTCCATTTCCATTTCCCCTTGCATGTAGCCTTTCTTGGGGCATCATTTTTAACCATTTTCGTCAATCACGAACTTTTGGATCTCTTCAACACTGATAACAAAATATTTCTACAACTGTCTTGACCGTTGTTGGGTTGGATATGTGCATTCGTACTTGTTTTCCCTATTATATGAGCTTGTTTCCTTCTCGTATTGCATTGCATTATTGTATGTTGCATGGATTTGGTACTTTCAATAATGGAAAATTGTTCGTAGTATGGCTTTTCATGTCATTCGACCTTTGTCGTATGCTTATATTTTTCATAAGGACCGATGATGTAGTTCCTATGGCAATATGATGACATCAAATTTGTTCCAAACAAATAAGCGGCTAGAGGTTAAAATCTTCTCTCCCCTCATCCATATTTCTTCTACACCACTTCGCTTTCACCCCTAATTCTTCCTCTCCTTGGGGCATCCTGCCTCATCCCCATTCTTCTGCCTACTTCTCATCTTTTTTGATCGTCGATCGACTTCCTTCATCACCCCATCGACACTCGAGGGGGCATCTCTCCCTCCTACTAATTTTTCTTCTATCTCTTCAAAATCTCTTCTGTCTACTATCTTTGAAGTGGCATCACTTACGCCACCCCAAAGAGGGGCAAATGTAGACACCTATAATCACACCCAAGCAATTTAAATACTTAAATTGCACTAATTATCCCCTTTCTCGCAAATCAATGACATATCGTCAAATGCACTCATTTTCTCTCATATCATCATTAATTAATTACACTAAGATAATTAATTAAATTTCATATCCAAAAAATACCCTAATTAATGACCTTTCGTTAATAAATCACCTATTCTATCTAGATTAATTAATTATTATTAATTAATTAGTCTTCCCCTTCATTTAACTAGTAAATCAATATTTAATTGATTTAATCCCCTTCTAATAGCGTAAATCATACTAATATTCCTCTAATTAGCTTCTATAAGCTTACATCTACCTATTAATTAATCACCTTTGATTAATTAAAATACCCCCCAACTCCCATGACTTGCTAAACATGTATTAAACCCTTCTAAAGTAAGGTTACCTTTAATAAAGCAACCTTATCCATTCGTAATCATATTTTACCTTTATCCCACATTCATGAGAATGTGTTGAATCCTTTATCCTTTGGGCTATATGAAGATCCCTCCACCTACCTTTTTACTTACACCAAAACTCCTTAGAGAGCAAATGCAAAGCATATAGCAAAGAGACTAAGAGCTTGCACCTTGCCCTTTTGAGAGTTCATCATCTTGAAGAGTTAAGCCTCTTTCTTCAAGTGCTTGGGTCATATGGGAGGTGTCAAAAGGGTCTTGTAGCCCAACTTTGATTAGCCCCCATTCCTAAGTTCTTGGAACATTAAGGACAAATATTTTTATAGCCATGGAGCTTACTTAGGTCCATTCATTTATTTGTTGTTAGAGAATAGAGGAGTTTAGATATTTAGCATTGTTAGTTTCAAAGTTTGTATTTATGAATGCTATCATCTAACCCTTGTTTAATTCTTATCATGATGGTGTTTATGATTTGTTTTAGCTAAATTGTAGAACTATTTTAGGTGGTAGTTCTTGCTTCACATATATTTCCAGACAAGGTCATGAAAAATGATGGTGAGATGTGTAGTGGATCCTCTGGGGTTTTATGGACGATTCTCTTGTCTAGTCCAGAAATCCTTGACTCGATTGGATACTACGTTTAATAAGGAGAATTGTGTAATAATGTCTGGTAGGAGTGGTGAGGACCTGAATATCAGTGTTCACAAACCAGTGTCAATATTTGATTGATTAGTAGGCATGTTGGGTTGTGGGACCTCTAGATCACAATTGTAAGTTCATGGTTGTGGTGGACCTCCTATTGTCATATGAGGAGTTTATTTCTCCTTTCAATTATCCAATAATCGTACGCATTTTCAGCCTCTATGTTTAGAACTAGAAGTTGTGTAATTTTCTCAGAATACCTTATAGGTGTTCTGGTAACTTGAATGTGTAATCTAGTATCTATGTCAAAGAGGAGGACTCTTGCGTTAGGTTGTGGAACTAAAGGATCGTAACCAAATACTTGTTCTCTTTTGAGTCCTTGTACAGTCACGTGGACATCTTATCGAGGCAATCTGTAATTAGCGTGATTTGAACCAACTATGTATGCATTGTCGTCTTCAATATTTAACTCTCTCAATTATTCATTAATTATTCGTAGGTCTACCGTTATTCGAAAAATCTAAATCCTAAGGTCTTGATATGTATTAGCTAGTGTTGTGGGGAGATTTGGTTGATGCATTATTCGTTCAAACACATATTCCATGAATTCCCTAGGTCCTGTGATTCTCATGCAAAAATGATTCAACTTTAACTAAAACTAATAAACTAATTATGAAATATGTATCTACACTATGCATGTATTCTTTTATCTTTGTATTTTTGATAAAGTATTTTAAAGGAATTAAAATAGCATCTTTTCTAATATATTCAAAAAATGGACAATTAATCTAGTAACAAAATCAAAACAAGAAAAGTAGCCTGGTGTAGCTATTTTCTTGTGCAGTTGTGAATTTATCCTAAATATCTAAACAACTAATTAATTTAAATCGAAAGACTCTCGATCCTTCCTTAGAAGTGAGGAATGAATCATATTTTCTCAAAAACTATCAATCCCCATAGCTTCCCTGGCGATATTGAGAGTGAGCTTTGACTGAAATGAAATAATTTACTACTCTATTTGATATGTTATAACTAGAACTTTGATAGCTCAAACCTGGAGTTTACAAAATAGTGGTAAATCTAGTTGTGTGTGACCTTATCCCCTTAGTGTGATCTACTCGTTCCTTCATGTTCTCGTGAATCTATAAAATCATGTATATGATAGAATAAGCAGAAGAAGGTACTCAAACAATGGCATCTTTGGATATAGACTGAATACAATGTGAGTAAGAGAGGGATAGTGCAAGTGAATAGAGCTTGACTATGTAATTCCTAGCGGGATTTATTATGGGAATACAACACAAATACGCCAAGAGTTCTAGAAACTATCTTTTGTGACCAAACAAAACCTGAAACTCTAAATGGATTCCAACCTAAGAATGAAACTACCTTATTCTAAATTGATTTTCATGGAACAGTAATGAAGTAAGATTGAAACAAGAAGATCAAATGACCTCTAGACAGCAAGGGAAAACTAACAATGGACGTAAAAAATGAAACTATTGGAATTCTAAGAAAGAAACTCAAAAGACTGAATGATTAAAAAAAGAAGGAGAGGGGCCTCTTGTTTGAAAACAAGTTGGCCATTTACAAAAAATGCATTCACTAGAAGGTAACTTGGAATGGAACTCTTTTACCATTAAAAAAAGAGAAAACAATATTCATAGGGTGGATAAAACATAAATGCAAAGAAAAGTAGTTGAAGAATGCGAATAGAAATTTGAATTTTACATTTGATGAGTTCGTCAGAATAGTCTGAAAAATTCACACAAGACCACTGCCCTGTGCAGGGTGGAAGTCTCGTCACTTAACACTAAAAATGCAAGGAAAAGGGGGGGCAGAGGGCATAACAAAGCACGCGAAGGCCAGATGAGGCATACAGGATACAAACGTATACCTAGCAAGATTTTTTGGATCTTAAACACCTTATGAGGAGACCTATATCATCATTGGGGTATGTGTAACCTCTTTCCAGTGGTGCAGTACTCTACAATTTTGGGTAAGTACAATTTATTTTCCTTTTTTTAGTTCCCATATTACATTTTGTTGTCTATCCTCATCAAAGTCAATCTTTCCTTTTAGATTTAAAATAAACCTTGCATCGTGCTTGATTATATAGATTGATATAAACTTTTATTTGTTGCATTCACATTAATTTCCTTCCTTCGCAGCCAAACTACATCAAATATCAAATTTGCATTAAACAATCTTACTGAGATTATAACTATTGAGATTTCACCACCTTATAGGGAAACTGACTTGGTGTTTTGTCCAAGTATAAACAACAAGTTGTTAGTATATTGGCTAAGCACCTGACTTCCTTATCTTTGCAGGACCATGAAGTGAGGGGTTAGTCCGCAATACCAAGCCCCATATCAGTACCAACATAGATTTGGGCCACATTTACCTTTAGGTATATCTAGGACTTTAGCATTAAACAATACTTAAACCCATCCATAGATAAACATTCCATGATAGCCCATAAATCGTTTTGCATATTCCGCTTTTTATTTATTAATCAAGATAATGAAACTCATTCTATGTGATTTTTGCTTATTTTTTTAATCAACACATGTAGAATTCTTTTGATTTTGTTAAGTGATTATGTGTTTTTTAATATGCTACTCACAAGACATCAATCTCATAGCTAGACCTCAGAAAACATGTCCATTCCATTCCAACAATCAACACCAAAATACCGTGAAACTTTACAACAAGCCCAAATTTAATTAGATGAAGCCCAACGACTCATTGATCAAAACCAATATATTTTATCAACACCCCAACTTGAAAATATAGAAAACATGATAGATGATATTGTATGTTCCATTAATAACACTCAACAACATCTACAAAATTCTTGGTGTTCCTTTCATGAAATAAAAAATATTGTTTCACCCCCACCCAAAGATAAATAACAACAACATTCTCCTGATATTCAATCCGCTTCATTTAAAATAATTGATCCTTTTAACCCACAGTTCTTCAACATCGGGTATCCCATCTTCTCATAACTCCTTGACTAAAAAATCATGGCTTTTAATGTATTCCTTGTTACTAGGGGTGTCCATATTCAATCATCATTACCTGAATTTCTGCCATAAATGCCTAATCCTTCACATGGTATTTCCCATCTCGTTGATCCAAATCATGAACATGTCATTCAACAAGTATATTATTATCCTACTAGTAGTCAATTGGAAACATATATCATCATATCTTTGGTTCCCATGATTACCTTTGACCTTAACATGATTTATTCACAAGAGATGACCATTCAACAACCTAATCCCTCAACTAGATTTAGATCACTTTAACATGATACAAACATCTCTTTGTCCACACAAACCCCTCTAACTTCCTATACCATCCAAATACCTCTCATGAGTTATACCATTTTACCTATTAGAATATCTTAGCCACCTCCCTCTCAATAAACCATACCACCCCTTCAAAACATTACCATGTCCATTCCCGCATATGCACCTTTAATCAATATCAACATTGTTTTAAGTACTCATCTGGTTTCATAATAGTTTTCAACTCCACCTATATCACAACATGTACCTCAACCATCACAATAATTTTATTCTTCCTAAACCTCACTACAACAATTTCATCCCCTTATCCATATATCTATTCACCTTTAAAACATCGCACAATCATCATAACCCCTTATTTTAACTTTTGTACCATTTTAATAAGTGCTTCAGTATTCTCAAAACCCTATCCACACATCTATCCCCTTCCAAATCATACCACAATAATCATTACCTTATTATAATACATCCATCTCTACTCAGTATCAATATATCCAACCACAACCTTTGGTCTTGCAACCTACCTATAACATTCCCATGAACATACCTCAACAAAACATTCCCTTCCAGAAAAAAATCCCACAACGATATCAATCGTATCAACAACCTAATAAACTCTCATTTAATCAACCTAGTTCATCCTCATCTAGCACAAAGCAATAACCACATATAGACCCTCTTTAGGCCTTAATTAACCACGTATCAAGCCTTGAAGCATCCTCTATGGGTCCCAAAAATGCACTATCATACGAACAAATATGTAATGAACCTATTTATCTATCTGTTCATTACAAGGCATATCCACCTTAGTGGAATCTTCCCAAATTCTTCTAATTCTATAGCAAGGAATACCCCCAGTTACACCTCTGATCCTTTCATCGTGCTTTTTACCTTATATATCATGACCAAGATCTTATGCTAAGGACGTTCCCTATGTATTTAGTAGGTTCTACTTTATACTGGTATAATAACATCCCACAGTATTCCCTCTTTTCATTCACATAACACACTCAACTATTTCTTGAACATTTCTTGATAAATATTTCCATTAAAATCACCATCACTCATAAACCTATATGCTAATAAAAAATTTGAAGACGAATCTATTACTGAATTTTTATCCTACTGAAGGGGTATAATCAATCAATTTTCATTTTCTCTCCAATAGACATAACTATTCGAATTGTTTCCATGTTCATGCACAAAACATATTTCTTCTACACTTCAAATAAAATCATTTCAAATGTTTGATGAAGCCTTATTTATGGCCCGTAAAATAAAACTTCATGCTCTTGAAGAAGGTAGAGTCAAACTTAGACCAAAGAAACCAAAATTCAATTTCCCATCCAAATCATCTTCTAGCCAAGATAAGCCCAAAACATCAGCCAATTCTATAATCATCAAATATACTCTGAAAGTACATTTGACCAACGAACACTCCCACATCCAACATAAATATACCCATATTGGAGATACTTATAGTGTTTTATTTAATAAAATCCTAGTTGCTAATATGATCTCTCTTCCACCCATCCATCCTATCGACACTTTTGTCTCCAAACCCTCTTGGTACAGAGATAACAACTATTGTAAATATGGGACAAAGGTCATGAAATCAAAAGGTATCATTCATTCTACAATGCTCTTCAAGATTTGACTAAAAAAGGAGAGATACATTTGGAAAACCCTAAGAGTCCTTAGAGTCATAACCTTCACATCTTCAAGTAGCCATTTCATAATCATTCCCCATCAAGTATTCAACCCCAAATGAAAAATATACAAGTCCAACATACCATACATACCATCAATAAAACATCACCTATTACCAAATCCACATCAACACTCACTAATAGAAACATGCCTGAATCAACATCTAAAAAATTAGAAACACCCCCATAAATTGTTATCCAAATTAAAACCTTTGCATCTATATCTATATCCTCTTCACCCATCCCTTAATAAAAATCCTCCAAAGTCAAAAAATACAAGTCATCCAAATTATGAAAAGTTTATATGAAAAATTCATAGCTCAATATCATCTATGTGACCCACAGAGTTTCCTTCCTCCCCATATAAAAAAGTCATTGTTATAAACCATTTCAGTACTCCTATGAAAAGGATCAAACATCATCCCTCTATCCTATGGCTCCATCCCTTGTCAATAATATCTATCATGCCATCAAAAAATACTTATTGAAAAATAACAAAATAACTCACACTGAAGAAAACACCTACCAAGACAGTTAAATTAAAATAAACATTGTTTCATTCCACCTCCACTTCAAAAGGACTCTATGCAACTATTATAGAAAAAATGCTTCAACAATAACTCATATTGTTACCTCCCCTCAAACCATCTAAAACTTAAGGCTAGAAACCTTCTTCATATAAATTTGAAACCTCCTATGGTTACTATACACTGAAAAAGTGACAAGCGAGCGTGGGAATCTACAGGTAACTCTTCCACGTACCCGACCTCCCGAGGTCGTGCCGAGACAGCCGGTGGGGATGGAATATGCATGGTAATATAGACAGACTAGTTAGGCAGTCTGATGTCTTCGACACGCACTAATGGAATCTGTGAATCTAAGGAAAAGAAGGCCCTTCTAACCTGGACTGGTGTGAAAGATCGGTCAGCAAGGATGAATGCTCGAAGGCTCCAATCAATATCGAGCTCTAGCGTGATTCGATCTATGGGTTGTGGAATACGTGGAAAAATGACCCTGATATAGTTTCGTGTATTTCTCTGGATAAGGTCCTATGGTGGATGGTAAATATAGTCAACTCTATGGACGGTTCTCTGGCCTAGTCCAGAATTCTCTAGTTTTTGTTAGCTACTGTATCCAACAAGGATAATTGTTTGATTGATAATAGGTGGAAGTGGAGTAGACTGAAATACTAGTGTGCGTAGGCCAGTATCTATGTCTAATTCTCTTATGGATTCGTTGGACTGCAGGATCTGTGGGTCACAACCATAGGTTCGTGGTTGTCTTGGACCAGCTATGGTCATGCGTGGAATCAAGTCCTGATCCCTAGTATCTAATAATCATACGCTTTCTCAGTTTCTATGTTTAGAATCAACAGTTGTGCGATCTTCTCAGAATACCTCACAGGTGTTCTTGCAACCTGGATTCTTAGGCCGGTATCTATGTCTGTGAGGGTGTCTCTTGCATCTAGTTATGGAACTAAAGGGTCACACCTGAATGTTTGTTCTCTTTCAAACCCTTCTACAGTCATGTAGATGTTTTTTCTAGGGTAGTCTGTAGTTTGGCTGATTTGACCAAAACGTATGTGCTTGGTCGCCTTTTATGTTTAATCCTCTTAACTGAGATCTGATCTGCTGGAAGTCTGTTGTTGTTTGGAAGACTTGGATTCTAAGATTCTGGTCAATATCAGTTATTGCTGTTATGAGATTGGACTGAGACACGATTGGCTCGAAAACGTATTCTCTAGGCTCCCTAGGTCCTGTAATTGTCATACAAACACAATAATATAAACAAACTGTAATAAAGTGAACTCTAAGTATACGAAATGTATTTATAGCATATATGACTTCTTTTTGTATTTTTTTGATGATTTATAAGAATTTAAGAAGGCAGCTATTTAAATTATTTAGAATTAGACAACTAAAACTAATAATTTAAAACAAACAAAATAGCCGAATGTAGCTATTTGTCTGTGTAATTTGTATATCTATTCTAAAAAATGAAATAACTAATCTATTTGCAAGATTCTCAATCCTACCTCAGAAGTGAGGAGTGAATCATAGTTTCTCAGAAACTATCAATCCCCACAGCTTCCCTGGCAATATTGAGAATAGAATTTACTGAAATAAAGTGATTAACTACTCTATTTGATATGATTATAACTAGAACTTTGAAAGCTAGAACCTGGATTCTGCAGAACAGTGGCGAATCCGATGGTGTGTGTGTGATCTTGTCCCCTCAGTATGATCTCTTTGTTCTTTGTGCTCACGTAGATCCAGAAAAGTGTGTAATGCTTGCATCAACAGGAGTAGGTGTTGGAACAAGGAACAACCTTTAGAATACAGACTAAATAGAACGCGAATAGGAGAGGGATAGCGCAAGAGTACAGAGCTTGGCTTATGTAGTTCCTAGCAGGATCTATTGCAGCAATCATGCAACATAATGCATCCAGAACCTGAAACTATCCTGTTTGAGGAGAAAAACCTGTAACTTTAATGGCTTCCCAAGCTATTCTACTTCTAATGGATTAGATAGAACAGCAACACTATTTGCACAAGCTGGATATGTGGCTTACCAATAGTTGGACAATGCTAACTAAGCATGCAAAGAATTAAAACTATGGCTTCTAAACAGAATAATAGACTAAGCTATGAAAAAGAGAGCATGAAAGTCCAAATCAGGGGCAGACCTTTTGTTTGAGCACAAGCCATGCATTTATAGGAATTCAATCACCCAGAAGATCAAAACCAAACTGAACTCCTAAACAATAAACAAAGGATAAAACACTATTCCAGTTGGACCAAAAACATAAATGCAAGCTTAAGTCGGCAAGGAAATGCTGGTGAAACATTGATATTTCACGCTTGAGTCACGATCAAAAGAACATTCTGGAAAGCATGCGTAAAGGACCGCCGCCCTGCGCAGGGTGACGGTTACAGGACCGCCGCCTTGGCCTCAGGGTGGTGGTTATAGGACTGCCACCCTATTCAGGGCTGGCGGTTACACGACCGCCGCCCTGTCAGGGTGGCGGTTTTGTTACTAAAGAGAAAAGGGACAAGAAAAGAGGGGAAAAGGGGAAAAAAAAGCACGCGGGGGCTAAGCAAGGTATGCGGGATGTTAACGCATATTCGGAGAGCTTTTCTGGACCCCGAACACCTTGCGAAGAGACCTATATCATCATTGGGGCACTTATTACGCTGTTCCGCAGTACAGTACCTTGTAATTTTGGGTACGTACATATTGCCCCCTCGGAGAAGCGTTTTAGCCATGAAGAGGCATAAAACGGTGGGTCCGAGTATGGCAGTCCCGAAATGGGAAGTTAGAAGTTATACCTTACACGTCTGTGTGTTGAAATTACGCCATCCAAAATTCCCGCTATCTGCAAAACGAAAGGAGAACTCAAGTGCAGATAGATACAATAATTTGGAAAATAAACGCTAAAATAATAGGGAATGAGAACGTACCATTCGTGCGGGGATAGGGACTTACCTCCATCAGCGCTCCAAACCTGTGAAAAAGTCTTTTAAAACGAATCAGGGTGCTATATATATGAAAGTGGGCCCATTTTCCTATTCATTTGCACGAGTTGAATTGGTTGTTTTTGAGCTCTGGGACCCACGGCGACGGTTTCTTGCGTGAGTATAGTCAAAACGTCCACAACGAGATCGTGATCATGCCTCCACGCACGGAACACCGCCCTGCTAGATCACAGGTTGGTTTTCTTCAATTTTGTGTTTTTCCCCCTTTAAATTTGAAATGCTAAATTTGTTCTAATGGGGGGGTTATTTTTGAAAATATTAGGTTCAAAAGGTCCACCTAGGGGGGGTGCCTACTGGGTAGGCTCCATTTTTAGGTCAAATGGTAAGTTTTTGCTTGTTTTAGGCTTTTTAAGATTAAAAACCCGCGTGGGTTTTCGGACCCACGACCCACCGCCGCCCTGGCTAGGGCGGCGGTTACACGACCGCTGCCACCCCTGTTCAGGGTGGCGGTTACACGACCGCCCGCCTTTAAGGTGGCAGTTACAAAACCGCCTCCCCTACTCAGGCGGCGGTTCTGCACAGAATGCAAAAAGAACTTATATTTGAGATTGTGTTTGTATTTTTTTGCACTTCTACGCGTTTTTATGACCTTCTTGGTATTGTTCAGATATTAACTTGCTCTGTTTTGTGTGTTTTTGGGTGTATGCAGGCGAGAGAGGAGTATATTAGATGGAGTAGAGAGAGAGAGTGTGATTGGCTCTCAGAGTACTGGATGCCCTCTCGCAGGACGAGGAGGACACACTTCAGAGGGCTGGTATACTGCGTATATCACGTGTGCCTCATGTTGCACCATCTAGTCACATCCTTTATGACTTATTCTCTTACTGGGCTTCAAATCGGAACACCTTCCGACTGCCAGGGGTCCGTGGTGAGTGGACCATCACACTCGAGGATGTCTACTGTATTTTGGGGGTCTCGATCATTGGGAGGAGACTTACATTAGAGACAACAGGCTCACAGGCACAGATTGCACAGTGGGCAGCATATATGGGAGATGCAGTTATCTCCACGGGGTCAAAGAAGGGAGTGAGAGTTCGATCCATTCCTTCTTTGCCTATCCCCGTACTTCGACAGGCCGTCATGGGGATCCTTTCCTCGAGACTGATCGGGGACAAGGGAGGGGATACATTGTTATACTGCTAGGCCCCCATCATTATGCAGATAGAGGGGCACGGCCGGATATACGCCTGGGGTGCAGATATTCTGGGGACCACCTACCATGATTTATACAGGGTGGTCCATTTACAGGGACAGTCATTGAGCCACCTGACTTTAGTCATGAATTGAGTGCATGAGCGTTTTATCCCTTATGGCAGAGGCGTGGAGGTGGCAGATCCTAGGGCTGTGAGGGCAACCAGATGGATAGATATGTCGGTGCTTAGAGCACCTCACCAGCCAGTTGCCTCCCTTACTACTGCAGACATGGAGGCGACACCGTACCGGCTTATGGCCGGCATATGGGGAGAGGAGACTCTTACCTTGATCTCTTGCTCCACCACAGGGCAGCTCATTGATCGAGTGGGACGAGTGGAGGTGCATCCTTTTGGCAGAGTTCCTCAGCAGTTTGGCCTACCATATATGGGCATGCTTCCCCCAGTGGCGCCAGTTTACAGATCAGTTCGCGAGGCCAGAGGGGGGCCTAGAGGCCGTGGTTGGATAGTGATCACTCCTGGCATTCCCATTGCAGCCAGGAGGATAGTTCGTGCTAGAGGGAGAGCTGGTGCACCTCGGGCACCTTTACTTCAGATTGCTGCGGGTCCTGCTCATAGTAGCGATGACCCCATAGATATTGACTCCGACTCTGAGGAGCTTATAGAGGGAGGGTCGGAGGAGTAGACTGATGACAGTGATCCTGAGTGGCATGACACTCAGGACATTATGCAGGCAGAGAGGGCTGAGGAGAGCACAGAGAGGGTGACTCTAGTTTCAGAGGAGCCACTCTCTCAGGGCCATGGTGGAGAGGATGAGTCAGTTGTAGGGTGACATGTTGCCCCTGCCACAGGAGCAGCCCCTCAGTCGGCAGCGGCATCCACGGCAGGTGCCGGTCCCAGCGACCCATCTTGGAGGCCCGGTGATCCGAGTAAGTTATCCTTTCTTCCTTCTTTAACGTTTGTTTAATTTAGGATTTGTTTTAATTGCTATCTCTCCTTGTGTTTTTATCTTGTATCTTTTAGCCTCTTGCTTGGTTTCTGATTCTTTTTTCTTCTTTGTTTGCAGAGACTGTTGACGAGTGGTGGGATCTGATCCGCAGGGTATGTACCGATTCCCTGATGATCCCCATGGATAGGACTCGCATGGAGCTGTCCGTAGATGCCGGGGAGCCCTCAGTAGCTGGTAGACATACCGATGTCTTCGCTCCCGTTTGGCACGTGGCCAGGATGGTGTCGACCCTGCGCACAGAGTTAGCGGGCTACAGGACGGCTAAGCACCTTATGAGGAGCCATTCTCGTGGTGAGACCGCGGCTGCCCCCTCGGGACCCTGAGCCCTCCGTACATTCAGAGCGCCGGCGTAGCCGGAGTCCTAGGCGAGGGCGTGCACCTTCGGAGGGGTCGCATAGGGGTTGAGAGGCCATTTGGCCCTTGTGTATTTTGTACTATTGTGTATCACGGGCTCTTTGAGCGTTTTGACCATGCCTAGTGCATGATGGCATTGTATATAAACATTGATTATTTATATATATGCATTTGTCTTTGAATCAAAATCTTGTCACTCATGTTTTCCCCTTTCTATTTCTAGCTTCTTTGTGTATACTACGATGTATGTTTGTATGCTTTTTAGAATGTAGGCAATGGTGAACAAATGATGTAAATTCTTGTTTTCTTTTTGTGTTTCGTGATGCTGATACATGATAATGTAGATATATTGTGATTTTGAATCTTTAGCTTCTGTAAGCAATATGGATACCTCATGTTTTGTTTTGGCAAAGTGATGAAAATAACCAGTATGATGAACAGATTAACTTGCCCCACTCCTAACTCCACGCAACTAGTAAGATGCGAGGGCTCATCACCAAGAGCCAAGAAGGGTGCAAGTTATGAAATGTGGTGAAATGATAGTGATGAAAGACAGAACAAAGCTTTGGCGGAACCAAATTGGAAGCTACAAGCCAACTCCACTCGAGTGACTTCATAGTTTTGGATGCAACTTGCTTTGCGGTTTATCCAGACTTAGACCCGTAGATGGCCACATAGTAGACAAAATCTGGGTTTTTAGGATTTTAACTCTTTTGGGATTTTGAACATCTGTTTCATTTGTTTTTTGACTCAAAGTTTGAAAATTTGAATTGTTTGCGTATGACCATTTGTACTTATTTGTCAAGAAGACCCCCTACACTTTGCCCCATGCTACTAGTAAGAAGCGTGGGTTTATCACCGTGGGCAAGGTATAGGCGAGTAAGGGCATTTCCATCCTTTCCCAACCCTACGTCACTAGTAAGAGACGCAAGCTCATCACCGAAGGTTGGTGGGGCAAGGAAATGTGTAAAATTAAAATTTTCTGTTTAATTACTTGTTGACTTGTTTTTTGAGTAAAATGTCAGTATGTGCTTATTCCCAAAGAGATATGCATATGGGATAGATGTGACACCATGAAGCTTCTAGAATAGACCATAGGCAAGACACCTATCCTAAGAAGAAATCAAAGCGAGAATAAACTTGCAAATCTTGGTATGGTTACCGTTAAGACTTTGTCATGTCTATCTTTATTTGATAAAAGATTCCGAGATGATTCGATGATATATGAAGATGGAGAGGTATGATTAAAGAGCTTTATGCCAACAACATCATGAGTTTGTAGTGAATTGCTTTGAGAATAGATTCCTTGATCACAATTTATGTAACAAACAAGTGGAAAAAATGATCTTAATCTGTATGAAGATGCAATGTAGATAATTATACAAGTAGTGCTAGTTGCTCATGCGTAGAACCGCTTGAGGTGCAGGGAATTGACTGTTTCGCCAAATTCCTCACCTTCTAGCGTACATAAGAGGTAAGCACCATTTCCATAGTCCTTCATGACTCGGTATGGGCCCAACCATTTGGGCCGGAATTTCCTTCCTTCGCCGGTCTTCTTGTCGATCCGACTGTCTAGTCTTAGAACTAGATCACCTTCATATATATCACGTTCATAGACCTTCTTGTTGTACTGCCGGCACATTCGGTCAGCATAAGCTCTATGCCGCTGCTCAGCATCTAACCTAGTTTCATCTAGGCTTTCTAGTTGAGAAAGACGTGCTTCTCTGTAAGCGTCTTCATCCAGAATCCCTTGTAATGAAATGCGGAGACTGGGTATTTCAACCTCAAGTGGGAGAACTGCTTCTGCCCCAAATACTAGCGAGAAAGGAGTTGCTCCCGTTGGTGTTCTTATTGAGGTTAGGTGGGCCCACAAGGCCGGATATAACTTCAAATGACAATCTTGTTTGTTTTCTTTCAACCATTTTAAGGAGAATGGCTTTTAGTGTCTTGCTTGTTGCTTCAGCCTGCCCGTTGGCTTGGGGATAATACAAGGAAGCGGTATGATGGCTTATTTTAAATTTATTGCATAGCTCACGAACCCTCTTCATTCTTAAAAGAAGTTCCATCATCAAAGATAATGATTTGCGGGGATACCGTACTTGCAAATGATTTGGTTCAAAATGAACTTGGCGATCACAAAACCAGGTACAGTAGTAAGAGGCATAGCCCTCTATCCATTTGGTAAAATATTCAGTGGCCGTGATTATGAAATTATGGCCGTCTGTGGATGAGGGAGAGAATTTTCCTATTAAGTCTTGACCCCATGTAGAAAAGGGCCATGGAGTAGCGATCGGTTGTAGAGACTTGTGCTGGCATGTGGATCTCATGGGAGAATTCTTGGCACTTACAACACCTACGTACAAACTCTATTACGTCATGTTCTAGAGTGGGCCAGAAATAGCCCATTCGATGTATTTTTTCGAGTAGTGGCGTGGCCACCGAAGTGGCCTCCACATATTCCGCTGTGAGATTCAGGGAGAATCTTCTTGGATTCCTTCTATGTCGACACATCTTAGGAGCATTCCATTGAATGCTTTTTGATATAGTACTTGCTCTATAATGATGAATCTAGCTAAGATTATGCGTAACCGCCTTCTTTGTTGTGGTGTAGCTCCTTCTGGATATGTATGGTCCATGATATAGTTAATGATATCAGCATACCAGGGACACTCAGAGATAGTGGGTCAGGTTTCGATGTAGTATACGCACTCATCTGGAAAAATTTAAATCCACTGGATCACCTCCATCTAATGGGTTGTCAGCTAAACAATCCGCAATGATTTGTCCCTTAACTGACTTCTGATTTACAAACGTTAATTCGAATTCTCCCATTAAGGTTATAAAAACGGTCCATCCTTTTTAGACAATGACCCTTGTGTGAGGAAAGTCCGTAAATGGTTCGTTTTTACCACGACCCTTGTTTCTTGATTTAGCATATAGTGTCTTAGGCATTTGGTTGCAAAGACTATGGTGAGACATTCTCGTTCTACTTGTGTATAGCGTGTTTCATAGTTGAGCAAGGTGTTCGGCTAATGAAATAAATCACGCGTTCTCTTTTGTCATCATCTTCTTGGGCCAATATGCAAGCTAACGAGACATTGGTATCTCGTGAGTATTAAATCAATGGGCGGTCTAGCTTAGGTGGCATTAGTGTAGGTAGTGGTGATAGCAAGAAATGATTGACTAAGCATTAAAAGCTTCATTGCAGTCTTCGGTCCAATCAATGCTATAGTCTTTCTTGAGTAAATTATTAATTGGATGAATAGTGAAGCTCAAGTCCGAGATGAATCTTCATATTGCACCTAATTTTCTGAGAAATGACCTGATTCCAGACTCATCCAAAGGTGGAACCATTTCGAAGACGGCCCGAATTTTGGTTGGGTCAACATCTATCCCTCGTGACAATATGATATAACCCAGGAGCTTCCCTCCCGTTACACCAAAGACGCATTTCTCTGGGTTTAATGTGACTCCGTATTCTATTAGACGTGAAAGAATGATGCAAAGTACTTCGGGATGGTCACAACGCTTCTTGGCCTTAGCCAACAAGTCATCTACGTAGGATTCCACGATTTTATGAATTAGATCGTGAAATATATATGTCATGGCCCCGCTGGTACGTAGCATCAGTGTTCTTGAGACCCGAATGGCATAACAGCGTAGCAATAGGTTTCCCATGGAGTTATAAAACGTGTTTTTAGCTTAATCTTGCTCAAATATTCTGATTTGATTATATCTCGAGAATCCATCCATGAGAGACAAAAGTTAAAAACCAGCTGTTGCATCTACAATAACATCGATGGATGGTAACGGGAAGTCGTCCTTAGGACATGCTTTATTGATATCTCAAAAATCTATGCAGATGTGTACCTTCCCATTCTTCTTGAGAATGGGGATGATATTAGATACCCATTGGGAGTAGTCGACTGGTTTGATGAACCCTACCTAGAAGGAGTTTTATTACCTCCTCTTTTACCATGAGAGCTACTTTGGGCTTCATGGGTCTTGATTTTTTGTTTAATTGGCTTTGCATCTGATTTAGTGACGAGGTTATGCACCGTAATGTGGGGTGCGACTCCTATCATCTCCTTATAATTAAATGCAAATGCCTTTTGATGTTCTTTGAGAATCTGAGTATGTATTTCTACTTCTTCTGGGGGTTAATGAAGAACCCTAGTTTCAATATTCTCAGTTCATCTTCTGTCCCGATGTTGACATCGATTGTCTCCTCAATCAAAGAGGCATTACCCTCTTCAAACTTAGGTGGTGCTGGAGGTAAAATCCAAATCCTCCCCCATTTTCTACTGCGTATATGCTAGGTTCTATTTGTGAGGGGATGATCCATCATGGGATTCCCGAAATAGGAAGACGAATGTGGAATTAAAGGATAAATCTAGCATATGATAGGAGAGATGTAGTGCCGCATAGGCGTTTAAGTATTCCAAAGTGGCCATATTATTATCGACATGTTCTGGGGTGGTAGATTCACTTCTGCTTGAAAGGGGATTTGTCATTATTTTTATCAATGGTTTATCACGAAATGGACACCGTGAAATGGGTATCTTCTAACTCATTACTTGGAGTAAAACGTGATGCTGAAATTGTTATTGAATCAGCCGAGAAGATTTTTCTCTCGTGGGATTGCTTCAATGGATATGAAGTTAAACACCTTGCTTAAATTTAATACGGCTTCTTTGTAAAGTTGCAAGTGTTCGGCTTTGGTTTCGTATACTTTAAAAACTTGGTTTGTCACTAATTGCAAGTCTCCCAAGACTCTGATGTTATCAATACCAATTCTTTTGGCTAAGGTGAGGCCAAGGAGGAGGGCTTCGTACTCAGGGTTGTTGTTTGTGCATTCAAAGTTTAACTTAAAGGCGAATGGGAGTACTTTCTCCTCGAGTGATTTAAGAATTATACCTGCCCCCCCGCTCCATAACGGCATTTAGCTCCATCGAAATGGAGAGTCCAAATACTTAGTCGGGAGTATAGATGTTGGGGCATTTGTTGCACCTTGCACGCACTCTACTTCTACCATACAGAGGTCCTCTGTTGGAAGGGAACCAACTCCTAGGGGAATATCCTATGCCTACTGAATCAAATGGTAAGAACATTGGTGAATCTTGTTCTATCAACTCAACGATTTTCGTAGTAGTCCCTAATGATATTGTTTCTTTAGTTTTATCTTTGGGGGTTGGGATTGTTTTGGCTATGCTGATAGCTTCTAGATCCATTGTAGGGTACCAACTTCTCCTCTAGTTTTGGGTCAGTAGGTTTATTAAGTTGGTTTCTTGGAAGTTCAAATTCTGAGTGCACACCTGGTCTTTTCTTTAAATCAGCTAGGTGCAAATCGAAAGGTTTTAGATCACCTTTGGCTATAAATACCTTTCCTAGATGCAAGAATCTTACTTCTTGAAATAACGTAGAAGGGATTGCCTTCATTCGGTGTATCCATGGTCGGCCGAGTATCATATTATAATTAGTTTCCTGATCTATAATATAAAACTCAGTTAGGATTGTTTTGGGTCCTAAGGTGAGTGGCAATATTATAGTTCCTATCGAAGTGGATTTAAGGCTATCATAGCCTCTCAATGTATTTCGAGTGGTGGAACAGTTTGTTACCCCCATATCCCTAGTTTTTGGAGGAAAGAGAAAGGGACTATGTTAACTGCGGCCCCATCGTTAACCATTGCCCATTTTACATAGTTATTATAAACCCATACTTGTAAGTGTATGGTTGGATCACCTCGGCGTGTGATCTCAGCATTTGTGGGCATTTTACTTATTGTCGAATATGAATTCGACATCCTTTTCCGGCTGCCCCCAGAGGGTGGATATATCAAAATCTACGTGATTTACTTGTGTTTCAGGAGGTGGAGTGATGTTAATCAGATGACCTAAACCTAATGCTTCTAAAAGAGCAGCTCTGTGAGGAGGAGAGTTCTTTAGTAAATCTAAAAATGAGATGTGCGAGAAGGTCTTTGTTAGATCATTAATTAAATTGTAAGCACCCATAGGTTTTTATCTACTATTTGCTGGACTCTTATCTGTTTCTGGCAGGCGACTTGGGCTTGGTTGAGAGAAATATTCTCGTGTTCTTATTATAGCTTTGATAGGTAGTTTCAGCGTCTAACTTCTACCAAACCGACTATCTTGGGTCTCAGTTGACTTCCTAACTGTGGTGCAACTGATGGATTTAATGAAGTCGAGGCTTTGTGATCATTGTTTCTTGTCATTGCACTTTTGTTTGTTCCAGTTGGATTCAGCCTATTGCTATCATGATTTGGGAGTGGATCGTTAAAGATCTTGAGAAGAGCATTTTGAGGGGAAATCGCTCCTACTAGCATGTTTGGTGGTGATGATACGGGATCTGCCAAAAACAAATATATGAAGAACTGTCTTTGTTCTTCTGGTAAACGTTGCATGAATTTATCGTAGTCACGACACGTTCTAGTATCATGACCCTGAATTTTGTGGAAACCACAATAAGAATTGGGATTGTAATTCCTGTTTTGTTGGTTTGGCGTATATTGTGGCCTAAAATTCTGATCAAACTGTTGCCTATCAGGATTAAAATTTTACATTTGTTGTTTTTGGCTTTGGTTTTGATAACCAAATGAGTTTTGACTTGGCCCTTGTATGGGATTTCACCGTTGTTGTTGTTGTTGTTGTGGATGGTTAAAATCCATTGTATTCATTGTCGGGGTAAAGTTGTTGTTTCGTTGGTTGTTTGTTTGTGATGGAGTATTGACCACATTTACCTTCTTGGGCTAGTCGGTTACTCCATCCGTTGTTACACCCCCCAATTTTTGTTAAGGATTTTGGGTCCTTGGTTGACATTCATGGTAGCCGGATAATTTGTAGTGTTCTGGCTGGAGGTGATTAACCTCCCCGTTTGCTCCATATGTCTTACGACCACTATCTATCGCTGCTTGGTCTATTCGAAGAGCGCTCTCAAGTACTTCATCGTAAGTTCTTAATGGGAACTTCTGGACTTATTCTTTCACCTCTCTACTGAGAGAATGAAGGAATAAATCACATAGTTCCATTTGATCCATGTTTGGAGCACTTGCCGAGGAATAAAGGACTGTACGCCACCTTTGGATAAAATGGGCGACAGATTCGTTGTGTTCTTGCTTGATGTGTAAGAACTCCCTGATTCCTGTTCTTAATAGTTTGTTCATGTCGAAGGCCTTACTGAACTCTGATACGAGTTGTTTTAAATGAATGGATGGAGACTTCAGGTATTCTATAATACCAGTCGAGAGTGATGCCTTCCAAAGTTTTGGGGAATATTTTAGCAACAACCCCATCCCATGGGAGTAGCTCTCGAATGGCTGTAGTGTAGGCTTTGATATGTACGTTCGGATCTCCCTCGCCTTTGAACTTGGGTAAATCAGGAAGGGGTCTTGGAAGCATGACGCTTCGTATGGCGAAATCTAAGGGCTCTTTTAAATATTCTGAGTAAGTCCCTATCGCATATGTTTCAACCATTGATGGTGGTTGCTGAGGGAGTGGTGGTGAGATGGGTTGTTGATATGGCACAGCATATGCGTTGGCAGGGGCATAGGGAAGTCCCTACGTTTGAGTAAAAAGGCCGGGAGAGGAGAACATATCTCCTTGTGGTGATTTGGAGTACATGTTTAAGTATGATGGGATATTGTCTAGTAATGGATTGTTTGATACTAGATCGGGAGGAATAGTGTTAGAGATGATGGGCCTTGTTGGTGTTTGTTGTGGATAGTGAGGCGGCATGCCTAACGTGCCTACTCCTATGAGGAGATCTACCTAGACAGGGTGGTATGGAGGGTTGGAACTTCCTTCTTGAATGAACGGAGAATTTTGACTTGCTTGAGCAACTTCTAACCTTCTCACTTTTTCTACTAACATTGAAATGACTTCATTTGGTGAAGTCATGGTGCTTTGCCTGAGCGGCGTTTTTTGTATACCTTGGTGTTGTATAGGCATGTGATATCCTATCATGAACTGATTGCTATCTTTCCAAGTTTCTCTGAGAGTATTTCCTATATGCAGTGGCATAGAGGTATTTTCTTGAAAAGAGACCTCGGGTTGTATTTGTAAACCTCCTATAGGTGGGTACATACCTTGAGAATGTTGTTCACTCCTAGGATAATGTATTGACCATTCATCATCTAAGACCAGATATAGGTCTGATTGTATACTAATTTGTGCTCTAAATAGCATCTGAGGAGATGAACCAGATTCTCTGGTTGTTCGAGCTCGAAGGCTTTGTTTGTTGCGTTCGAGGAGGTTGATCTAACTCCCCCGTTTGAAAAGATGAGTTATATTTGATTCTTGGGGTTTGTGTTGACAACTGATTAGTTGAATAGTTGTCGCCCCATACTGAGAGTGAGGGTGATGATTGCCTATTCTTTTGGGCGTAGTATGCCTCGAGACCCAAGAGGGGTCTGCCATATTCATCGAATCCTGACATATTCGGGGGGTATATGAATATCCGCAGAATAATGGGAAGGAACGAAGGTGATTTGTGAAAGAACACGTGATACTATAACTCTGAACAAGAAAGTAGGAAGTTTACGTCAGCTTCACTAATTTTTTTTGCTTCACGTTGGGTTCACCAATTTTGTACGCTGAAAAAGTGACAAGTGAGCATGGGAATATACAGGTAACTCTTCCGCGTACCCGACCTCCCGAGGTCGTGCCGAGACAGCCGGTGGAGATGGAATATGCGTGGTATATAGACAGACTAGTTAGGCAGTCTGATGTATTCAACATGCACTAATGGAATCTGTGAATCTAAGGCAAAGAAGGCCCTTCTAACCTAGATTGGTGTGATAGATCGGTTAGCAAGGATGACTGCTTGAAGGCTCCAATCAATATTGAGCTCTGGTGTGATTCGATCTATGGGTTGTGGAATACGTGGAAAATGACCTGGTATAGTTTTGTGTATTTCTCCAGATAATGTCATATGGTGGATGGTAAATATAGTCAACTCTATGGATGGTTCTCTGGCCTAGTCCAGAATTCTCTAGCTTTGCTAGCTGCTGTATCCAGCAAGGATAATTGTTCGATGATAATAGGTGGAAGTGGAGTAGACTGAAATACTAGTGTGCATAGGCCAGTATCTATGTCTGTGAAGGTGTCTCCTGTGTCTGGTTGTGAAACTAAAGGGTCACACCTGAATGTTTGTTCTCTTTCAAACCCTTCTACAGTCATGTAGATGTTTTTCTAGGGTAGTCTGTAGTTTGGCTGATTTGACCAAAACGTATGTGCTTGGTCGTCTTCTATGTTTAATCCTCTTAACTGAGATCTGATCTGCTGGAAGTCTGTTGTTGTTTGGAAGACTGGGATTCTAAGATTCTGGTCAATATCAGTTATTTCTATTATGAGATTGGGCTGAGACATGATTGGCTCGAAAACGTATTCTCTAGGATCCTTAGGTCCCGTAACTGTCATACAAACGCAATAATATAAACAAACTGTAATAAAGTGAACTCTAAGTATACGAAATGTAATTATAGCATATATGACTTCTTTTTGTATGTTTTTGATGATTTATAAGAATTTAAGAAGGCAGCTATTTAAAATATTTATAATTGACAACTAAACTAATAATTAAAAAAAAACAAAATAGTCGAGTGTAGCTATTTGTCTGTGCAATTTGTATATCTATTCTAAACAATGAAATAACTAATCTATTTGTAATATTCTCTATCCTACCTCAGAAGTGAGGAGTGAATCGTAGTTTCTTAGAAACTATCAATCCCCACAGCTTCCCTGGCAATATCAAGAATAGTAAAGCGATTAACTACTCTATTTGATATGATTCTAACTAGAACTTTGAAAGCTAGAACCTGGATTCTGTAGAACAGTGGCGAATCCGATGGTGTGTGTGTGATCTTGTCCCCTCAGTATGATCTCTTCGTTCTTTGTGCTCACATAGATCCAAAAAAGTGTGTAATGCTTGCATCAACAGGAGTAGGCATTGGAACAAGGGACAACCTTTAGAATACAGACTGAATAGAATGCGAATAGGAGAGGGATAGTGCAAGAGTACAGAGCTTGGCTTATGCAGTTTCTAGTGGGATCTATTGCAAATCATGCAACATAATGCATCCAGAACCTGAAACTATCCTGTTTGAGGAGCAAAACCTACAACTTTAATGGCTTCCTAAGCTATTCTACTTCTAATGGATTAGATAGAACAGCAACACTGTTTGCACAAGCTGGATATGCGGCTTACCAATAGCTAGACAATGCTAACTAAGCATGCAAAGAATTAAAACTATGGCTTCTAAATAGAATAACAGACTAAGCTATGAAAAAGAGAGCATGAAAGTGAAATCAGGGGCAAACCATTTGTTTGAGCACAAGCCATGTATTTATAGGAATTCAATCACCCAAAGATCAAAACCAAACTGAACTCGTAAACAATAAACAAAGGAAAAACACTATTCCATGGGACCAAAAACATAAATGCAAGCTTAGGTCGGCAAGGAAAGCTGGTGAAACATTGATATTTCACGTGAGTCATGTCAAAAGAACGTTCTAGAAAACACGTAAAGGACCACGCCCTGCTCAGGGCAGCAGTTACAGGACCGCCGCCCAGTCAAGGCGGTGGTTTCGTTACTAAAGAGAAAAGGGACAAGAAAAGAGGGGAAAAGGGGAAAAGAAATCATGCGGGGGCTAAGCGGGGTATGCGGGATGTTAACGCATATTCGTAGAGCTTTTCCAGACCCCGAACACCTTGCGAAGAGACCTGTATCATCATTGGGGCACTTATTACGCTATTCCACAGTACAATACCTTGCAATTTTGGGTACGTATAATTACCATCAGATACCTAGACACTGTATAGAAGAATGTAAAGACTTTCACACAATTGTTAAAAATATTTAAGAAAATGTCCTTCTCCCTTTAGATTTATAAATAAAAAAATAAACCTTACCTAGTACCTATAGAATCATCAACCTCTAGTATCAAAGAATATTTTTGTAATATCCTTCCACATTAAATCGACACGCCCACATTACTACCCAATATTGTACCCACGAATCCAATCTTTGAGAATAAAATAAACTAGAAACATGTTTTGTTATCCCACCACCTCCCAATCTCACCTCATCCTCATCTAAAGATAAACCTAATATTTCCATTCCTCTAGGCCCTAAGACCTCTAATCAAACATCACAATCGAAAACTAAAGTCTCCATTATAGTTGCACCTTCGTCCTCTACTACAGTACAAAATTTTTTCATTAAATAATTACACCAGGATCCTATTAGAAATCCACTTTATGAGATAGTTCAAAAAACACCCTCACATAAACAAACAATGATCAAAGCCCTCCAGTACTTATCATTACATACTGATGATCCTCACTCTTTCAAATATTTCATAAGTGTTCTCAAAATATCCTTATTTATTTCCTTTGATTCTAATGAAATACCATCACTCCAGCCTAAGGATCATGATTTACCTCTCCTCATTACAACCCAAATCAATCATGTCCTCATCAAGAGGTTCATGATTGATGGAGGCACCACAATCAAAATCATCTCATCCATTTCTTTTAACTAACTCCAAGTTCCAAATATTTTCATCACTAAAAAACTAGTCCTCCTATATTTAAATGATACCATCATGCCCACGTTAGGTACTATCATTTTACCTCTTAAATTTGGCATTAAAACCCTACCCAAACACTTCTATATCATAGAGGGAGAGTTCCAATATAATATTTTGTTTGGAATACCTTGAATACGTAACATGAATTTTGTTCCCTTTGATGCTTCACCAGTGTCTCAAATATGAATACAAAGGAAAGATATTCATGGTCCTCATAGATCCTAATCCTTTCATCGATTCTAATATGACATATCATTCAAACACCATTATTATCCCAAAATAAATAATTCGATGAAGAATCCTTCGATACATCCATTCCATCATCGAAACTACTCGATGATTCATCCCTTAGAGATATTATGGAATTTATTTCATTGGGGTAGTATCACCTCCTCATGCTTAATTTAGTTCCTACATATAAGATATATGAAAGACCAGAAAAACAACCATTATATGAGCCTGACATTAGAGACATTATCTCATATGGCCACACCTATCTTAAAAATAACCTTGTCTATGACAGGGTTGATAGTCCATTTTCACAATGCAATCATCGACACCATGTCATGCCTTTTAAATCTCATTTCAACTCTTTATAAAATCCAAATTTTACTAAAATTTACATGTTTATGCGAAATCACAACACCCTAAAATGGTTTGGTTATTGATGGGGCATTCAATGTGATTCCACAACATGGAGATATTCCCAAAGTTTGGGACTTTTTGAAATGGGATAGCTCTCTTGAGAAAGGTCAGCATCATATTACTAAATCTTCACACCACACATTAGTTGGTACCCAAATTAGTCCCACTTTTCAAGTCAAGAAATATCAATAGGATAACGAGGACATTTAGATAGAGTCATACGAGGATTTGAGTCCTTTTGTAGCTGGGGAAAGATTTGGCAGTATCTTTTGTACTTAGACTTGGGAAATGTTCAATAGTACCTATTGATGGATAATCACAACACCCTTGAATGTCTGTAACTCGATGGGTTGAGACTCTTAGTGCGATTGTATAACATGGATCTTTTCCCAAGTGTGGGACCTTGCGAAATCAGAAAAAGCTCTCTGGATGAAGGCCAATTCCTATTCCTCTGTTTAGATGGACACGTAAAAAAATGCAGAGGGTTTACTCAAAACCTAAAATAACTTTCTAAGGAGATAGGATAAGAAGATGCATAAAAACAAACCTAAACTAACAAAGGTGATGCATCGAGGAATGAAGAACACCTGTCTTGCCAATAAACACAAACCATTAAAATGTAACGCAAGATCATGCACAGATAACCAAATTTGCAGTGAAAGATCAGGGTGATGAAAATGAACACAGAGAGGGTTGATAATCATCCAAAGACATGTATTATTTTCTCCAAGGATTGACACAATACACTACAAAATGCCAAGAGGCAAAGTTGCATTACAATTTTAATGGGAGGTTTGAACTCCACAAATTTACTTGCCAAAGAGAAGAAGGGAGGGGCAAAACAAGAATGTCCAACCTTTAGAAAGAAGCCCCTCCTTATATTTTATAGGAAGAATGAGAGAGAAAAGAGAGAGGAATTCCAAATCTACCCCAACCACCTCTAGGTTGCATTTAATTCATCTCATTATGGTGGTAGGTGAGAACCCTAGCAAACCCAAAAAGTGGCGAACTATATTTTGCATTTTTAAGAATTTCTCTCACCAAATTAAAGATATCTAGTTGTAGTTGGATAGAGGACCTCGTAAGCTTTCCAAAAATTCCAACCTTGTATGAATCCAAGCTCCCTATGAAAAGTTATGGCCGTCTGAATATCTGGGTCAGGGTCTGCTTCCTGTCAGCACTCAAAATGTTGCGCCTCCTGAAGGTGCACCTTGGCGCATCCATCCTTATGTCAACATCCTTTTACCTGCACCATAGGCGCATCCATATTTGTGTCAAAATCCTTTTACCTGTGCCATAGGTGCATCCATTTTCATGTCGACACCTCTTGTTGTGCGCCTCTGACCTGTGCCATGGGCGCGACTTTTGGTGTGTCGACATCTTCTTTCCTGCGCCATAGGCACATCCATTTTCATGTCAACACCTCTTGTTGTGCACCTCTAACCTGTGCCATGGGTGTGACTTTTGGTGTGTCGAAATCTTCTTACTTGCACCATAGGCGCATCCATTTTCATGTCAACACCTCTTGCTGTGCACCTCTGACCTGCGCCATGGGCGCGAGTTTTGGCATGTCGACATCTTCTTACCTGCGCCATAGGTGCATCCATATTTGTGTCGACATCCTTTTACCTACACCATAGGTGCAATAAACATTAGGCTTTGAGTTTCTTTGATTTCCATATTCTTCTGCTTGTCTATATCTACCCGGGGGAAAGATATATACAACAATTTGGCGACTCAACGGGATCACCTACCTTCCTGCTAGGTAGAAGATCAGTGGCCTTTTAGCAATCCATTAGGCATGGAGTCATAAGAAATAACCTAAAACCAACCTAATATCTGATCCCAAGCTTGATACCGCAAGTTATTCTCTGAAAGTATGCTGAACTGTAGAAATTCAACCTAAGAGCAACAAAACCTATGCCAGAGAACTTAGGGAAATTGAAACCTAACTACGAAAAGAAAATGTGCATACACACTTTGAGGAATTGAAAAATAGGCTAATATTTACAAGGTAAACCTTTTCCTTTTAGTAGTAATGTTTAAAATAGATCCCATTAACCGGAATCGGGAGTTCTTCTCCATCCAATGTAGAAAATTGGAAAGCATTACTACTTTTACATCCCATGACCATGTAGGGGCCACTCCAAATGGCATCAAAATTGGAATGCCTTCCTGGTTTTTCTTGATCTGCATCCCATTTCAGAACTAGATCCCCTTCCTGGAAGGTCCTTTCTCTTTCTTTCTTATTAAACCATCTTTTTACTAAGGCCCGATCCTTTTCAATCGTCTGAACTGCATGTCTCTGATTTCTTCCAATTCCATCAACTCTACATATTTGGCCTCCATTGGTTCGAACTCAGATAGCTCCAACTGTTTCATGAGCTCCAATGCTGGTAATTCTAATGATATAGGCAATATTGCCTCTTTCCCATAGACCAACTTGTAGGGAGAATTACCAGTAGACCTCTTTAGCGTTATTTTGTCAGCCCACAATGCTGATTTTAGCTTGGTATGCCATGTCCTTTGGTTTTCATCTAGAGTCCTTCTGATGATCCTTAGCAAATTCTTGTTCGTGGACTTTGCCTGTCCATTACCCTGCGGGTAATAATTTGAAGAGGTGCTTAAATATATTCCATTCTTGACTGCCCATTCTGTAATCTTGGAACCTATGAATGCTAATGCATTATCTGATATGATAGTGGCCGGCACACCGAACCTGGTCATTATTCCTTCATAAAAGTCTAGTAAGTTAGACTCATTTGCTTCTTTGAGTGCTACTGCTTCGGTCCACTTGGTGAAATAGTCTGTTGCCGTGAGAATCCACTTGTGGCCTTATCTTGAGTTTGGGTTGATGACCCCGATGAAGTCCAATCCCCATTGCATAAATGGTTGGTCAACCAAAATTGGGTGCAATGGAAGCGCTGCTAGTCTTTCTTTTCCCGTGAAGAGTGCACATTTCTTGCACTTTCTTATCCATGTATAGCAGTCATTGAACACTTTGGGCCAATAATACCCTGCCTTCATTATCTTGAGAGCTGTTACTTGTGGGGTGAAATGTCCTCCAGAATCTCCATCGTGAAAATCTCGTAACACCCTCTCAATTTGACCTGTCCCAATGCACCTCAATAGAACTCCATTGATGTCTTTTTTGAACAAAACACCGTCAACAAGCACATATGGAATGGCTTGTAATCTGAAGTATCTCCTTTTTGCTTTGCTCATTTTTGGAAGGCATAGGCCTTCCTATAGGAAGTGTATCATATTCTGAGTCTAACAAGGAGCGGCCACATCATCATTTTCTTGTTCTTGACCATCCTACAGTACCAAGGTAGTCTCTTTTTCATCACCTGCTTCAACTTTCTGACTCAAAGCTAGTTGTTCACATAGTCCTTTTCCACGTACTAGCTTAGTGACCTTAATTTTGATGTCATATTCCACGACATGAGTGATCCATCCTACATGTTTCTCATTCATATCCTTGTTTAGAAGGAAGTCCTTGACTCCCTCATGAGAGACCAACAATTGTATCTTGTTGTTTGAGACTAGGTGCTTGAATTTCTTTAAGCTCCTGATCACTGCAAGGACATGCTTTTCAATGAAAGAGTACCTTGTTTCGTATTCCTCTAGAATTTGACTGAAGAAAGTAACTGGTTGTTCTAATCCTTCTTTGTTTTGTTATACCAGGATTGCAGAAATTGTGTCTCCACCACCAAAGGCATATAGCATGAAATCCTTGGAGAAGTTTGGATTGACGAGAGTCAGAGCTTGAGATATAGCCTCTTTTATTGCCTCAAAACTTGCCTTGCCTTCAGATGTCCACTTAAATGTCATGCTATTTTTCAACATTAGCGTTATTGGCTTTATGAGAGCTGTAAAGTTTGGAACAAACCTGCGAACAAAATTGATCCTTCCCAAGAAGCTTTGAAGAGCCTTCTTGTGACTTGGCAATGGCAACGCTCAAATTGCTTCAACTCTTTCTGGGTCAATCATCAACCCCTCCTTTGAAACAATATGGCCTAGAAGCTTTCCCTCGTGAGCTAGGAATATGCATTTTTTGGGATTCAATGATACCCCAAATCTTCTACACCTCTGAAATACGTGCCTCAGATGAAAGAGGTGATCCGCTACATTTTTGGAGAATACAGTGATTTCATCAAGATATATCAGAATAATTTTATCGATTAATCCCTTGAATGCCATATCCATTGCCCTTTGGAAAGTGGCTCCAGCATTTGATAGCCCAAATGACATCCTCTTGTAGGCATAGGTGCCCCATTTGGTGGTGAAAGCCATCTTCAACTGGTCATCTTCTTTCACCATTATCTAATTATACCCTGAATAGCCATCTAGGAGAGAGAAACTCTCCGAACCGGACACCACTTCCAATATTTGTTCCATTGAAGGAAGTGGGTAATGGTCTTTAAGAGATGCCTTGTTGAGGTCTCAAAATTTCACACACAACCTGATTTCTCCGCTCTTCTTCCTGATTGGAACCAAGTTTGCAACCCAACTTGAGTGTTTGATCGGGAATATAGTGCTTGCCTCTATTAACTTGCTTAATTCTTTCTTCATTAGAGGCTCAATGTGAGGGTTGACTAGTTTCTACTTTTTCCTGGTGGGCTTAGCATATGGATCCAATTCTATGGTATGTTGTGCCAACTTTGGATTGAAACCTCTTAAGTCTTCATAGCTCCAAGCGAAGACATCTGGAAATTCTTGGCAAAGTTGTATGAAATCTGATTTCTCCTGCTCAGTGGCCACTTTACCAATTTGAAGTGTTTTGCCTTCCCCAACTAGAATTGGCTCTGAATCTTCTCTCTTGACCTGTATGTTATCCTTTTCCTTACGGAATTGGTCATTAGGGTTGAAGATAAACTCCAAAGTTACTAAACCCTTAGGAAGCTTGTTTGTCCGCAGCTGCACTACTTGATCCTCGTACTGCTGCTCTAGTCTGTCCTGATTCCTGGCTGAGAATTCAATCTCTTCTTGTAAAAAATTGATGATCTGTTGATCGTTCTCAAACACCTGCCAGCTTGTGTTATTATCTGAAACTGCTGGCCTCACAAGCACATGGATATGTGGTTGTGTTTTTTCCCTTATGATGTTGTCAACCACATCAAATGTTGCTCCAACTGTTGTGAGCCTATCCGCTGCTTCATTTTTCTTCCTAGGTATGGACACAATATTGAAAGCTTCGAAATCCTCAACGAGGTCCCACACCCTATTCTTGTAGTTCTTCAGCAGTTCATTCTTTGTAGCATGTTGTCCCCTGACTTGATTGATGATTATCTCGCTATCTCCAAACACCTGCAAGTTCTTTATGCCCTTTTTCTTGGCCCAATGAAGTCCATGAATCAAGGCCTCATATTTAGCTATGTTGTTTGAACAAGAAAACTAGAAACGGAAAGCTGAATAATATTTGATGCCTTGAGGTGAAACAAGCATAGCTCCTCCTCTTGCACCTTGCCTACTCCTTGATCCATCAAAAAATAACTGCCATACCTCATTGTCATCCTTATGGTCTGGTTTGGTGATGCTAGGAATAGGCTAGTTTTCTTCATGTATGTAATAAAATCCTAGCTCAGATTCTTCTATTTCTTGGTAGGGATTAAAAGCATGTACCTTGCTTGCCCATTCATCCAGAGTCAAATCTGGGATGCTTCCAACTTTGGTGTCATCTTCATTTATGCTTTGATAATCTTCTTGATCAAATGTTGAACAGTTGGCATTGATTTGGCTTGGAGTATGAGGCTCAATATGAAAGTTTGTAATTGGTTCAGATCTAATTGTGACCTTAGTACCATATCTTGTTCTGAACATGTGTGACCAATCAATAGATAAGTAGCCTCTAATTTTAGCTATGAAATCCCTTGATAAGCATAGGGCAAAGAGTGGTGGCAAGTCTATCACTGAGACATCTTACAAAATGGTAACGTTGGGGCATGCATGCAAGGTAAGACTCAAACCTTTAATCACTCCCACCGTTGCTACTACTGTCCCATCCAACTGCACTACCCCCTTTGATATGACTTCATATTGGAGACCCAACTGATCAACTATTTGCTTGGGCATGACATAACTACTTGCCCTAGAATTAATCATGCATTTGTGTACTAGTTTATCCCCAATAATTAATGAAACATAGAATGGAGGGGGCTTAAACACTTTACCTTGTTGTCCTCCATGATTCCCTTCAGGCTAAGTAGCATTTGTGAGGACCTTCTCTTGCATATGGACATGCTGGTTTGAAGTTGACCAATTCTTCATGGCAGCTTGTAGAAGATCTCTTTGGCTTGGGATGGATAAATATTCCCACATTGATATATTCACATTTGTCTTCTTCATTTGATCAATGATGCTAAATGGGGATGAAACATCTCTTTGCTGTCCTTTAGTTTGTACATTCCTTTCTTGTGCATGGGCAGCAACAATTGGCATTTGAGTTGGTTTAGAAGGTGGTTTGGGCTGTTTTTGCATGTTTGGAGCTGTATTTTACTTACCGACACCTTATGGAGTGATGGAAGGTGTAGATCACTTGGAGCCAATGACTTCCCTTCACCAATATTCCTCTTCTTTGATCTTGTGTTAGCTGCAACACTCTGAGAAATTGTTTGATTCATGCCACAAAATCCTCAGCTTGCCAATTCGCAAGTGCGGTATCATTTGGAGCTGTGTTTTGCTGAGATGTCCCTTGTTGCTGATTTGTTTCTTGACTCACTTCACCCTCTACGCCGGTAGTTGTCACCATCAAGGCTTGGTTCAAAGCACCATTGAAGCACATAGATTAGTTGTGAGGTTCATTACATGGGAAACACCAATCATACTCTTGAGCTATATTGTTTTGCACTGGCACTACTGCTTTAGAAGCAGATGCAACATTTAGGTTATAGGGCTGAAATGGTCTATTGGTGGGAGGCCTTACTTGGCTTTGATTTGCAGCTGAATTGGGTGGCCTATTGGGCTAGTATTGTTTCCTATTAGGTTGAGCTTGAGGCTGATAAGAAGGTCTAAAACCTTGGGCCTGCTTCCTCTTGAGTGTAACTAGCTCATTTCCCAAATTTTGCAATTGTTTCATGACCTCTTGGAGTTCATTTGAAGCACTAGAGGATGAAGTAGAAGTTTCATTTGAACTTTTATTTCTAGGAGTGGGAATAGGAGCCAAAGTGGGTGTTTGACTAGTGCTTGGATTTTCTAAGTTTGGATACAAGGGCATGGGAGGCCTAGGAGCCAGCTTACCAGCTTGAATAAGACAGTTTTTGGCCCTAATGACAATGCTATAAGCAGCAGGTAAGGTTGTGCCTCCCATAGATTAAATTAACATAGAAAGATCAAAATTCAAAGCCTTAAGATAGTAAAGAAAATCACCTTCAGCTGTTGGCCTAACGGCCACTGGAATTCTATCCCAAGACCTTTGAAATCTAAAGTTGAAGTCAGTCAGCTGCTCATTGGGAGCTCTCTTGATAGTTGTCAATTGTTCTAGTAGAGACAAATTGTCTCCCTTTTCTTTTTTTTCCCCAAACTACTCATGTAGAACTATGCATAACTGATTCCAATTTTGGATAAAACCAGCTCCAAGGCTCCTAAACCATTGCAATGCCTTCCCTTTGAATGAAGATGCCAACAATTTGACAGCAACATCCATTTCATTTATCTCATGGATTGCACAAACATTAGCAATGTCTTTGACATGATCACCAGGAGTGGTATGATTTTCTCCAGTGAAAAATGGAATGTTCTTCAATGCTGCAATTGGAACTGGATTCTGTGCATTGAGGGCAAGTGGGTTGCTGCCAGTGAAATTGACAAAGGGATTCAGTGGTAGATGTGCCATTATGATTGGCCTAAGAACTCTTGTTGATGTGAGAAAAGGTCTACCAGGTGGAGGTGTAGACAAAGTCCGGTTAGGTGGAGATGGTGATCTTTGTGGTCCTCTTCCTCTCCTTCCTCTGCCTGGTGATAGCTACAAGTGAACAAATAGCCCCTCTTCTTGAGTATCAGATCTGGTTCGAATTCTTCTCATGTACCTAGGAAACTTGTGCTACTATACCACTAAATTCTATCCCTTCAGAGTCACCAGATGTATTAGAAAGTGAGCCTCAAAAGGCTAGATTCTGCCAAGGTACACACCAAACCTGACAATATTAAAAAATAATTTAAAACTTTGAAGGACCCGAAAGATACAGTTCTTCAATTCGGTTATTGGGTATTGTTGTGCAGTTACTAATCCCCAAAAGGTACAGGCAAAACTTAGGTCATGCAAGGCAACTTACAAAACTTGAAAGACACCATGTCAGAACTTGGGACATGCTCAATACCTGGGAAAACTTGAAACACTAAAAACCATGAAATTTCGAAATTCAAAATCTCAAAAATCTAAGAATACACTTTTGAAGATTATCCCCCAATCTATCAACTGGTGAAATTTTGACTTACTTTGAGAAAGTTAAGCCCTTGAAAATCAATTTTGGAGTTCAACCTGAGAGGTGAAAAGTCTGAAATTCAAGAAATTGCAATTTATAAGTCTAAAAATGATGAAAATGACTTCAAAGCTTGTGAAAAAGACTTCTCTATCCCACCGGGCATGCCAAAAATATTGATGCGTAATCACAACACCCCTGATTATTTGTAATTTGATGGATTGAGAGAGTCAGTGTGATTACATAACATGGAGCTTTTCCTGAAAGTGTGGGACCTTTGAAATTGGAAAATCTCTCCGGATGAAAGGCCGGTTCATATTCCTCTATTCAGATGCACACATAAAAAATGTAGAGGGTTTATTAAAAACCTAATCTAACTTTCCAAGGAGACAGGGTAAGAAGATGCAAGAAAATAAACCTAAACTACACAAAGGTGATGCATTTTCCTTCCATAGAAAGGAATGAAGAACACCTGTCTTGCCAATAAACACAAAACCACTATAAAATGTAATGCAATCTATCATGCACAGATAACCAAATTGCAGTGAAAGATCAGGAGGATGCAAATGAACACAAGAGAGGGTTGAAATCATCCACAGACATATTATTGCTCCAAGGATTGAAAATACACTACAAAATGCCAAGAGGTAAAAAGTTGCATTACAATTTTAATGGGAGGTTTGAACTCCACAAATCACCTGGCAAAGAGAAGAAGGGAGGGGCAAAAAAAGAATGTCCAACCATTAGAAAGATGCCCCTCATTACAATTTATAGGAAGAATGAGAGTAAAAGAGAGAGGAATTCCAAATCTACCCCAACTACCTCCAAGGTTGCATTTAATTCATCTCATTATGGTGGTAGGTGAGAACCCTAGAAAACCCTTTTCATGGCGAATTGTATTTTGCATTTTAAAGAAATTTTTTCTCACCCAATTAAAGATAGTCTAGCTCCTCGTAGTTGGATAGAGGACCTCGTAACTTTCCAAAAAGTCCAACCTTGCATGAATCCATTTTTGGAGCTCCCTGTGAAAATTTATGGCCATCTGAATATCTGGGTCAGGGTCTGCTTCCTGTCAGACTCAAAATGTTGCACCTCCTAAAGGTGAGGCCTTGGAAGCATCCATCCTTATGTCCCTATTGCTTCACTAGGATTTTGCATCCTCTAACCTCGTAGGCCATTAGTCTTCATCCATTGTTTATTGTCTAAAATCCTATTTACCTGTGCCATAAGTTTGCATCCATTTTCATGTAAAACACCTCTTGTTGTGCGCCTTGTTTGAAGCCATGGGTGTTTTTGGCGTGTTGACATCTTCACCGAGCCAATCTAGCTACCATCGAGCGCATTTTCTCTCACCGCCAAGATATTTGCATTCAAATCATCTCGACACCTTGAATACCATCGAATGCAGATGCTACCTGCGCCATACACCTAACATTATAACATGGCACCTCAGCTTGGTACCTGATGACAACTCAGGGGGACATCCATTGGCGATGTTGCATATTTTTTAGGCTTTCGGGCCCTTTCATTTCGGAACCAGCTTGCTCGAATTCTTCAAGCTCTACACCATAGGTGCAACTACCAAACTCAACTCCTTAAATCCTTGACCTTCAAATTCTAAAATTTTTGGACTTCGGAGCCTTCTCGTTTCGGAACCAACTGCGCCATGGGCGTGACTTTTTGGGATTTTCGACTTCTTCTAAGCTTGCCATGGGAAACCTATGAAGAGCTTGGTCCCCGAAACCTGAAAATGTCCCATTGCGGATTCCAAAACCCACTCATCTCACCATGTTTCGAAATTTTGACACCTCGCACCTTCGGAACTCTCACCGATCTTGTTTCGTTCCTTCCACCGTCTCAACTCCAAAACAATCTGCGAAGGACCTTCGAAGCACATAATCTCCAAATTCTGAAAGACTTCAGACTTCATATTGTCTCTTACCTTCTTTAATTGGCTCGACCTACGAGCCGTACCTATAATTTGATCAGCCAAAACTTTGACTCGTCTCCTCATACAAGTTCGAACCCATACTACGTCGGTCCTCTTGACTCAGATTAGCTCCTCCATAGCCGAGTTGAATCAGCCTTCAGGAAGACTTCATTCAACTCAGT
Organism: Taxus chinensis; assembly: GCA_019776745.2. Classification (NCBI taxonomy): domain Eukaryota; kingdom Viridiplantae; phylum Streptophyta; class Pinopsida; order Cupressales; family Taxaceae; genus Taxus; species Taxus chinensis. The sequence goes on from CM034155.1 coordinate 389,747,613, forward strand.
CCTATCAAACCAACTTCCCAAGAATCACTCGACCCAACATGTTCGGGACTCGGTGCCATTCCTTATTGTTCGGCTTGGACCTTTGAGCTACTTGAATTCACAAAGAACTCAGCCATTGAGCTCAACTATACCTTCAACTTTGTTCCTCTCCCAAACGAAACTCTTTATGGTCGACCACTTCGACCCCTATCCTAGATTGCTCAGTACCAAATCGAGGCTTCCCCACTGTGTGTGAGCTTGAATTGTTGGAATGCACAGGATCTCTTGTACCACCACTCAGTTTCAACTTTAGCGAGCTCTACTTGGCCCTTCGCGTTCATTCATTTTGTGTGACGTGGAACTTTGTCGATTCCATATCTTGTTAAAGAAAGCTCCTCAACAATGTGGTTTGGTGTGGAGATCCTTGTGCTCGAACCCAATTGTGCCATCCAATTTTTTTCTCCTCATTATCTCACTAGAGCCATATTTAACTCGGCCTTCTCCTTGACAAGTGTGAGCTCACTGAGTAGCTCGCCGAGCTATATGATGAGCTATTTTGAGATTGATGCCTCAATAATCCCCTATAGGAAGTTTAATCACACATTTCTTTTTTATTCCTAAGGGTATTTTTCAAATTTCTTGACTTAGGGATATAGGGATGAGTTCCCGGAACACTAAAATATTGTATTTTCCATTCTGGGCCCATTTTGACTGATTTTGGAGACCGAAGACTGCCTATTGCATTGAAATAGAGTAATGATCTTGAGATGGCCCTGAATGTCTTGAATTAGCTAGAATACTTCCTGAACACCTAAGAATTCTCCCCAAGACCCTGAAGACTGTTTGTGACCTGTTTACAACCTGGGGCCCACTTGGGAGCTTGTAACTATTTTAGGACCTTGCTGGGAAATATTTTGGCCCATGGAACAAAAAATTGTCAACAACTACCATAAGGAAATATCTTGTGTTATTCAGAGGTATTATTAATATAAGATTGAAATAGGAACATGAATATCTATTTTGAAATATCACAACTTAAAAAAAAAACACAACAATGCTCATGATCAAATTCAATTAACTCAGAACTCATCAAATTCATCAACAAGGGCAAGTTTCATTTGTAGTCTCAATGCTTGTCAATGGCTGTACACTTGCAACCATCTTGACATGATTTGATTTGAAAGATAAAGAAATCAACAGGTTTCTCAAAAAAATTCTTTGAAAAATGGTTTCTCTCAGTTTACACCTTTCTTTTCTAAAATTTCAGAAAATTGTAATCCCACCTATGTGAGAGTATTCTCATCACATTTATACAATCTCAATCACTCACTCACTCTTTAATTTTCACCCCAAAATCATGAATCTTTGAAGAATATTATGTCTTTACAACACATAGTTTAATCCACCTCTATTTTCTTGAAAATATTTTGTTTTATGTTGCCAGGTGGAAGAATCACAGGTCATTCACATTTTTCACTCTCCCAGAATGACTAGGATGCTATGTCACTTTGATATCACATCTGGATCTTAGAGACTATCTCACTATGATTACAATCATCTCGACTTTCCTGCCTTGAAATTATTATAAAGGCATACCATTTTCCTCTACCAATTCACATGTTCTTTTCCGAGTGCAATAATTTTGGGTAAATTTATTTTCAGCATGGAAAGAACACCAGTAGCAAACAACTTAAAATACATATCCACCAAGGATTTTCACTCAATCTTTGATCTATTAGGTCCTAATGAGGCATTCATAAGAATTCTATTTGAAATTTCTGATCCTGAAGATTATACTAGGCCTCTGAAAAACTCAAGCTGTTTGGGTTGCATTAGTGAGAAGACTTATCAACATAATCCCTACTTTTTTTTCCTTCTAGATGATGTATTTTCATCTCTTCAGACTGAAGCATCAAAAGACTACTAAAGAATTGAATAATTTTTGTTTCATAAGAAGGAATAGTGTGCAAGGTTTGACCAATTATAAATGCCCATTCATTTGTAATGAGGCATTTTTTATGAAGGAAATCCCCTTAGGGTCATATGCGCTTGATGGAGAAATATCACTAGGTATTATGCCTACCCTCTTTCGCAAGATGAATGAACTAGAGAAACATGTCTCAATATTGGAGAAAAAACCATTAAGGACCATACGTTCTCAGCCTTCTAAAGAATAACCATCCTTTGTGAATAAATGTAGGGGTGAGTCTAGCTCTAGGCCTCCTACTCAATCTACTCGAGGATCATTCATAGCTACACTTCCAACTCAGGCCTCCAATCCATCCTCCATTTTCAAAGCAATAAGGAAAAAGGCCTTCCCTAAAGGAGGTATGGACATGACTGAATGGGTTTCCTCTTATGAGAGGAGATCATAATTGCTTAATTTGTTGGATGGTCCTATGACAACTATTGATGAACTTAGGTCTTTGGGTATGTCTCGCACACTGGCAGGAGATATTGTGTTTGTCCAAATGACATTGGGGACAAATGAATTTGTTCATAGGAAAAATAATCTAGTGAATAAAATTCCTATTTGTAAAGAGGATTTTGTGGTGGTGGATTATTAGGTTTCTTTTTCTTGTTTTCCTTTTTAGATACGATTCTTGAAAATGTATGTAAATTTTTCTTCATGGGTTGGGGCCCCTATAGAACCCCATTTTTAATTTTTTCCACAATATAAAAGGTAACAAATAATTTCATTAGTTTACATGCTTCATGATGGATTTGAAATCTTATCAAAGCAATATAAAAGTCTAATGTAATGTATCAAATTACATATATGTCTCAAAATAAAAAATTTAAAGTGAATTTCAATTTTTTATGAAACAAGAATAACCTTTGAAAAATAACAAAATAAAGTTCAAGGAAAACAAGCCTAGGCTTGTTCATTAGTCTTCACGTCTATGTCTTTATCTTCTTGTTTCCTTCTTCCTTGGGTTTCCTATCCACATATGCATCATACTTCTAGAATAGATATTTTATATCATCCTTTTCAAGGTTTGTATGGTGCTGAAATATCAAGGCTTTCCTACTCAATGCATCCAAACATTGATCCATCTTTTGTTTATATTACCATGGTTTTGATTTTAACTCTATAATTCTGATTTTTACAGTCATTAGTGTCTTAATGACTTCATAAGAAAAGTTTTCTCTTTGGATATTTTTCTCAAAATAATTGATTAAGAAGTTAGTTTTCAGATCACCATAACTTTTTTTGAATTTATCAAATACCATGTATTCTAACTTTAGATCAATAGTGTCAATAGTCTTCTCCACCCATTTCTTCTTTGTCTCCATTTTTTGTCTGATTCCATTCAAAACCTAAAATCTAAGTTTGGCCAAGTATTCAATTGCATACTAAGTTCCCATGTGTTCAATTGGAACAATTACTTCCTTCTCAACTAAGTCTTCATCTAATTGAGTAATAAAGTTCAGTTGGGGATAATTCCCTCAAAATAGAAAAGCTCATTATCACACTGTTCAATTAACTCATCAATTTCATTGATCTTATTCTTAAGCTCTTCATATTTCATCCTAGCTTTCTCAATGGCTTTCTTCCCCTTTCCCATTAGTTTCTCCACCCAAGTATCAAAAAATTTAACCTTTTCAACAAATTTTTCAATATGTCCCACAACTTTAGGAGTATCAATAGAAATATCTTCTTGGAATTCATTGGATTGACCAACTAACTGTTGTAGACATTAACTCAATTATTTGACCTATTCGTTTAAATTCCTTTTTGATGTCCTGTCTTTTTCCACTTTGTGTAACAAATCATGGACTACTTCTAAAAATCCTTGCTTTAGTGCATCCCTTGAGGGTTTCCCAAAGGAACAAGTTGAACATTATAGTCACTTGTAATTATATCACTTCTTGATTTTTCATCATGTGGGATTGCCACCTCCAAATTTATAATCCATATGGGTCAGTATGAGTTTTAGTAATGACCCTAGCCTTTTTTGGAGCCTTTGTGGGTTTTGGGAAAGCCAAGCCTGTAATATCTATGGATTTCATAGGTACAACCTCTTCTTCTTCTTCTTCTAAAATCAACTCTCCTATCCAACCTTTTGTAAGAGTAGTTCCCACCTTTGTCTCTTGTAATGCCAGTTGAGGTTTTTCAGGGACAATCACCAATTCCTTATACATCTCTTGAACATCTTGCACTAATGGATATTTATGTTGCATTTTGTTCACTTCCAATGTTGATTTCTTGGGTTCATCATGTGTTGGCACTTCCCCCACTTGCTTCTTTCCTTGATCCTGAACTTGGGTTTGACCAACTTCCTTTGGAGTCATATAAACATTTGGAACATGTTCTCTATTTGTCTCCTCAAATGATGTAGTCATAACCTCTACATTTTCCTTGGGAAACTCTTGGGTTGGTGTTGTTCCTTTAGATAACTCTTTTTCTTCTGCAGTTTCTACTTCCTTTAGAGGTTGTTGTTTGGTGGAGATACCCTCATGAACTGGTATACCAATTTCCTTTTGTTATTTTGATACCTCCTTTCGTGGCATGGTGTGTTGGCTCCCAATACCCGATCCTTTACCTTTATCAATACCCTATACAATTTGATTGGCATAAATCTCTTCCTTTGTAATGGTTTCTTTTGTAATTTCAATCACCCTTTCTTTAATGGACTTTGCCCTTTAAGGTGATCCAACAACTTTGGTAACTTTGGTTTCCTTTTGGGGATCATATTCACCTGGTGCCCCAATATCCATAACTTCTTCACTAGAAATTCCTTAAACTTTTGACTTGCTCATTTCTGAAGTAGTTTGGCCTTCTTCTGATAGTAGAATTTTTGACTTAACAATTAGTACATGGGTGGATTCCTTCACTCCTGAACATTGTATTAGAGAATACATGTATCTTATACCACTTGTTTTTCAACTGATACTTCAAATGCCTCGAGTACAAGAATATCCTCATTTGTGTCTATGTCCATTATTTCAATTGGGTTTTTGTTGATTCATGAAATTTATCAAAAAGAGGTATACTCACACGTTCAACTGGTGTTACCTCAAATTTCTTCAACCCTTTTTATAACATAGAACTATCTAGTAGATTATATGGGATATTACCTTAGGATACTTGTTCTTGAGTAATATCACCTATTACTCCTAGAAATAAATCTGAAGCTGGAAACACTAGTTATATACTTGGACTTACTTGAACATCCTTTTGTTCTAGTGGTGGAGTTGCTTGATGAACCAAAGAAGCAACTATTTCTTTTTTTTCCTTAGTGAGCATGAGAGGATCAATCACTTTAGGCTTCTTATGATTTTGTTTCTTAGATGCATGATCACCTTCTCTTACCAAGGGTTGTTTAAATACAACTTTGTATCTTTTCCTTTCCCTTTCAAACTATTTGATATCTAGTGTTACCCTTTCCTCAACACTTTGTGACTAATATTGGATATTGGAACTTGTTATAGATCATATCATCAATGTTTTAGTACTCTGGGATCTTGATTAGACCTCTAGAGGGGAATTTTGTGTAGCTAAGCCCTTTCCTTTTGTTTGGATTGTTACTGCAAAAGTGATAGGAGAATTTTCCATAGATTTTAGAAGCATTTCTTCTGTTTTATTCTTCAAAGCAGACATGGAGGTTCCTATCCCACTAGAAACAATGGTCCACTCATCAAAAAATTCATGTAGTAGGTCTTTTTGAAGGCCATTTAGGGGATTTTACTCATAATGGATTCATCTTATCATCTCCTTCCTTTAAAGGGGGAAGATATTCCTTCAAAATATCTAATTCCTTGAACTTGTTAAGCACCCTTGTATTCTAAATGGATAAATCTACCTTATTTTGTTTTAACCAAGTCAAAGTTCTCCTCATCACATGAACAATCCTACCATACTGATCATCTGATTCTTTCTCATTCCATTTTATGGGGTTCATTGGTTGTTCTTCTATTTTTTGGTCAATATAAAATTGACTCACAGATTGCTGATCATCCACAATTCCCTTAGGAACCACAAAAATTTAAAATCAATGATCTGTGTGAGGGTCATCCTTGAGAAATCCTTGAGTCTGACTTCCTCTTCATTTCTACAATTCATCCAATATTCCTCAAAGTGAGGTTCATGCTCAAAAGAATTTTCCAAAGTATTGACCACTCATCTAATGTCATAGCTAGACCTCGCCTCAAATTTCTCCAAATCAAAAATTTCCATTTCCTCCTCCATCAACTTAGCTTTTACAATGGAAGGGAAGGAATATCTCCCAATTCTAATAGGGAACTTGATATTCATTTTGTGTTTCCCAAAAATCAACTTATGAACATGTGTTAATTATCTTGCCAACTCACATAAAGCCATCTTATCATCTAAATACCTTGGTAATTTTCATGTTTATCCATCAAATCCACTTTCTCTTATGTAACTGAATCTCCTATACTGAATAAAGAAGCAACCATATTCCATTATTGTATTTCTAGCTTCTTCTAATATTCTACATTGCTCCCAGTCAGGTTTGAACAAGTATATGATCGGTGTAAAAAATGTATCATTCACCAATCTTAAATTTACCTTCCAATTACTCAATTGTAATTAGGGATAAACATCATGCATTTTGTTTTTTTTGTAAGGGGAATGTGGTATAAGTCTAGGGAAATGTCTATGGCATGCCATATTGTAAATTAGATATGTCATCATGTAAAAAATCGAGCTCCCTAACACCACCCATCTTGATATTTGCAGCCATTGCTAGAACGTGCTGATGAATCGAATCAACAATAATGGTTGCCCAAAAAATGCTCCCTTTCCTTTCTAAAAAAATCCACATATATGGGAACATCCATTCTTTAAATTCATTTATTGTTTCCAAACCAACCATCTGACTTAGGAGCACAACTACATCTTCCACTTCTTCCAAAAATGTACCCTAACAAATTTCTTGAGAATTTTGGTAGTCACCTTCTTGTCTGCTAACAACCACTTAGTGTTTATAAGTTTAATATAGTCTCTCTTCCTGGCTTCATAGTCTTTAAGGGATAATTCAACACCTAGGGTTATCATAGTTTTGATTACTGGTAAGTCTCAACATTATCCCTGAGATTTTTGGGTGTTAAAGTCAATACTACCTCACCACTCCCATCCAAAACCTCCATATTATCTGGATTATAATTCATGGTGCAAATACTTACCATTTTAGGAAAATTCACTGAAGGAGGGATACTGTTAGGCCCCTGAATTGACCAAGTACCTAAGGTATGAAGGGATGTGGTATGCAAAAAAAGGGCATGAAGGAAAGAAAAAAAGTAGCTCTTGGGGGTGCGAGATGGATCGCGCATAGGAAGAATGGATTCAGGACTTATTCGATTTTGTAAAATGGGTGAAGATGTATTAAGGGAGCGAATGAAAAAGTGAGAAGATACAATTATGGATAAGCTATGGAAACATGCAGCTCAAGAAAAGAATATTCCTAGGCATCATTATGGTTATCATGAAGGGATAACGAGCTGAGTTTGTTATGGATTAGTTGGAACTTGCATGCTAAGGATACTCAATTAGGGAAACACATGATACCATCTGAAATGTTCTCATGTAGTGGTGGAGTGATCATGAAATATTCGTTCAGGCCTTTTCTTGTAATGATGAGTGGTTAGAAGATATTCCTTCCAATTCCTCTTTATGAATGGTCTTGCATGACATATGAGAGGGTGAGAGACATAAATATAGTGAAATTGTGTAATACTGATTATAAGCTCTATAATGAAGCCATGATAGAGAGCATATTGAGACTCTTTTGCTACCTTATCTCCATCCGTGAAATATTTTAATATATACATGGCTACTATGATTTGATGAATGGATACAATGGAATGGTTTTGAACATATGTCTTATGGATCTATAATTGTGTGTTCTCTTTATTGTCAGTGAATTTATACCATTTTGCTCTTGATATTATTTAGGGTTTATCTAGGATATTGTTTCATGGTGATCATGCTTACTTCCACATGTGGTGCATCTGGACCTAGATCTAGTTCTTAATCTAGGTTGTAATAATGACTAATTTATATCTCTGAAACCATATTTTAGTTAATGGAGAACATTCTCATGAAGCTCAGATAAAAGAGGGGCTCGAAACCTTTACACACCTCGGGTGAGCATCCAGACTAGTTTGGATGATGCGCTAGAGTGCTTAGGGTTTGAAGAGAAGTAAGACCTCTTTTCAAAGTTGTTATGTGAATGGTGTGTGATGATGGAGTGCTTAACCTTGGACAGTGTCGAAGCGTGGATTAAAATCATAGAGGGTGAGTTTTCCTAGAGATTAAATACTGGATCTGAGTTTGATGCACGTAAATAGGTAGAAAAACACCTATATCATGAGTTGTATGAGACATTATTTCATTGTTTTCTAGTGGAGTTGTATGAAATGATTTCAACATATGCATATAGGTCAAGTTGGTACTATAGACTTCGTTTATAGAACCAAGATGAGTATCAGAGGTTGTATGATGCTAACCTAACCTAGATCTGTGTTGTTGATCATTGGTGGACTCAAGTGATGACTAGCTTGATCTTGAAATGTGTTGTTTCAATGTATTATTTCCTGGGGATTAATGAGTTTGAGTTCTTAAGGGATCCTAGAGGATTGTTCTTACATGATATCCCTTTAGCTTTCAAGATCCTAGTTATTACTTTAAGCTTGGAAGCCTTTCCAATGGCTAGCTAAAGTCCTACTAGGCACGGGGCATGGAACTAAGTGTGGTGAAAGATGGTGGATCCTACGATGGATAAGGATAGAGAAGAGAGGAGATTCAAGTATGATGAATCATGGTAAAGGGACTTAGAGAGACAACGCAAGGTTGTTAGATTTATAGAAGTATGGAGGCAGAAATTATGGGAAGGATTTGAGTTCTATGCAGAAGGCATGGGTACCGAGACATTTGTGCTACCCCATCTTGGTAAGTGTGGGAGATTTACCCCCTTGGATTCTAGTAAAATTTTGTTGCATGAAGAAAATATACTAGTAGGCATGCATCTTGGCCCACCTGGTGACCATACCTTGGTGCTTATCTTTTGAGTTTGTGAGGAAAATTTATCTTCTTTTTTTTTAGTGGTGTTGATATCAGTGGTTGAGTGACACCTAGAAGGTATAAATTTTCATTTCCATCTATAGCCACACAGTCTTTTCCAGTGTTTGGAGGTATTTTTTCTAGCACAACATTTGGCCAAGGTATAGGTTAAATTTTTTTGGGTATAGTGTTCGGAGTTGGTGCAAGAAACACATCTGGGAGTGGTTTAGTATCACAAACCATTGGCACACAATTTAGTGCAATGGTAGGGACATAAGGAACAAGTACTTCAGGCCATTAGCCTCCTATAGGAGGAGGATCTGGTATATTCAAAGGAATAGGAGCAAGTGGGTTTAGTGGATCTGGTGGTAGAGGCAATATGTGAGGAAATCAAGGCCCCAAAACTAGAGGTAAAGGACCTCAACCATGTCAGTAGGTGTTTTACGATATGTCCCTACACTTTTTTAATTACAAGGGTGTGGAAGATAGTGCCTAACATGTGTATAAATGTGATTTGTTATGGTGCACGAAGGTTATCACTACCCCAGAGTGGAAGGTAATTCAGTTTGTAACTACATTGCAAGGGTGCATGCATAGATGGTACCAGAAATATGATCCACACCAGAAAATGGTGGATTACACTACCTTTTGTGCTGAGTTTTTGGTGGAGTTCCACATTCCTAAGTTTGAACAAAAGAGCATTAACACGTTGAAGGAAATTCAGGAAGGGATGGCAAAAAGTGTATGGGAGTATGACATGCACTTTAAGACTCTCTTGTCAAAGTTGTCTTATGATTTTCATCCTTCTTAGTATGATCAATGGTTCATCATAAAGTTGATCACATCATTCAAGAGGGCACTTTCACATAAGAATTTCACATAACTATGCGAGACCTTAGAGGATACCTTGCATGTTGAGGCCGTGGGAAGCATAGATACCAGAGTTAGTCCATTTTTTGAAGCTCAGATCATTTCCATGGAAAATAATCTATAGAAATTATCTATGAACTTGGCATATGATACTCGCAATGGGCTATGACACAGAAATTGTAAAGGAGAGGGGCATATAAAGGACAGTTGTCTGGGAAGAGTGGTACATGCCATGAAAGTGGACTGTGAGATTTTCCACAGAGATCATGATGCAAGTAGGTGTCTGCTACTACAAGGTGTGATCCGTAAGAATGTGTCTTGCTATTTCAAAATTTTCACCTCTAATACTCATGACACCAAGGATTGTAGATTAATTAACCAAATAAATGATGCCATTGATACTATCCTATGCAAGACTATTTTTTTAAACAATTCCAAGGATGAGGGTCATCATTAAGAAGGGAACACAGATGAAGGGGGTCATGGAAGAGTATTTCAAAGAGGATTTAGAGGCCATGAAAATCATGTAGGTAGAAGAAGTGAGTTCTCATATGGAAACTGTTACAACTTTGGGTCTACAGAGTACTATAAGCATGAATGTACTGATCTACTATAGTGCTCTTGGTGTGGGAAGAAGCACAAGTGTCAAGAATGCCCAAAATTTTTTAAACACGTGAGCCAAAAATAACATAAGAAAAAAGGCATCGGGACAGTAAGCATGAATAAAGTTGACCCACAGTGGATGCCAAGGGTGGCAGGTGAGTCAGAGTTAGAACCTATGATGGTTACAATGTGAGCTAAGGTTTTACATGCTAGGGGGTTACCAAAGTAGAGACCAGTCCTTACAAGAGAAGAGGTTGTGTATGGGAAGTATCCAGACCCTGATCATCATAAGGAAGTATATCAGGAGACCATAGATGTGATTCGAAGTGTACAAGGAGAGATCTATTGTCTAAAGGAGTAGTCATGGAAGTTAGAGAAAAAGAAGATCATTGAGGCTCCACAGACGAATCTAGATTAAGTCAAGGAGGTATGTCAGATCCTAAGGTAAGAAAATATTATCCCTATTCTAGTAGAATGGATATGGGAGAAAGTATCGCATGCTAAATGAGAGCGTGAGCAATAGGTATTACAAGCTAACCTTCCCCCACACAACATTGACTATGATAAGAATATTACCTTAAATGTAATGCTTGATGGATGGATATTGACGAATATTCTTATTGACATGGGCGGGGAAATTAATTTTCTCACCTTACACACATAGAATCAAATAGGGAGTCCCCCATTGCAATGATTTCAAATTTTTTGTATATGGGTAACAAGAAAAAGGCAATTCCTATTAGTGTTTTAAAGGAGGTTGTTATCCCTATCCAAGGGGGAAAATTCACTAGAGACTTCTAATTCTTGGTGCTTGCTAAGACGGACAACTTTCCAAAGTTACTTGATAACCCTCAGTACTATAAAAAATGTTAAATTACATCTTAATAAGGGATATCTAAGTTTTGAAAACATGGAGGAACGTTTTATCATCGCTTTGACAGATTGAAAGTCATCACCCTATACTAAACCCTTAGGATAAGAAGACCTACAAAAAATATATGTAAGGACCATCAAAGACCCTGAGGTTGTGCATCTAACAGAAGTAGTTATTCAGTGAGAAGATGCTCAATTTGTAAGTTATACCACTAATGAGGCATGTGACAATTGGGTGCATGGGACATATGAGTGAATTGGAAGGAAATTAAGAGGATCTGTTACAAGGATAAAAAGGTGTTCCCACTCAGGTACCTAGGAGGAAAACATTTGCCAAGTTACACTGGGGAAGGTAACCCTGATGTTTCCATGTTAGCAATGGAGACCCAGTGGAGATACGAGATATAAAGGAGAAGTATGCTTATCTACACTTTGTGCGGGATAGCAACACGTTGGTGGGTGACCCATCAAGATAACTTATGAGAGTGGCCCAAGGTGAGAATCACATTTTCTGTTAGGGGAGGCCCCCATTAAAACCATTTCAAATGTGTTGTATATGGGTAATAAGAAAAAGGCAATGCCCATTAGTGTTTTAAAGGATGTTGTTATCACTATATAAGGGGGGAAATTCACTAGAGACTTCAAATTCTTGGTGCTTGCTATGGTGGACAACTTTCCATCGTTACTTGGGTGCCCTTGGTGCTATAAAACAATGTTGAATTACGTCTTAATAAGGGATATATAAGTTTTGAAAATAGGGAGGATTGTTTTATCATCCCTTTGATAGATGGAAATTCATCACCCTTTACTAAACCCTTGGGAGAAGAATACCTAGAAAAAATCTATGTGTGCACTATCAGAGACCCTGAGGTTTTACATCCAATAGAAGTAGTTATTCAGTGGTAAGACACTCAATCTGTAAGTGATACCACTAGTGTGGCATGTGACAATTAGGTGCATGTGATATATGATTTAATCATAAGGAAATTAAGAGGCTTTATTACAATGATAAAAAAGGTGCACCCACTCAGGTACTTGGGAGGAAAATAGTTACTAAGTTACACTAGGGAAGGTAACCCTGATGTTTCCTTGTGAGAAATGGAGACCCAGTGGAGATGTGAGATCGAAAGGAGAAGTATACTAATCTACACTTTGTGCAGGACCGCAACACATTGGTGGGTGACCCATCAAGATAACTTGCGAGAGTGATGCAAGGTGAGAATCACATTTCTATTAGGTTTCTCTGAAGCAATTCTCATACTACTATATAAGACTATCATCGAAAGGAAACTATCTTGTTTCATGCCTAGGTATGTGAGAAGTCCTAGATGGAAAGCGCGGAAGCCCTGCCTCTATCACTATCAGTGAATAAGATTTACTCCACCTTACAAGGTTGTTCACACGTATGGTACATTCATTCAAAACTACATTTTCAAATAGGAAACTTTCTGGAGTTGAAGTTTGACCTCCTTCAAACTATTGATTATTGAAATATAAATCCATTGGTGCATGATAAATTCAAGGTTTTTAAGTGCCTAAATATGGGAGATAGTGCCATGGCGAAGGATAGAGTACTGGAGTTATTGGGAGAGCCCAAATTGGAAGCAGGTTTCAATGAGGAAGAGTAAGAGGAATTATAGCTTAAGCATGCTTACATGGAAAAATTGAAAGGAAATTTTGTCTATGTGGTAGATGGTGAAGAAGTATCAAAATTGGATGCTAACCAAACTGTGGGTATGCGCGAGGTGATGGAAGATGCTGATGAGAAAGTGTGTGTCTACCATGGAAACTTAAAAACTAATAAGGTTAACATTGTTTCGGATGCGGAACCTAAGGATGCTACTATTGGGGATTACTAGTCATAAAGGGAGGTTTCAAAGATTCTTGATCTGTTGCGTGAATTTCAAGATTTTTTTTCACTCGAGTACCATGAGCTAAAGGGAGTTCACCACTCTTTATGAGAGATGTGGATCAAACTGAATGAGGGGGCATGCCCAATTCAGAAGAGACCTTATGGAATGAATCAGAATCTATGAATCAGGGTCAAGGAGGAGATTGATAAGATGATCATTCAGGAATCATTGAGGATGTTGAGGAAACATAGTGGATAAGTCTGATAGTCATCAACATTAAGAAGGATGGAAGGATAAAAAAATTTGTTGATTACATGGATTCAAATGTGGTGTGTTTCATTAACCCTTTTCCAAGCCCCTTTACTGAGGATATCCTGGAAGGAGTAGTCAGGCGTGAGATCTATTCTTTCACAGATGGATTCTTAGGATATCATCAAGTTATAATTGCAAAGGAGGACTAAGAAAAGAAAAATTTCACCATTGAGTGGAGAATTTTTTCTGACACACTCATGCCTTTTTGACTAAAGAATGTTCCTATGGTATTTTTTCCTATTGTGGTTTAGGCATTTCAAGATACAATCCATAAGTTTCTTCAAGTCTTATTTGATGATTGGATGGTTTACATACTAGTAAAATACCATTGTGAAAAATTACGGTAGATGTTTGAGAGATTCTAGTAGTTGAGTATATCTCTAAACAGTAAGAAATGTGTTTTTTCTACCCCATTGGAACCCTGTTGAGGCATATCATATGTAAAGAAGGCCTACTAGTGGATCCTGCCAATGTTGTCGTTATTGTGGGATTGGGGGAATCTACTAACCAGAGCACATTTCTTGGATTCGTTGGGCATATAGGGTACTACCAGAAATTTATTAATGGATATGCCAAGATCATTGCACTATTGGAGGGATTACTGAAGCACAAAAGTACATTTTATTAGGGAGAGGCGTAGCAGATGGTGTTTAAAGTATTAAAGAATAGGGTTATCACTGTTACCATGTTACACTTTATTTATTAGGATAATTCATTCCATGTACATGTTGATGCTTTAGGGATGGAAATTGGAATAGTATTGGCACATCCTAGTGAGGGGAATATTGATTACCCTCTTTGTTTTACAAGTAGTAAGTTGACCCTAGTAGAGGAGAACTATACAACTACCGAGCGTGAGGCATTGTCAATGATATACATGTTGTACAAATTCAGGAAGTATCTACTGGTAACACCCATTATATTCTACACAGACCACATGTCATTGAAGTACTTGGTAAAAAATCCCATTTTACAAGGGCACATATGTTGGTGGGTCCTACTGTCTCAAGAGTTTGAATTTACGGTTGTTGTAAAACTGGGTAAGATTAATTTGGGGCCTGACCATTTATCAAGGATTGACTAAGGAGAAGACACACAAAGCATTGAGGATATAATTCTAGATGCACAACTATTTAGATTATAGAAATTTCCCTCTGACTTGGAAGATATTGTTGTGTTTCACAAAATGGGTGTGGTGCCACAGGAAATGAAGACTTTGGAAAGAAAATAGTTAGCTATACACACCACACCCTACATGTTATTTGTTGGAGACTTATACAAGTTAGGTCATGATGAGGTCTTACACCGGTGTGTGCTAGAGAATGAGCACACTACAATTATGGAGGAAGCACATGGTGGAATTGTAGGAGGACACTATGAAGGAACTGCCACCGCGTGGAAGATCTTACTAGTAGGTATTTCATGGGAAATAATTTACCAAGATTGTATCACTTTTTTCAAGGCTTGTGATCATTTCCAAAACCTTGAAAATATAGGAAGAAGAGATGAAATTCCCTCGAGGCCAATAGCTAGTGCCGAACTATTTGAGAAGTGGGTAGTTGACTTTGTAGGCTCTATTTCACCTTCCACGTGAAGGATTGGTTCATGTTATATCATTACTTTTACTTATTACTTAACATGGTGGGTAGAGGTAGTGTCCATGAGGGATTCATCGTGGCTCATCACAAGACTACCCCTATCACCCTCAGGCTAATGGGATTAGTGAGACATTTAACAAGATACTGAGTCACTCATTGACCAAAACTTTTGATGTAGGGAGACAGGATTGGGATGAGAAAGTCTCAACTGTGTTATGGGCATATAGAATAGCCTATAAGAGATTGAACAAAGACACACCATTTCAATTGGTGTTTGGCATGGAATTTTTTTTAACAGTACAACTCTCTATGTATTACATGCACAAGAGGATTGGCAAACAAAAAATCATTACAAGATTCCATGGATAAGTTAATGTAGTTAGAAAAAGGAAATCACTTGCTATATGGAGTCAAAAGACTAAGAAGGAAAGAAAAAAAGCATGACATGATTATCACATTAAGAATAAACAATTTGAGATTGGGAAGATGCTTTTACTCTATGATTCTAAGTTTCTATGCAATCTTGGTAAACTCAAAGTCCATTGGTTAGGGCCTTATATTATATCTTACTTCCTTGATTTAGGTGCATGTCAGTTGCAAGTTATGGATGGGATAAGGTTTCCAGGTTATTTCGATGGGAGTAGGCTAAAGTCCTACTATAAATAAGGATTCTATGTGTTTATGAATAAGGCAGTATATCCAATTAGATTAGGTTTTCATTACTAATTTTCCCTTTTGTATGTTTTCTTTATCATTTTTTTTGGTGTTGTGTTGTGTGTTGGTGCGCTAGTAGCTAATTACATTGTAAGTGATTCTATGCATAGAGGACTATGCATACATTTTGTGTGGGGTGAATTGGAAGATATGTTTGGATCTGATTGAAAAATTCTTTCAGACAATGGATTGTTGGGAAACTCTTTCTGAATGATTAACATAAAGGTATAAGAATAAGTGGTAGGGTTTTTAAGGTGTTTGAATTCATGTGGTTATAGAGGTGTATTGAGAAAATTTGTTTAAGACCATGTAGAACAGAGATAATGATCACACAATATAAAAAAGAAAGGTAAAACCTTAGAGAACTACTTAGTGGACAACACAGAGGTTATTTACTTTTGCACAGTAATGTGCATGAAGGAGGTATGTGGAAGTAAAGTAGTGTTGGACCACTCAAACGTTATAACTATGACGTGTGAGGAAATGTCACGAAAGTTGATTTAAGTGAAATAAATTAATTTATTAAAAATATACGTTAAGACACATAGTTAGAGGAACTTTAAGGCATTGAAAAAGTATAAATATAAGGGTAAAGGTAGTCATTTCGACTACTTTTCCTTAAAAAAAAATACTCTTGAATAGAAGTGTGACAAGGGTTTTGTGAAGAATAACAAGATACTTGTCACGAACTAGTAAAATTATGTGAGTTGTGGCATGATCTTGTGGTATAACAAGAGGGAAAATGAGATAACAAAGTAGGAAGCGGTTGCATGAGAGAGAATTGTTGAAGTCATCAAGTTTAGATAGATGAAGCTGAAGTTGAATGCACCTAAGGCACAAAAGAACAAAAAAAAGGAGCTGGAACCTAAGAAATATCCCACAAATAGACTAGTGGTAGAAAAGGAAGAACCCGTGGAGATCTATTTGGAAATGCAATACCCCAAGGGTTATTAAGGAAGAGAAGTGGAGTTCAAAGTTGTACATGTGAAAAATCAGCAAATATAAGCATAGAATGCATCACAACGAGAAGTCTATGTGGGAAGATTTGGTTTAAAACACTCCAATAGTAGATGAGCTCAAAAACTAAGGTTAACGACTCGGTACAACAAGAGTTATAGAAAATTGGGTTTTTACAGCTATGGGAGCTACCATTCTTTGCAAAACCTGACCCACTATTCAGGTGGTTTATTTCATGGCTACACGAGGACTTCTTCTACTTTGTGGGAAGAAGGAGTATGATTACAGACCAATTAATCAGGAAAATTAAATGCCTGCGAAACACTGGCAAAGACATGACTCTTAACTTATGTGCCACTGTATAAATTGAGGAGTTAGCAAAAAAATTGAACTATAAGAGTGAATGAAGGACTCAAGTGATTGCAGATTTTCGAGAACCAGAATCGATAGTCACCTCCTGACTCATTATTTGCAATTTGGGCACATTAGAGAGGTGGAAATACAACAATAAGAAATTCTTGTACAAGGCCTATAGAGTGTCCAAGTTGGCACATTACAATTTTGCACAATTTATTACAAACAACATTATTGAGGATGTTTGAGTGAAAAATGAAGTAGGATGAAAAATCACATGGGGATCCTGTCGACACTAAAAATTTTCTTTGTAATTTCTATTTCATTAATGTATGTATTAGGAATAGGATGTTGTTAAGTATAATTAGTAGTAGAGTCTGATAGAAGATAACGGCGCTGCCAGTACGACGCCACCAATAATGCATAGTACGGAAATAGTCAAAAGTATAGTAGGAATGTTGTGGTAAAAAGTAAATAGTTGTCGTAAGTGCTCCAGTAATGTTAAAATGTCAAAGTTGGGGTAAGTAGAGAAGTAGGGTCTACATGATTAGGAATTAGAAATATTATATTGGTAATAAGGACAAGGAGTGAGGTCATAAATATTTTGTATATTTTATTTGTACAAAGTCTAAAAATTTGGAACCCATGTGAAATGATAAGGTTTATCTTATCTTAAAAGATAAGCTTACATGTACAGATAAGAGTTAAGGTATGGAATATGATTCGTCAGAGTGTATTTCTTATCCTATCTTAGAGATAAGATGGATAAGCCTAGAAGTCTATAAATAAAGAGGCCACCCCCCTCATTTAGCATAGAAGCAAGTAGTGAGAAATATTGTATGAGTAAGTGTGTAAAGGAAGCCATCATTTTGAAGGTGTGCTAAAGAAGCCATTAAGAAGTGTAATTGTGAAGTTTCTCCCATAGTTATTGTTGGAAGGCAAGTGAAGTCAGTAACACTTGAAGTACCTCATGGGTGAGATTGTAACAATTTCATGTTAATATTATAATTTACTCTAATATTTCAGATTTATCATCGTTCCTTCTTATCATAGTCTATTGTATCTTTGTGTTATGTTTGTTGTTGTGTTTCTAGATTACATCCACCAAAATAAAGGTTGTGCATTAGTAAATAATCATAGCACGAGGAGTTACCAGTGAAGAATTATCATAGTGCTGGATTGGTGATGAAAATCCATACTTATGTTGATCATATTTGAGGAAATTAGTGTCCCAGATGGGAACATATGGGATCACCCACCGACACACTTGTCTCCTTCAGTACATTTTACACAATTCAATTGTGATGGGACCATCTCGAGTTTCTACAAGAAACAAATGAATGTATGGTATGAATGGTTACACAATGCCTTTGAGAATGAGTGGCATATCCCCCATGAATTTCCATAATTTTTAGGGATCAAGTTAAATTTGTAGTTATATAACACTTTTTCTTGGCAAAGTTTATGATGTACAAGGGAGATATGCGGCCATGGTGCAAGATTCAATTCACATTTACCATTAAGTACCTGATGTGTGCCATCAACTGATTAAAAGACATGAAAAAGCTGGTTTTTGATGCAGAAAAAGTGGATACTAATGTCCATACCCTGTGCATGACATACAAATATGGCACACAACCCGACTATGTAGAGGTTTTGGAACCAGATTTTTTGGACTTACACCCACAAGTCAATGTCACCATAAAGGGTTACGGCCATCAGGTATTTGTGTAGCTGCACCCTTAAAAACAAGGGGGATTGAGGTGGAGATTACATAATCCACCTTTCCAAATCCAAGGGAGGCGTTAATCCCACGAATGAAAGTAGTCTAGGTAGAGGGAGATGAGGAAGAGGAATAGATTGAAGGGAAGTTCGACACCTCCCATAAGAGGAAGTATTACACATGTCGTGATGGTAACACAAGTACAAGAACATAACATTAAGGTGGTACTGAGTCTTCACTGCTAGAGTACAAGGGAGATAAGAAGCAAAAGGAGGAAGAACCGGAAGAGAAAAAATAAAAGACATGTGATGCATCAAGCCCCATGACAAGCTCAAAGGAAGGAGAGAAGGAGAACCACAATATCTTCAAGGCAGAGTTATAAGAAGATCTCGAAGATTAGGAGAAGAGAGCTGAAGATAAAGCCAAGAATTTGGGAGAGGTACACAAGAAATAAAAGGATAATTCTATAGGACCAGAGAAGACTCCAGCGAGTGATTCCTCCCCTTTATAGAACACTAGCCTAGAATAAAAAGATAAGGGAAAATACTTTACTATAAGGGAGGATAAAGTATTCACCCTGAGATCAAAGAAGAAGTGGACACCCATTTCCCTACATATGGAATTTATGGATGACATTATAAAGGTATTGCATGCAAGGTTTCAGGACACCCTTCCACTCAAAAAAGTACATGGTTAAGATCTTATGGATCAAGAAGGGGGCATTCCTAGGACTATAAATATGCTAATTTGGAACTTACATTACCACTCTGAAGATATTGAATTTTAGGTCAACGATCATGTGATTGAGAGCGTTCATCTGAAGAAGAAGGAAGGAGAGACATACAATGTGGTGCATCCTAACCAACTCACAGATGAGCAGGCATGCAATGTGCTACAGAAGATGTCCTTGGAGGTGATTTGACACAACTTATATGTAAGGGCTACTACTCGAACCATAGTTACATAAAATAAGGAAAAGGAAAAGGACATAGAAATATTGTGCCAAGGACCTATGAGAAAACAAGCGTGAACCAAGGAGGCTTATGACCGAGGTGGCGCCCTTGTCAAAATAATTTTTAGACAATGTCCAGCATTGGTGAGCCAAGCTAGGACAAACTATGGGGATGAGATGGAGGATCTCAAAGACCTTACAGGGATGGTACTTAAAAACATCAAGGATGACATGGCTCCTATAGCTAAAGAGCTTGTTAAGGAGAAAGAAGTAAAAAAAATCACCGATGAAGTTCAAGTAACTGAGTTCAAGGATTTTCTTACTCAACTCAAGGAAGTGAACATATTGGTAGATAGGGGCTTCAAAAATTTTAGGAAGTGAGAGCCAATCATTGACGTGTGGGTGATAGATGAGGAGGCTTCCCTTAAGGCTTTATAGGAGAATATCCCAACTAACAAGGATGATCATGGATAATTGATTGCTAATACAACATCTAAAAAAGATAAGATAAAAAAAGCGTGATAATATGGATTTCAGGATTAGCGAGCTCCAGGATTCCATCACTAAGTAGATGGATGATTTTGAAGGTATCTACATGGAGTTGTCAGTATCTATTAATGCGCTCAAGGGGAAGGTGGAGGAAGTCACCCCAGACCAAGTGCCCAGTGTTTTGGGAGAAGCATCAGGGAAAACATTAGTATAGTTAAAGGCACGGGAGAAGCTAAAGGATGAAATAGACACCAAGTTCCCTAAACTTATCCATTCAGTCACCTAAGAAAATAAACCATGTAGAGTTTTTCCCTTACCAAATTTTTGGTTTTTAATATTTTGTTCAGTAAACACAAAGAATTTCTGAGGTGGTAATTGAATTAGTGTGGGGTGATTTTGGGCTCCAGAATTGACCAAGTACATGAGGCAAGAAGGGTTATGGCACAAAAAAGTAGGGCACAAAGGCACACATAGAATTATCTCTTGAGGATGCATGAGGGCTCATGCCCATAAAGGATGGATTCTGGATTTAGTCAATTTTGGACAATGGGTAAATATGTGTTAAGGGAATGAATGGAAAAGTGACTAGATACAATTATGGATAGGCTATGGAAAATTGCTGATCAAGAAAAGAATATTCCAGGGCATCATTAAAGTTATCATGAAGGGATAAGGAGTTGATTTTGTTATGGATTTGTTGGGAATTTCATGCTAAGGATACTCAATTAGGGAAGTGAATGATAACATCTAGAATGTTATTGGGTAATGGTGGGGCACTCATGAAATATTCCTTCAAGACTTTTTTTATAAGGATTAGTTGTTTTAAGAAATTCTTGTCAGTTCCTCTTTATAAATGGTCTTGCATGAAATAAAAGAGGGAGAGAGAAAAATAGTGAAATTTTCTAATATGTATTTGTTGTCTCCTGAAAATTGCTCTGCATTTTCATATCCAAATTCAATTTTTTTGAGCTCATGTCCTTTGTTGGTGTTTAAGCCAAGTTAGAGATTCAAGAATTTATCGAAAGTCATGCCCTAGTAGCTGTTCAAATCTCTGTTTTGCTCGGTTTGAGATATTCTCCATCTCCCGGTCTGTGCCCAAAATATCCTATTTACGATATCCTTTGTGATCGAAATTGTTTTCCTATTATATGGCCTAGGTTTTCAAATCATTATTTTGCCTCCATTACCTCTAGTTCATGCAAAGGAAATTTAAAATTTGGACTCAAAATGATGAATTTTTCTTCCTCTATGTATTTTCCATAGTCAAGATGAAAGGACATCTTTTCCCCATCAAATTTTAACCCCAATAAATGTAGGTACGTGGTCAGATACTATTGGATGGGGAGGAATGGGATTTTTGGTGAACTTAACACTTTTGGCAAAAATGGTAAATTTTCCCCACGGCCCAAGAAAGTTTAAAGTTGCCAATTTTGGTTCATTGCAGAAAAAGTAGAATTTTTTGTCCCAAGCTACACAAGTTCATGAGGGACACTTAGGACCCAAAAAGCCATAATTACTTATTGCGGAAAGAGAAGAATTTTTTTTCCTAGGCTGCACAAGTTCACGAGGGACACTTGGGACCCGAAAAGATGAAATTTCTAATTGTGGAAAAAGTAGAAGTTTTTGTCCCAGGCTGCACAAGTTCAATTGGGACACTTAGGACCTGGAAAGCTGGATCAGCCAAAAAATTCAAAAGCGCGAGAGTGGTTCAGCAGAGGAAATTGAATATTTTAGCCTTTTTCCAAAAAAGGTTAAAATGTTTAGAAAAGAGTCGTGGCCCCGTCTCCAACTAGAATGTGCCACGTGTCCTAGTAAAATCACAGAAGTAGGTTGGCGAAGAATTTTGTGTTTTTGAGCCTCTTTGTAAAAAGGGAGAAAATTTAAAAAATGACCAGCAACATCGATTAGGCTATAAAGGTAAAATTCAAAGTTGAAGCCCACAGGGAAAAATTCAAAAGTGTGAAGGTGCCACGTGTCCTGGTCAAATTGGAGTAGTGGGTCGATGGAGGAAATTGTGTTTTTGAAACTTTTTCCAAAAAAGGTTTAAAATTTTGAGAAAAGGGCCGCGACCCCATTTCCAATCAGAAGGTGCCACATGTATCTAAGTTGAAAAGTCAAAGCGGGGGTGCGGGCCAATTTTTTTTCCAAATTGCCAAATCAGTAAAAAAACCACAAAATGAAAAGGGGTTTCCCCCATAAATGTTCTAATTCCTTCCTGCCACGTGGAAGGTCTGATTTCAAAGCTATATGAGAAAATCAAATGGTCTATATTTAAACTGGAAAATTGAATGTAACAGTTTCTTTGGAAGATCTAGTTTTTAACCCGCCATGAGCATTTTCTTCACAAAAAAGAAATTTGAAAAGGCGTCAAGGATTTGTAAATATTGTAACCATTTTGGCAAAGGATATAATGGCTTATTGATGTCATTCTAAGGGCTAGCAATTGATTTTCGAAAAGACTAGAGTGCTTTGTACCTGGAAAAGATAGAAAACCCCATTATTCTTCTATTTTCTCTTCTTCCTCAAATTTCCTCCATTCTCAAGCTATGTACAAACTCTGATCGAGCTTCAATGATAAAAAGAAGGAATTATTGCCTCTTTGATTAAGGAATTGATTGGTACTTTGCGACCAATGGGTTTCATTTGGTCTTATAGTTTATCCTACGAATTTGTATTTTCTTCTTATTATAAATGCATGTAAATGAAATTTCTAATTAATGTGTGTGAGCATCTAATATTCTACTCATAACATTAGTTTCTTGTATCTCCATTCTCACTTTGTTCCCCCTTCTTAGAAAAAGTTATTCTCTAGTGAGAAATTTCTAGCTTTACCACAAGCGTCAGTGGAGTTCCCCTGTTGGATCTCTGGCTATAGAGACCACCATTGAAATCCACATTTTTAGGAATGCATATATGGAAGTTGCACCGTTCAAGTAGAGGGACGTATATTCCCATAGCAGTTGGCTAGAAACCCACCAAATTTTCCATAAGACAAATTTTCTCGCTAGCAGTTTTTGGCGCCCACCAGTGGGGTAGATTTTGTAGCATTTGCAACTAAAAATGACCTCAAGGTCATAAAATACAAAAATAATTCTAGAAGAAATTTTTTTTGAGATTGAATAATCACACAAACTTCATGGATGTAAATCATGGCTATTTTGGGAAATCCTCATGTTGAGAGACCTGATTTACTCTTTCACATCCAAGAAGACATTGTTTCCGATTTGAGAGAAGCTATTTGGCATAAGAGACAAATTTTCAATCAATAATTCATTTCCATAAGGATTCTGGACCTAGAAGAGGAATGTGCTATCAAATTGGAAAGGAAGAGACAAATTCTAACACCCTAGAGAAGAGCATAAAATTTCAAGCTGGCTGATTAAAGGTACACCTGACAACTGAGGCTTAGGAGGAAAAATTGATCCCACATTTGAAGAGCTTGAAAAAGGGGAAATTTTTGAAGAGGCAGATAAGGTCTTAACTTGAAGAAATAGAAATACTCCAAATTGAAGTAGAAGAAAGAGCAGCAACAAAAGCAACATTAGCGAAGACTGGAGGATAGAAACAAGAATAGAATGGGTGATCATGAGCATGAGGAATGCAGGACTAATGTACAATGGGGAATAAATACGGGTCCACTTGGTCTCCTAAAACCACTTCATGACCTCCCAAGAGGCTAAAGAAATAACTTCCCAAAAATTTACAGGAGATGGTTATCAGCTCTAGAAAGAACATGTAGTAGCATTCATCACTACTTGTGGAGTGTTGGGAGTTGAATATGAAGATGTTTTAGTTAGTCTCTTTGTGGAGTCACTCCAAGAAAAGGCCGCTGAATGGTTCTACACATTACCCCCAAGATCTGTCACATGCTGGGAAGATATAAGAAGTGTCTTTGAACATAGGTTCAAGAGCACATAATATTTTCACGATCTTCTAGTCCAATTAGTTCAGATGAAGAAGGTGACCTTTGAATCAATGAGATATTTTGTAGAAAGGTATAATAGGCTGACAATAAGGATCCCAGAAGATGTGGTATCCCCTAAACATACAGCTTGAAAAGGTTCTTCATGAGTGCTTTTCCACCAGAAGTTGGTTTCTTCCTCAGAAGAGCTCAAACAAGAACATTAAGGGAAGTTTAATACTTTGTCAGTTGAGACTAATGATGATCTAATTCTTTCTGGTTAATTGAAAGGACCAAATGGGAAGAAAACATGGTCAGAGTTCAAATTCAGCCACCATTGATCCAATGTTCCAAAAAATGGCGAATGAACTAGTTTACTTTGAAGAAGAAGCTATCACAAATCACAATGAGGAATTCTCCAAGGAGACTAAATCCTCCTAATAGACCAAAAATTTCTCCATCTCCTTGTAGGCTTGCTCTTGAATCACCGACCAGTCAATTGCCATTTGTGATACTAGGGAAGGAGAAGAAGGAATATACATTGAGGAAATTGAATAAGAAATCATGGATGCCTATGAAAATTATCTTGAAATTGAAGAGGTCGGCATGCACAATGGCCTGATTGAATACATTGATGATGAAGAGGAAGGTGATGAAGAATATCTAAGTTTTTCATGTTTTTTTTTCACTCATGCACAATCCAAGAATGGTGTTTCAGCCTTAGCAGCTGCAACTAAGAGTAGGAAGGAACAAAGAAGATAGCTCTTCAAATCCTCCACTAAACAAGATAATCAGTATAGGATCACCATTTGCCACCTTCCATGGAATTAGCTAGAGAGAAATCAGATTCAACACTTGTCAAGGATCACACTGCTGTGCCAAGTAAGTTAGCTGATTCTTCTTACAACTCAAAAGTTGTTAAGAGCAATTCCCTTCTAAATGCTAGTTCTATAAGAGCATCTAAATTTCAATCAAAGGCTACACTCTCCATCTCTTTCCAAGCCAATTGCTACATTTTTTAAGGAGAATACAACACCAAAAGTAACAAAATATCTACCATTTAAGTCCTCATCCATTTTTAGGGGAAACTCTCCCTCATTTACCATAACTCCATTTGACTTTGTACAAACATGCAAGGTAAAACCAAAGTTCAGCTCTCCGAGTTTGAATACCTACAAACACATCCTTCCCTATTTGATATATTCATCAAGGCAGTCCAGGGTGGTAACTCTACATCCCAAATATCTAATTCTAAACACTTACTTCCCACACCATCCATACCACCTTCTCAAAACATGCTAGCCCTCAGTGCCTCCACCACCAACAGAGTTGAGCCTTTTTACCTGTCACTTGTCATCAAAGGTTTCCAGCTGAACAATTGCATTATAGATTCTGGAGCCTCAGATAATGTGATGCCAGCAAAAGTTGCAAATTCTCTTAGCCTCACTTTGACTTGGGTAAATGGCACATGTTATTCAATGGAATCTAAGCAAGTTCCATTGGTAGGAAGAATCAAGGATACTCATGTTGCACTAGTTGATTACCCTAACAAGAAGATACTCTTGACCATTTTAGTGGCAGATATCCCAACATCTTTTGGAATTCTTTTGAGTAGAAGTTTTTGTAGAGATCTAGGTGGAGAAATAAAAATGGATTGGTCATCTGCAACTATCCCAGTGAAAGGATAAATGAAGAAGCTGCTACTAGTCAGGAAAATGAAATTCATAGTAAGGAAATCTGATGATCCAAGAGCTAACATCCTCTTTCAAGATTTAGGGCTAGGAAACTATTTTGTTACATAAAAAAAGGAAGAGAACTTGCCACTCCTCATGGAGGAAGAATAAAATTAGATTTGGACAATGGAGTTTGATGGCAGTCATTCTAGAGCAAGTTCAGGAGCTGTTGTAGTAGTATACTCTCACTCCAATGAGATATATCATTTTTCTTACAAGCTGCAATTTGATAATACAAAAAATAATACAGAGTATGAAGCATTTCTCTTAGGGATGAATGTAGCAAAGGACATGGGAATCAAGAAGCTGAAATGCAAAGGTGATGCTGAGATTGTGGTGAAGTAGGTATGCTAACAATATCAGGTGAAAAATCCAAGGCTCGGGCACTATAGAAATAGAGTGTGGGACTGCATTGAATTATTTGAAGCATTCTCCATTGAATATATCCCTAGGGAGTAGAATGAAAAGGCTAATTCTATAGCAATGTCAGATTCCTTAGCAACACCTCATTCTTCTTTTGGAAAGGATAAAGTGACCATTAAGATGGTGTTCAGACCCAACATACCAGACAATGCAAATCACTAGCAAGCCTTCAATGATAATAATCAAATCCTATCCTTCTTAGAACAAAGGGATAAATTCAATAATTTTTTCCTTAAAGCAAGTGAAAACCCACACTGTGAATCAATCCCCAAAGAAGAGAAGGAAGGAATTGAGGGAATTGATGAAGAGGGATTAATCAAAATGAGAGGATAAAAAAATCCCCAAAGGACTAGTTTCTTTAGAATACCTCTTTGACAAGCATGATAGCTTCATCCAAGAGAAAGAAAAAAAGTCTTCTCGGTGTCCATCTGATTTTGATCAAGAAAAAATTGGCACTTCAAAGAATCCAAGGATGGTTAACATTGGTAAATGTTTCTCACCATAAGAGAAGAGAAATTTTGTTGCTTTGCTAAAAAAGTACTCAGATGTCCTGGCCTACTCCTATGATGAACTCAAATATTTTCAGCCAAAGGAAATGCATCACTCCATTTCTTTGAAGCAAGGAGCCAAGTCCTTCCAAAAAAAAACAAAGGCCCTTAAATCCAAATATTTCTGATGTTATCAAAGAAGAGGTGAAAAATATGCTCAATGATAGATTCATTTTCCCCATCCACCATTCAACATGGGTGGCTAACATTATGTCAGTAAGGAAGAATAATGGGGAAATAAGGATTTGTGTAGACTTTTGAAATCTGAATCAGGCATCTCTCAAGGACAACTACCCTCTTCTAATCATGGATCATATTTTGCAAGTAGTCACTTGATTTGAGATGCTCTCTTTGCTTGATGGATTATTAGGGTACAACTAAATCAAGGTGGCAAAAGAGGATTGCAACAAAACAACCTTGACAACACCTTGGGGAACTTTTTCCTATACCAGAATACCTTTTGACTTGATCAATGATGGAGCCACTTTCTAGAGAGTAATGGACTTGGCCTTCAAAGATTTGAAACACTGCATTGTCATTTACATTGATGACCTCATGGTTTCTTCAAAGAGGAGGGGAGATCATATCAGTCATTTTGAATAGGTCCTTGTAAGGTGTAGGAAACATGGCATTTCTCTAAATAAAAAAAAGTACATTTTTGGAGTCATAGAAGGTAAGTTTCTAGGACACATTGTGAACAAATATGGAGTACACATTGATACTAAAAGGTTCAGAGTTATCCAAGCACTAGCCTTACCAACCAAAAAGAAGGGAGTTCATTCATTCTTTGGAAAGGTAAACTTCCTTCGTCATTCTATGCCTGAGTTTTCTGAACTGACTAAGCATATAACTTCCATGATGAAACCTCAAGCAAGTTTCAAGTGGAATAAGGAAGGAAAAACAACATTTGATGAGATCAAGAAATCCATTGCAAAAGCTCCAACACTTGTATCTCCAAATTTCAACAAGGAGTTCATCATGTATTGCTTTGCATCAGAACATACACTCTCTATTGTCCTTGTTCAAAAAAATGATGAAGGTTTGGAAGCACCCATTGCTTTCATGAGCTGTATTTTGAAAAATCATGAGCTAAAGTACAATCAATTAGAGAAACATGCATACGTAGTGGTCAAAGTTGTTAAAAGTTTCAGATTCTACATCCTCAATTCACATATAGTGGTGATGGTCCTTAGAAGTGCAATCAAGTCCATTTTGACTCAACAAGATCCTGGGGCTAAGAGAGGAAGCTGGATTACAAAGACCCAAGAGTATGATTTGGAGATTATACCCTCTAATTTGGTAAGAGGAAATGGTCTGTGTAAGCTAATTACTGAAGATGAGGTTCTCAAAGCTCAACAGGGAGAAAAAGATGGTGTTTGCTCAACCTATTCAAGAGACAGTCCACAAGCACTCTTTTTCACCACTACTGATGAGTGGTATGATGACATTGCTTACTATCTCAATTATGGAGAATTCCCTCCTCATCTTGATTACAAAAAAATAAGGACACATAAGATAAAGGTAGCCAAGTTTGTGATCTATAATCATGCACTTTACAAGAGAGGCCTAGATGGTTGTTTCCTCAAGTGTGTAGATAAGAAGCAGCAAGAAAAGTTTCTTAGAGCATATTGTGATCAATATTGTGGTGGACATTTCTTAGCAATGGTCACCACACATAAGATCCTCATAGGGAGATATTATTGGCCCTCCATCTTTACAGACACTCAGGATTGGGTTTCCAAATGTAAAGCATGTCAACAATTTGCTGGAAAGCCACAACTAGCTGTGTTGCCACTCAGGTTTTTGGTGATTGAAGAGCCATTTCAGTAATAGGGGCTAGATTTTATTGGTGTTCTGAATCCTCATTTTAGTGCAAGACATACTTATGTACTCACTACAACTGATTACTTTACTAAATGGGTGGAAGCCATCCTGACCAAACAAGCTAGCTCTGAAATAGTTTGCAACTTCATCAAGGAGAATATCATTGTTTGTTTTGGAATACCAAAAAAAATCATTGTAGACAATGCCACCTATTTATCTTCCAAGGAGCTCATAGGGTTTTGTTATGGATTTAGAATATCCCTATCTCACTCTTTTGACTACTACCTATAGGGAAATGGGCAAGCTAAGTCAAGCAACAAGAACATTGTGACCATTGTTCGCAAGCTAGTAGATGAGATTCAAAGGAACTGGCACAAGAAGTTATATGATGCATTGTGGGCTGATAGGATCACTCCCAAGAGGGAAATAAGTATGTATCCTTTCCAAATGTTACATGGAGTTGAGGCAGAGATTCCCATCACAATTGATATGCTAGCCCTCAAGTTGTTGCAAGAAATAAAAAATGGTCAATACAAGGACTCCATTGACAAGAGGATCCTCTTCTTGGAAAAGATGGAAGAAAGAAGATGCCAAGTGGTGGATAGAATTAAAAAAAACTAATTGAAAGTGAAGAAGATATTTGATAAGAAGGAAAAGGCAAGAGAATTCAAGGTTGGAGATTTTTTTCTACTATGGGACAAGAGAAGAGAACCAAAGGGCAGCCATGGAAAGTTTGATTCATTATGGCTTGGCCCATTCCAAATTCATGGAACTTATGATGAGAATGTTTTTCTCCTCTCATACTGGGATGGAACGCCATTGGAATTGCTTCAAAGTGGGAAATACTTGAAATAGTATCATCAATGAAAGTGGGTTGTCCCTCATCTTGTACCATAGATGTTTTTCGTAGGTGTGTTTTTCCTTTTTTTTGTTGTGTGGTTCTAGTTCAGTATTGTTTGGTTTATTGTGTGTTTTCTACTTCTTCCATTCTTTCTCAGAATTTTATATAACTCTACAAGGCCCAATGGATAAGGCACTAGTCAATGTAATATGTTTCAAAACTTCAAATTCCAAATCCTCATGTCATGCCCTAGCCATGCCCATTTCACGCCATGTCCCCAAACTAGAGCCAGTTGTTGTCTCATGAAAACTGCTCTACGTTTTCATAGCCAAATTCAAATTTATTTGAGCTCATGTCCTTTGTTGGTGCTTAAGACAAGTTAGAGATTCAAGAATTTAGAAAAATTCATGCCCTAGTGTTGTTCAAATCTCTATTTTACTTATTTTGAGAAATTCTCCATCTCCCGTTCTGTGCCCAAAATATCCTCTTTACAATCTCCTTTTTGATCAAAATTGTTCAGCCTATTCTATGGACATAGGTCATCAAATAATTATTTTACATCTATGCCTCTGGTTCGTGAAGGAAATTCAAAAATTGGACTCAAAACAATGAACGTTTTCTTCCTTTATGTATTTTCCAAAGTTGGGATGATGGGCATCTTTTCCCCATCAAATTTTGACCCCCATAAATGTAGGTACATGGTCAAATCCTATTCGACGGGGAGGAATAGGATTTTTTGGTGAACTTAACACTTTTGGTCACTTTTGGACAATAATGGTAAATTTTCCTCTGCGGCCCCAGAAATTTTGAAGTTGCTAATTTTAGTTCATTATGGAAAAAGTGGAAGTTTTTGTCCTAGACTGCACAAGTTCATGAGGGACACTTCGGACCCAAAAATCTGAAATTACCGATTGTGGAAAAAGCGTAAGTTTTTGTCCCACGCCGCACAAGTTCAATTAGGACACTTGGGACCTGAAAATCCAGATCGGACGAAAAATTCAAAAGTGTGAGAGCGGGCCGGCAGAGGAAATTGAGTTTTTGAACCTTTTTCCAAAAAAGGTTAAAATTTTTAGAAAAGAGCCATGACCTTGTCTCCAACCATAATGTGCCATGTTTCCTAGTCAAATTAGAGAAGTGGGTTGACAGAGAATTTTTTGTTTTTGGGCCTCTTTGTAAAAAGGGTGAAAAGTTAAAAAATGACCCATAGCCCCGATCAGAGTATAAAGTCAAAGTTGAAGCCCGCAAGGAAAAAGTCAAAGGTAAAGGTGCCACATTTCCTAGTCAAATCAGAGCAGCGGGCTAGTGGAGGAAATCAATTTTTTGATACTTTTTCCAAAAAATGTTAAAATGTTGAGAAAAGGGCTGTGACCCCATTTCCAATCAGAAGGTGCCACATGTCTAAGTTGAAAAGTCGAAGCAGGGGTACGGGCCAATTTTTTTCCAAATTGTCAAATCTCTAAAAAAATCACAAAATGCAAAGGGCTTTCCCCCGTAACTGCTCCAATCCCTTCCTGCCACATGGATGACTTTGTTTCAAAGCTATAGGTGTAAATCAAATGCAAGGTTAATTTTAAGAGACCTCTTTGAAATCAGAGGTGGAGAATACCTGGCGAATATCCCCAGAACTGGTTTCATGGGAAGGAAAATTTTTTGGGGGTTTTATGAAAAAATTTCACCTAATTATCAAGCACTGCAACAGAAGGCTGCAGATGTGCGATGAGAGATTTTGCTGTCATGTGTCAAAAAAAATGTAGTGACGTGCGTCAAAAGATACCCTTAGTGACGCACGTCAACAGGCCTTAGCAACACGCGTCACTGAGGTCTGTTGACGCATGTCACTGAGGGTGTTTTTCGATAGCAAAATCTCCTGTCATGCATCCGTAGCCTCCGACCTCTGCTTTCTCATCAAAAAATCTCCATGTCGTGCATCAACAAACTCTTTTTCATGAGTCTGCTATGCGTCAATATTTGTTGTACGTCCTTGTCGTGCATCAAAAAAATGTAGTGACATGCGTCAACAAACCTTAGTGACGTGCGACAATAGAGCTTAGTGACGTGCGTCAACAGACCTTAGTGACGCACGTTAACAACTGTGTTGACGCGCGTCACTAAGGTCTGTTGACATGTGTCACTGCATTTTTTTGGACGTGCGACAGTAAAATATCCTATCGCGCGTCTGCAGCCTCTGACCTCTGCTTTCTCATTAAAAAATCTCCATGTCACGCACCAACAAACTCTTTTTCGTGCGTCTGCTATGCATCAATATCTATTGTACCTCCTTATCGCGCATCAAAAAAAGGCAGTGACGTGCGTCAACAACCGTGTTGATGCGTGTCACTAAGGTCTATTGACGTGCGTCACTAAGGTCTGTTGACGCATGTTAATGCATTTTTTTGACGCGCAACAGAAAAATCTCCTGTCGCGCGTCTATAGCTCCGACCTCTGCTTTCTCATCAAATAATCTCTGTGTCGCACATCAATAAACTCTTTATCGTGCGTCTGCTATGCGTCAATATCTGTTGTACCTCCTTGTTGTGCGTCAAAAAAATGCAGTGACGCGCATCAACCGAACTTAGTGACGCACGTCAACAGACCTTAGTGACGCGTGTCAACAACCATGTTGACGCGCATCACTAAGGTCTATTGACGCATGTCACTAAGGTCTGTTGACACGCGTCACTGCATTTTTTTGACCTGCGACAGCAAAATCTCCTGTCGCACGTCTGCAGCCTCCGACCTCTACTTTCTCATCAGCATCAAAAAACTCTTTTTCGTGCGTCTGCTATGCGCCAATATTTATTGTACCTCCTTGTCACGTGTCAACTATCCGTCAAGGTCACGCGTCAACAAATAACCCTCATTGACACGCGTCAACAGACCTTAGTGACGCGCATCAACAACTGTGTTGACGCGCGTCACCATAGGTCTGTTGGTGCGCGTCTATAATACAGGATATATCATATTATTGAAAAATGTGAAGTAGAAGTGTTCTACCTGGCGAATAATCTAGGTTTATATAGGGGATATTTTTCAAGGGTAGGCGAAGCCGACCCCTAAAAAAAATTAAAGTGTAATTTTTAGGCGAATAGGTCACTGACCCGTGCCAAAAAATTTGCCTTTTCAAAATTTTCAAAAATGGAATATTCACCATATTACGAATATTCGCCACTAAAATTTTCCCTGATAAAATGGTCTATATTTAAAATGGAAAATCAAATGTAACGGTTGCTTTGCAAGATCTTTTAACCCTCCATGAGCGTTTTCTTCACAACAAAGGAATTTGAAAAGGTGTTGAGGATTTGTAAAGATTGTAACCATTTTGGCAATGGAGATAATGGCTTCTCAATGTCATTCTAAGGGTTGGTGATTTCTTTTCAAAAAGACCAGAGTGCTCTGTACCTGGAAAAGATAGAAAATGCCATTCTTCTTCTATTTTCTCTTCTTCCTCGAATTTCTTCCATTCTCAAACTATGTACAAACTGTCCTTAAGATTCAATAATAAAAATAAGTAATTGTTGCCTCTTTGATTGAGGAATTGATTGGTACTTTGCAACCAATGGGTTTCATTTATTCTTGTAGCTTCTCCTGTAGATTTCTTTTTCTTTTGATTATAAATGCATGTAAATTAAATTTCTAATTAATGTGTGTGAGCATCTAATATTCTACTCACAACATTATTTTCTCCTATCTCCATTCTCACTTCATTCCCCCTTCTCAGAAAAAGTTCTTCTCTAGCAAGATATTGCTAGCTTTTCCACAGGGTTAGTGGAGTGCCCCTGTTGGATCTCTAGTCAAAAGGCCAACATTGAAATCCACTTTTTCAGTCATGCACATAAGGAATCTACACTGTTCAAGTAGAGTGAATTAGATTCCCATAGCGTTGGTTGGAAACCCACCAATTTTTCCATAAGATAAATTTTCTCACCAACAGTTTTTAACACCCACCGTAGGGAAAATTTTGTAGCATCTGCACCTAAAAATGACCTCGGGGTCATAAAATACAAAAAATATTCTAGAAGAAAAGTTTCTGGAGATTGAATAATCACACAAACTTCATGGATGTAAATCATGGCTATTATGGGAAATCCTCCTATTGAGAGACCTGATTTACTCTTTCACATCCAAGAAGACATTACTTCCAATCTGAGAGAAGTTATTTGGCATAATAGACAAAGTCACTAGTAATACCAGATGTGACATGAAAACCTGATAGAAATGAATTAATTTTTATTCCCTAGATTCTACTTTCAATCTCTTTGCAAATTATGGAGTAGAACAATGAAAGTACGAAAGTAGTACAATCCTTACCAATTTTCTGTACAAATGTTTGTGTAATTATCCTTTGCTTATTATATGTTCAATCCTTTATCTCCTAATCGATGCTCCTTGATTGATTTCACCTTTTTCCTTTAAAAATAACAATAACAAGGGCATCCAAATCTTCACATGCGATAATAAAAAGCTTGAAGTGTTTGAATACTTTAATCAATTTTTCTCGTATTTGTGTAAAAATGCATTAATGGTATAAACCCTGAATGCATTAACTCATGGCCATCCATATTTCCTCCCCTTGTTTAAATGTGGGTAGTTTTCTAGATAAATTATATGTTATGTAGGATTAGAGGATATTTTTTTATTTTTTCTCTACCTTTTAAAAGCATATGAGTTCACACATTTGACCCAAGCACCCACTGTTTAATTTTTTAATGATCATGACACGTGTTTGAATCTTGGAGGTAACGGAGCTATAGGGCCTTTTTTGTATATCTATCTATTTTCTTGATTGGGTACACAACTATCAAGTCGACCCAAGGTCCAGCTTCTCCATCCTTTGCTTAAAAATATACGAGGTGTCCTTAGTGGCCCTTGGAGATTTTTTGCACTTTTTCACTTTGTTACCTCAATTTTAGGAAAAAATTATTGGCCCATTTCCCCACTCCAATTATTATTTTACACATATACTCTTTCGAGAGTAGGGAAAATATCTGATCTTGTATCCTTTGAATTTGAATATTCCCCAGAATATTTGTTGGGCCTCAGGGCCAAGTTTGTATTTTGTGATCATTATGTAATTGTTGTAACTTTTCAAACCAAGCCCTCAATGTCTCAACCAATGGGAACTTGCCACATATCTTTGGGTGGCGGATAAAGATATAAAATTTACAACAAAGGGAAAATGATGATATACAAGGATATTTTTACAAGATTAAACCCAATTCATGACCAAATTTTTATAGGGATTTTCAAAGGAAACATGAAAATAATTTTCCTCAACTAAAAAATAGGATTCAATCCCTAAGCATAGGGTTTTCATTCGCATTCAACATGATTACCTATTCAAATATATACCTTTTATATGACCAAACTAGTCAAATTAAATTTTTCAAAAGAATACACTGGATAAAAGGGTGAGATAAAATCAAGCACTAACACCGTCTCCGACTCAGGGATGGGCACCCCCTAATGGTGCTACAAGAACCACATAAACCAAACATATAATAGACCAAGTTCCTAAATCAATTGGGTTATGAAGTCATTCAAAGAACACACTAGGTCAAACAAAAATGATGTACTTCACAAAAACATACCAAGATACCGAGGTAACTTGTCACTGTAAATTAGGAACACAAAAAGGGAAACAAAAACAAAAAAAGGTAAAAACAAAGAAAAAAGACTATACATTGTACAATGATTTGTACCTTTTTTATAATCAATCCAAGAAATGTTTCAGATGTCTATCATTAACATGAAATTCAAGAAAATATCCATCCAGGTCCTTTAGGAAAAAGGTATACTCACCAGTTCTTATGTCAATAGAATAGAGTCCCATCCATAAAGCATCAAATTTACCATGTTTCCCCTTATCCTCATGTTTTTTATCCCACAATAAGACAATATCTCCAACATTAAAAGTTCTAGGGGTCACCTTTTTGTCAAATAACTTCTTAATATTCTCTCTAAACCTTAGCTTTCTTTGGTGAGAATCCCTTATTTCTTCATCCAACTCAACTATCTGATTAATCCTAGCCTCATAGGGGTTCACTTTTTCATCCTTAACCTATTGTATGAATTGATAAGAAGATAATTTCATATGTAGGGGTAAAATATCCTGGAATCCTTAAACTAATTCAAATGGACTTTTTTCAGTGGCTCTTTTGGCAATGATTCTATCTACCGTAAAGAAAATTTCAACATCTTACGCCATTTCCTTTTATTAACCTCCAATGTTCTTCTAATTATCTTAAAAAATAATTTGTAGCTTGATTCATATTGACCATTCCCCTGAGGATTGTAGTTAGATGCATATGTCACACTTATCTCATATTCTTAGCACATAGATACTAATGGCTTAGCTCGAAAGGTCACGGAATCATGAGAAACTATTTTTACAGTTACTCCAAACCTAAAAATTATATGATTTAAGACAAAATACATGAAAAAGTGGTGAGTTTCTTTTCTATTGGGGATAGCTTCAACCCATTTGGTAAAATAATCAGTGGCCACCAGTATGCATTTGTGCCCTGTACTTGATGGATCTGAGATCTATCCAATAAATTCCATGCCCCATTGTTTAAAAGGAGATTCTATTAACACTAGTTGCAAAGGTAGATAACCTGAATCTTTCAGTATTCTTGAAAACTTATACAAAATTTCACATTTCCTGACCAACAAGGCTACATATTTGAAAAGTGTGGGCCACCAATAACCTTCCCTTAAGATCTTGTGGGTAGTTACTCTTCTAGCAAAGTGACATCCACATACTCCCCCATGGAATTCTGAAAAAAAATTAGGAGCCTCTTCCTCTATGATGTATCTCAAAAGAACCCCTTTAGGTTTCTTCCAATCCAACCCATAATCAGTTATGATATATTTTTTGGAGGCTAGTTTGAGTGTCCTTTTTTTATTTTTATCTAGATTCCTGGACACTCCAAATTCCTGAGGTAGAAAATTATGTTCTTATCCATGTGGAATTTTTTAAATTCTCATGAACATCCATATTACCTTCCTCAATTTAGTTAACTTTCATGACTTGTAGGTTTCTTTCTTCCTTTAGATTTGTAAGTCCTAGACCTTTAACCAACTTGGTGGTCTGTATGTCCATGTCATACTCTTTGAACTTGTTCACTCAGCACATATCTTTTTGGAAATCTCCATTTATGATAAAATGTCATTGAACATAGTGTAGGGAACATAGGAAACAATCTTAGAGATCAAGATATAAGGCCTAAAAATTGTAGTTTCTCTCACTAAAGAAAAATATTTCTTCTCCATGATGGTATACTTCAATTCAGCCCCGTATAAGGATTTACTGAAAAATGGAATACGCCTTTCATTTCCTTCTTCATCCTTTTTCAATAGTACAGATGCTATAGTGTTTTCAAATGCAAAGGAGAATATCTGAAAATCATTCTTATAGTCAGGGGCTGCTAATACTAGAGAATTTTTCAATGATTCTTTGATTCCAGTGAAATCTTTGAGAGCTCCTTCCTCCCTTTTGATAATCTATTCCTTCTTTAGCATGCTTGTAATGGGGATAGTCATTTCACAAAAAATAGAAATGAATCTCCTAATGAAATTTATCTCAACAAAGAAGGACTAAATCCATTTCTTAGTTTTTAGGATATCAACTTTACCAATTGCTTCCATCCTTTCAGGATCAATAATGACTCCTTTCTTGTGACACAATGTGTCCCAAAAAATTTTCCTTTTGAACCCCAAAATGGAACTTCTTAGGATTCAATGAGATTCCATATTCTCTACACCTTATCAACATCTTATAAACATGGTTCAAGTGATCACTTCTCTTTCTAGAAAAATTTGTCACATCATCCTGGTAAACCACAATGAAATCATTGATATAACCTAAGAATGCAACATCCACATCTCTTTGAAAAGTATCCCCAACATTTATCAGACCAAATGGAATTCTCACATATACATAGGTATCCCATGGGGTGGTAAAATTTGTTTTGATTCTCTCTGATTGCTTCATAACCACTTGGTTATACCCTGAGAATCCATGTAATGTGGACAACAACTCAGACCCAGTAACCAATTGTAGCATGTTATCCATATTAATAAATGGATAGTTATCTTTAATTGAGGCCTTATTCAAGTTCCTAAAATCCACACACAACCTTATGACTAAATTTTTCTTTCTTATTGGCACTAAATTTTCCACCCATGAAGAATATCTTGTTGGTTGTATTATCCGTCAATCCCTTAAGTGTTTTAATTCTTCTTGCATTTTGAGGGAGAGAAGAAGATTACTTATCCTTTTTTTTGGTTAAATGGTTTAATATTAGTTTCCAAATTTATTTCATGTTGAAATAGATCTTCCCTATATGCTTTTAGTTCTGAGTAAGACCATGCTAAGCAGTCTTGGTACTTCTTCAACAAATCAAAATAAGTCTGATTTTACTTCTTACTCAAATTACTTCATAGCCATACTTTTCTAGGTTTTTCATTAGTTCCTAAACTGAATTCTTCAACATCCCTTGAAGAAGATATGTGTCTATGGACCACTCTATCAACATTATCAAAATTTGATTCTAAAGCAACTAACCCTCTAGGAATGGTATTGGTTTTTAACTAAATGATATCCTTTCCAAAAAAGGTTTATTTACCATCACAAACAAAATCCATTAGTTCTAAGTCCATGCATTGATTGATAAATTCTCCTTCATTCTAAAAAAACCTCTGAACCTCAACATCATCATAAAATACTTTTCAATGTTTCAAATTATCAAGAACATATGGTCATGACAATACTTCAATATCATAATCACAATAAGGAGAAACAATGCAATTTTCAATTCTATATCCAAGCATTGCCAACCTATCGGCTGCAACATTTTGAGTTCTGTCATGATAAAAAAAATTTAAGGAGTCAAAATCTCAATAAAATCCCATAATTCATGCTTATATTATTTCATCCTTTTATTTTTTGTAGCATACAATTTTCTAACTTGTTTGACTACCAACTCAAAGTCTCCTTTAACAACTATGTCTTTTATACCATATCTCCAAGCAATCCTCAAGCTCAAAATTAATTTCTCGTACTATGAAATATTATTTGTAAATTCAAATTTCAATTTAAATGAAAAATTTAAAAAACTCATGTCCTGGAGACACAAGCACAACCCCTTCCCCATTCCCCATATTAGAGAAAGCTCCATCAAAAATTAAGGTCCAAGGGGCACCAACGTGCTCAAAGCATTCTCTTTAATTAATACCATGCTCCTCAAAGTCAACATACTAAATTTTTTTATTAACATCCACATCTGTATATAGAACTTCATAAGAATCATTATTATGATCTTCAATTGGATGTAACACCTTCTTCTCCCCATATAACGTGATAAGATTATCTTCTACTAATATGGTGGCATATGACATATCCATTTTCACACTTGCACCAACATTGGCATCCTACTTTCTTGACAAGAACATACCCCATTTAGCATGGTAGTCCATAGTGAATATAATCATGGTTAAATACTTACCAGGATAAGCTGCCAATTGTAATACTAAACCCTTCACATATCTTATCACTGGTACTTATCTTAAATCCATAAAAATTCACTTTCCAAAGGCTGGTGTCACTTTAATATCTAGCTCATTCATAACTTCAAGGTACATCACATTACATGAGGCTCTTGAATCAAACATTCATTTATCAACAAGTATGTCATTAATAATTAAAGTGGTGTAAAAGGGATCAACATAAAGATGGGACTCAACAAGGGAAGTGCCTAGATATACTTGAACGGATTCTCCCAAATTTTGGAATTATTTTGGCACTTCCAATTCTACAAATATAGGGGAAAGATCGACACTATTAACATCTTTACTCGGGATCATTTCTTCCTCCTTGAATCCTAAGTACTCAAATTATCTATTTTTGTGCTCA
The DNA here is from genome assembly GCA_019776745.2 of Taxus chinensis. Classification (NCBI taxonomy): domain Eukaryota; kingdom Viridiplantae; phylum Streptophyta; class Pinopsida; order Cupressales; family Taxaceae; genus Taxus; species Taxus chinensis. Next base: position 389,787,101 of record CM034155.1, read on the forward strand.
GGGACCTTAAGAAACTCAAAGATAGGCACAATGAATTTCATATGATTCAAAAATTTATCCATATCACATGGAGTATACTTTGGTAATGTTGTATTGATAGGATGGGTGATTGCTTTCTCTTGTGGAATGGGTTTCTTCATGGCTTGACCTTGGACAAGGGCACTAGCTTTATTGGCATTAACTGGGCCTTTATTTGGCACAACTTTCTTGGGGTGATCCTTAGGGATTTTTAGTGAGGGGAGTCTTCGTTTTGTCCTCTGGCCCTCCCATTTTAATAGTTCTATTTCTAAAATTATATTCCTTCTCTTGGGCCACCGATGCATTCATTAACAATTATCTATCCTACTCAGATGAAATTCCACCATCATATTTCTTAATCATCAATGCTCTAAAATATTTAAAATCATGATTGGGTAAGTAAATATCCTAGACCATATCAAATTCAAGATCACTAGTAAAAGGAAGAGGACATACCTGGTCTATAAAGTTCCAAAAACTTTCCTTATTCATAACACTAGTAATTCAGTAGAATTGGTCCCTTGTTGTGGAGTATCGGGGCATTCCATCATGCACACATCACCAAAATTTTCATCATCATCAACCTCTTCACTTTCTTCATTAATATCACATGGGGAATGTGGTAAGAAGGATTTCTCACACCACTCAATAACATGATTTTCTTCTATCATAGAAGCCTTAGAATTTAAAGGATCTAGGACCAATTTCTCTTTTCATGGCTACTATTGTTTATTTCCTCATTCTATGGGCCCTTTACCTCTCTCATCTGATCTATGATCACCGCTAGGATGATTTCCAAATAATTTTTGGCCCTGAGGTTGATTCTGGCCCCGAGAACTCTTTCCTATTCCCTTATCAGCTCGAGAAAGTTTATAAGATATTTATTTCACTACACCTACTAAAGTTTTAACTATTTCCTCTAGATCAAATCCCTTACTTGTTTGATGATTTTTGGGGTTAATTAACTTGAAACCCTTACTTTTAGGAGGTTTTCTTGCATCCTTAATATTATTCTCAATTTTTACTACAATAGAGAAAGCTTTCCTTAAGGTCCTAGGGTTTTATACCTCACATAATATGCATCTTTCTGAGCAAAAGCATCATAATATTTTATTAGGAAGGACGTATCACTTGGCCTCAAAATTATACGCAATCTAGTCATTTTTTTTTTAATCTAGTATTAAATTCTTGAACAGGCTCATTGGGATTCCTTTTAGTGTTTTCAAACTAAGAGAGAAGAAACCTTAGATCAATTTTTTCCCCATATTGTGATTTGAATGCATTTTTCATCTCATTCCATGAATAAATTGAATTATATGGTAGGGAATTATACAAGTCACGTGCATCCTCTTATAAGGTGTGGATGAACAATTTTGTATAAACATCTTCATGTTAAATCTCAAAATCATCCATATTTTTCTTTACTTCCTATTTCCCCATGGTTTTTTTCTAATACCACGTCTCTCGGCCTCATCATCCAACCATAGAGCCCTGCGCCAGAAATCACGTTTAGTACCACCCATGTAATCAAACAAAACACCCCCTCGGCTAAACCGCCCCCCCATAAAAACTAACACGCCCAAACATTCCAAAACCCAACAATCATGACCCTCATCCTCTTCCGATTTGACCCCCTCAAAGGATCTTACTCCAAAATCCTTGCTATGTTGTTGAGACTGCGACCATTCCTTCCCTACCTAACCTCCCCTTAACCTGATGTGACCCGTCTCAGCTCGCCTATGGATTATGATGAGTTCTAAATATACTCCTTCAACGCACACCTGGCCTGATGTGGAGGGACGCAAGCTCTAAAAAAAACCATCCTTTCGCCAGTCACCTCTCTCCCCCGGATAGAAAGATTAAGAAACAACTTACGAAGGGAGATACCTTTAGTTTCCATTCCCTCTCCTATGCCATCTGTCCCCCCCCGCCTCACCAGATCTATCAGTTTACAACCCACCCCCACTCTGACGACTATGAATTATCCCAACCTCTTCTTCATCTCAGGTCTCCTAGAATTAATTATGATTAGTGTCGCTATACTCCGATGACAGACAAACAATGGGAAAGCAAAAGAAACACACCTCTGCGGCTATCTTTTCTTCTCTCCGTCAAACCACCGCGATTGACCACCACCTAAAGTGGGGGTCATTCGTCGGACCCCGCCTATCCCGTCTCTAATGGAAATGCCACGAAATATGATTAAACAGCTCACCATCGGCCCGTAAATGACATTGTATGTCCTCATTAGACTTCTGAATCGTCACAGACAGCTCTCGTTATAAGCTTCAGGGATAGGGTTTCCTAATGAAACCGCCCGCCTGTCGCCTCCATTCTAACACCCCATCATGTTGCTCTTCTCTCACCAAACCAACCCACTCCACCCCCCCACTTCTCTGTCTCTGTCACAACAGCTGCTCAGTCATTTTCTGGAGATGAATTGTCGACTTTGGTACAGAGACCCTGCCCTGCTCTTTTCAATCTCCGCTTACGTTCGGGACATTCGAGTAATCGGTTTTGATGATTGACGGGGCGCTAGCCTAACAACTCATCTCTTATCTCTTCAAATCCTTCCAACAGATGAAATCCTTCTATTTTACAATGTGTGCCAACCCCATCATGTGCGGTCATTTAATGACGCTATTACTTCTACCTTAGGCACCCCGTGAATCCTCAACATTCGGGTAGGACCACGTACTTTACACCTGAACTCTTCTATTTATTGGAGGGAGAGTTTCAATAATATATATTCTGGGCGTCACTTGGATCCGAGCTACATGGGATAGCGTTCCCTCAACATTACATAAGAGAACGGTGAAAGAGTCGGGATTACAGTAGAGTGATGAGAAAAGAGAATGGAGGGTCTGGGATAGAAAAAAGGGAGAGGGGTTAGGGAGGAGTCGTAGGGCGGGAGAGCTAGTTTCTATGGTAAGGTGGGGACTAAGGGAGGAGAGGAAGAAAGTAAAGTGTGGGTATGGGAGGAAGGGTGGTGCGTAAGCGGTGGTTGGGCGAGCTGGAGGGTGGAGAATTGGTGGGGAGGAGAGGAGGGGGAGAAGGGCAGTCAGGGTAGGGGTCGGGGGGCTGATGTGGATTATGGTAAAGGGCGAATTTGGAAGGGAGAAGGAGAGGGACAGCAGTTGGTGAAGAAGAAGTTGTGGGGGGGATGAGTGGGGGTAGAAGCTGATAGATGGGCAGTAAATTTTGAGTAGCGAAGGGAAGTCCTTACACCGTAAAAGCTGACCTCCCCCCTTTAAACCTGCAATATGTTTACCACCCTAACGCATGTGTGTGTTATATAACCATCAAGACACCCATACATTCACCACAACCGATCCTCTTTTCAAAGGACCTCAACCATCCACCTCAAACCGCGCCTCACGCCTGGCCAATTGTGAAACCACCCTACGCAAAAACCACTTCCCTTTCCGCGGCTAACATTCCATCCACCAACCTCCGAACCCCTAGTAGATGTTTTTTCAGCGCCTTAATACGCGGGGAAGTACCCTATATAACGTTAGTTCTTTCCCTCCCCGCAGGAGTATAGAAAATTAACATGCACATCCCACCTATGACCGTCCGCGGGGGCAATAATCTCTTAACGGACCACCCATTTCCGACTAACCTAACGTAATGGGGGTGTTTGACGCTCCTCTATTACCCCTGAACCTCCTCTTGGTGTGGTTCCTTTTCCTAATCCATTTTCATAACTTGCAAATCGTCGTTTCTCCCTCACCTTCTTGACTTCGTTGTGCGTGGAAAGGCTTTTGGTTTTTGGCCTTTAACGAACAAGGCCGACATGCACTCATTCCCGTGACTCCCGTAAACACAATCATCGCATGGTCTCGTTTTTCCCGAACACCTACACAGAGCAACTCCTGTCACTGTATTCATCCCTGAAGAAGAAGATGTCGCCCCCTACAAACCATCATCACCCACTTTGGCCATCATCAATCACCCACATAATCTATAGACCCTGAATCCATCCCCCCTACTTTTTTTTTTTTCTAAATGTATCTTCATATGTCCTCTCACTTATCAACGCAATAATGAATGCCCATCTTCTCTTCCCCTTCTGTATCCAGACATGATCGAAGAGGATTCGCCTTGATTAATGTGTTGAATTCCGGAGACGACTCCTCCTCACTTAACCCTTGGCGCGGAGGAGTCTTATATTCAACAGCCTTACCATCTGCACCCCACACTATGCCCTGAACGAGATCTACCATAGAATCAATATCCACACGAGGAGGATCCTCACATTGTGAAGATTTGACATCCCTTAACACACATCAGAACAAGCGCCTTTACTACCTTTCATCCCTCTCCGTGCTCGTACCAATATTTCACATGGTCTTACGCTGACATGCAAGATTGCTCCCCTACTCTCGTCGTCCTACATCACCCTAAACCCGTTTCCCACGTCAAATTAAATTGAAGAAAAATGCATCACACCTTTCTCTCTTGGTCAGAGGATCTCCAACGACTCCTTTTCTTCTGTTTCCTCATCTTGCTATGACCTATCCTCAATGGATTTTCTAACATCGTACCTTTCACTACAGGCGACAAGGGGCCTTCGGATATGCACAAATTTCCAGGATCTTAACCTCGCTTGCCCAAGATGCACGTCACCCTCCCAAGTCTTGATCAACTTGTTGATCTCATGTGGTCCCCTGAAATCTTTCTCTCATGGATGTTTTTTCAGGATACAAGCCAAATGTTGGTGCCCTTCCGATCAACAGAAAACTCTGCTTCATAACTCCTTGGGAAAACCTCTGTTTATCGGGTCATGACCATTGTCCTAAGAATGCTGGTGCTACTATCACAGCGGGCTAGACCTACATTTTTTCATGCCATTAGCACACTATCCTTGAAGACTAGTCGACGGATCTTCTCGGCAGTCTAAACATCGTAGTGAACATCTCGATGTTTTAACCATTATATTTTGATCGCCTGTTACAATATTTTGTCCGCCTTCACTGAAGAAATGTGTCTTTGGTGTTCTTTCGGGAAAAATTCGTGGCTTTATCGAGTGGTACAGTTTGTTTCTTTACGTGGCATTGGAGGTCCGATCCATCGAAAGTCAAAGCTATCCTAGAAATGCCCCCACCCAAAATCTCAATAATTGCGTAGTTTACAAGGTAAGCTCCAATCTATCTGACATTTCATCTCCCAACTCTCAGATCGATGTCAACCTTTCCATCACCTCCTTAAAAAGGATATTGCATTCCAATGGAGCGAAGAATGTCACCAAGCCTTCGAAGCTCTCAAATATTATCTCTTACAGCCACCCATGCTTATCCCACCCCAAGACAACCGCCCTTTCTACCTTTACCTTTCCGCCACCAACCACGTTGTAGGAGCCATGCTTGCACATCGTGACTCTGAGAATCACGAACAAGCCGTTTATTATATAAGTCGTACTTTGGTGGACTATGAGACCTAGGTACACACATGTAGAAAAATTGTGCCTTGCCCTATCATTCGTGGCCACCAAACTCCGACACTACCTTCTAAATCACAAGACTTTCGTCATCACCAATACAGACCCCATCCATTACATGTACGCAAAACCTCATCTAAACCAACGCATTGCTAGATGGCTCATGCTTCTCGCCGACCTCGACCTTGAGTTTATCCACCAGAAATCAAAGGACAAACCATCGCAGACCAACTTGCGGACGCTCCTTTACCGGGGGAACAATTTACCAATTTCACATTTCCCGACGAACTCATTGCCACTCTTTCACTCGGAGAAGAGTCGTATCAAATGACCCTCTTCTTCGATGGATCTAAGTGCTAGCACGGCGGAGGAGCCGGCGTTATTCTCATCCCTCTTGACGCTGAACCTATGCCTCTTTCATTCCGGCTTGATTTCCCCTGCACTAATAATACAGCGGAATACGAGGCCCTTATTCTGGGTCTCCAAGTTGCGATACACTTAGGCATTAAATCTATCCATATCTTTGGTGACTCTCAATTGGTATTCAATCAAGTTATGGGCATCTACCAATGTAAAAACGAGGAACTTCAGAAATACAAACACCACGTGGAATCACTTCTAGCCTTATTTACTCACTATTCTATCCAAACCATTCCCCGTTCCACTAACAAATTTGCGGATACTATGGCTTGCTTAGCCTCACAGATTCCCGCCGCACCAACTGACTCTGAATTATTCGTTGTGGTCCAGTAACTTTTTGCACCATCCTATTCAACCCCGGTAGTTTGCATGATAAATACTGTGTCTACTAATTCACAAGATACCTGGTACCACCAATTCCATGACTACCTTACAATCTCTGTCCTCCCACCTGACCTTACTAGTAACGGCAAACGTGCTTTTCTTAAAAGTGTTTCACGTTATGTTGTCATGGGGGGACTCCTCTATAAACGTGGCTTCGATGGTATCCTCCTTCGCTGTCTAACTGGCGCGGAGGCCACTCATACCATCCAACAGGTCCATGACGGTATTTGTGGTGGACATTTTAGCGGCCTTGCCATGGCCAAACGAATCCTTCGCCTTGGTTATTATTGGCCTACTCTCAATAACGACTGCTACAAATATGTTAAGCGTTGTGTTATGTGTCAGCAACATGCCAACCTTCAACATACTCCTAGCCACCCACTCCAGATCGCTCGAGATCTTTGGCCCTTCTCACAATGGGGTTTAGACCTTATTGGTGAGATTCACCCAACCTCTTCACAACATCACCGTTGGATACTCACAGCGACCGAATATTACACAAAATGGGGTGGAGGCTATTCCACTCATTTCAATCAAAAAAGAAAAAATTGTCGAGTTCATTAACCACCACATTATCTGTCGTTTTGGTGTTCCTCACCGCCTGATAACAGATAATGGAAAATCTTTCAAAAACAAGTTGTTGCAAGACCTTTGTGACAACTTTGGTATCAAACTTATTTTCTCATCACCTTACTATCCACAAGCCAATGGGCAAGCCGAGTCCTCTAATAAAACACTAACCAAAATCCTCATGAAAGTTGTCAATGAATCTAGAAGAAATTGGCACGATCACATTCCCTTTTCCCTTTGGGCTTATCGTACTAGCATTCGTACTTCTACTAATGCCACACCTTTTTCTTTGGTATACAGTACCGAGGATGTTTTGCCTCTCGAAATACAAATACCCTCCCTTAGAATATCTCTTCAGGATATTCTCACCAACGATGATTTCCGCCAAGAGCGGTTAGCCCAATTGGAGCTTCTTGACGAACGCCGTCTTACAGCTCTTGATCACCTTCAAATCTATCAAAAATGCATTAAACGTGCTTATGATAAGAGACTTCATGAGCATACCTTTAAGGTTGGTGATCTTGTTCTCAAAGAGAATCAACATGTAACCAAACTAGAAAAGAGAAAACGTGGAAAATTTGCTCCCAATTGGATTGGGCCTTATATAATCACTCATACCTATGGATCTGGTACTTATCGTTTAGCTTCGCTTAATGGTAAACCTGAGCCTGAACCCCTTAATGCCTTGCATCTTCAACCATTCTACTGTTGAAATTAGTATTATATCACTTCTTATCTACCTGTCGCTCGTCCCTTGAGCTCACTTACCACTACATACACTCTGTTTCCTACACTTCATAATAATAATCAGGCTCACATAGTTTGATCCTCACCTCCCCTTGATGATGCCTTCCCCTTTCTAGTCTAGTCCATAACTTCAAAGTATTAAAATAAGCCGTATTCTTAGGGGATTTTCTTGAGTCAAACTTCCTACTAACTAGATGCTTCACGCCAAATGAACATCTAGTCATTTAAATCAAATATAGACTGCTCCCTCGAAGGACATCTATATGCCAAACTATTACTACTATTATATATAGACTGCTCCCTCGAAGGACAGCTATGCATTACAATCATATCTGCTACTATAAATAGACTTCTCCCTCGAAGGACAGCTATACACAGTCAGCCTTTATCAGAAGCTTCTCGCATTGATCAGCTTCGTGAAGACCTCAAGAATAATACAATCAATATCCCCTGTAGACTTCCCGCATCGATCAGTCTACATTCAATAAAAGAAAAGCCTCATTCAAAAGGACTTTTGAGTCATGGACTTGTCTATTTAGGGTAGGTTCTCTTTCGTCAGAACACTCACTTTGTAACAGGTTCTCTGAACCTCAGCTCTATCATCCACCTCATCTCACCATTTGTTTCAACTCAAGGGACGTAACGTACACCTGATATATTGTGATCATACGTTTCTTTTCAACTATGGACTTCTCGTCTATGCACGGCACTTAGGGCTTCAGGATCGTTCTACGTTGTGTGGTTTGTTTAGCTATTTTCACCTACGGAGCACTCTTTCCGCTTTGCCTCGCATCTAGGATTGTGTGTTGATCTTAATCAGGGCACTATTCCCTACTACTTGGGTATGCTAACCTTTGCCTTACCTATACCTACACCAACAACATTATCCCACCAGCACCAACAACATTACCCTACCAACATCAAATTTTTACCAAACCACCCAATTGCCTAAACCATACCAAATTGCCTAAATTCACCCCTCCCTAACTACATCGGTCTGAGGCCCCTCCTTGCTTTGTGCAATGGGCTATGTAGGTAGCACTTCGGAGACATGGGGTCTCCCAAGGTTAGCTCGACCATCCCCTACCATAACCTATCATGTGTGGTAAATATAAATATTTTTGTGTATTTCTATTTAATTACATTCCTCTTTGATCCTTTTTCAAAACACCGAAATTCAAAACGACAACATTCTTATTATTATAACGTAAATCAACATACATATCTCGTTTTATTTAGAGGTTAAACAAATACATCTTCTATATCATCGACGCGCAGGTCGGTACTCTTATTTATTCTTATACCTTGCTAACATTTATTTAGACCCTCACGCCTCATCCCGAACTAGGTGATGATCATGATCGTCGACCTCTCTCGCCAGGCCTTTCTGTCCTCAAAGGTACCACGGCTATTGGTACCGCCCACTGATCTTCCAATCTCTCCTGTAACATCTGAATACACCCTCTCGCATGGAGAACTCCAGCCTCTAGTCTCGCTGCTCGTGACTCCGCAACCACTAACAATCTTCTTGTCTCATTCACCTGCGTTTGGAGCTGCCGAACCAAACGCTGCAGCCGATTCCTCTCTGCTGTAATCATAACTATGTCAGGGCAATCGCGTACACCTCGCAACTCTGCTACCCACCATAACCTATAGGCCTCTGTCATTCCTGCATCCATTACACTGCGATCGGCAGCTATTTCCTTGGTCCCTTCTGGAGGTGTTGGCCGGGGTGGTGAGAATGCTGCCTCGGCATCGATCCTCATATATGGTCTATAAGCCTGTGGTATGTCCTGCATGAATCCAAATTGTCACCGCACGCAATCTATAGGAATCCTCTCATATTCACCTGGCCTGTGCCCCGCGATCCACCTCAATCGCTCTACACCTCTCAACTCCTCAGCTATGTTCTCGGTTACCATATAGTTCCCGTAGGGCCTCCAACAGATATCCGCAACCATCAACCTCTCCCATACCTGCCTGTAATACTCAATGTCACCCGGCACGGCCTGAGATCTTGCCTCTTGTTCTGTCTGGACCCATCGTCGGAATCCCAACCTCTGTACTCCGGTCTCTCCTGCCTGGATGGATCGGCCTATTGGTCGCACACAAACAATGTGCTCATAGGCCCAACAGTGTAATAAGTATGAGCAATCCAACGTTGTCCTGTGATTTCGCCTACAAGCCCATAAACCCCTGTATAGCTCCGCCAAATATGCAGGTGCCCATGCAAAAGTCACGTTCCTTTCTATCATCTCCCAAATAACACCCATCAATGCCTTTGGAAATCTTCCCCCTTCTGCCCTCGGTAACGTATAATACCCTACTGCTATCATTAAAATCACTGCTAACCTTGTCTCCTCAGGGTGTGCTGCATACATTACCCCATATGTGAATGACAAACCTCGCTGTGTTAAGTCTCGTGCATATGGACCAAACACTTCTGTTATCGCTGCCCACCCCGCGCTAGGTAGTGCCTGATATACTGGTTCTCCTGTAATAGGGAGTCTCAATATACGAAACACATCTTCCAATGTTACTGTCATTTCACCTGTTGGCAGATAGAAGGTATTTGTCTCGGGATTCCATCTCTCAATCAACGCCTGTAGCATACCATGGTTACGTGTAATTCGTGAATAATATCGGATCCCACTTAACCCCAAACGGTTTATCAACATCCATTCCGTTGGTGTTACATCCGCTCGGATTCGTGACAACAGCGCTGGCACACTATCATTCATCCTCAACCCTGCCTCTTCCTACATACACCAAAACAACAAACAAACATTCAATCCATTAGGGTTTTTTTTCAAACATTCTGGAAATTCCTCCAGTCACCGGTATCGGTTCTGCATAACCGGTATCAGTTCAGTAACCGATACCGGTTCTCCATAACCGCTACCGGTCACTGTCAATTGCATACATCTTGCCTGACACAACCACCTACGACAATAAATTGATTGTTTATTTCTTTCTACATACACAGACATACCCAAAACCCTAAATTACCTACCCCATAACACGCACCTCATCTATACCCCTGGCTATCATGATTGTCTTTCTCATATTTACTTACCTACTCTCCTCTAGCTCATTCACAAAACATGCAGAAATCAAATCACAACCACACCGTTTACCTCTTGGGTTGCAGTAGCTTGAGGTGGACCCTGTCTTCCCTCTTGTCCCTGCCTGCTGGATGTTGCTCCTCGTCCTGCCATTATTACCACCTTTTTCAAACCTGCCTTTCTGTCTTCTGAATCTCAGATCACAATCACCTTCCCTGTCTCTTTTCTCTTTATCACTCAAATTTCTCATGCAATTACCTGTCTCAGTCGTCAAAAAGCGTCGCGTTCGCGTATTTAACTTCTTGCATGGCTCTAAAATTAAAACTTAAGTTGCCACCCTAGCTTTTCTATTTTTAGAAAAGCTCATACCTAAGTAACCGGTATCGGTTACTTAACCGATATCGGTCTGACAGATACCGATATCGGTTCCTTAACCGATATCGGTTATACACCTACCTTTTCTCAACAGCGTTCTTTTCTTCATTTCTCACCTAAATTTTTGTCGCACCCACCTCTTTTCCTGCATAACCACACCATTTAACACATTTGTTCATCCACTACACATCATATCATTACAATTTCATTAAACATCATTTATTTTATACAAATACACAACCATCAACTACGAATATCAAGAAACTATCAATCTATACATCATTTCGATCCAACTCATCAGTTACATATATCACAATGTCACAAAACCACCAATTCATCACATAACCGGACATTCATATATACGTACAAAAAAACAAAAACATCAGCATCATCCATCTATCAACATGTCAATTAAACTCATCACACATTCTATATATTACTAGCCATTAACCAAATATTTCAACACATTTTTGAACACTACATGTGGATCAAAACATCGTCTCTATATATATACAAATTTTCAAAAATACAATGTGCCCTACATCGGGGCCTCTGTGATCTCATAATATACCAAAGCCAGCACGCAGGCCGCAATACCTACCAAAAATCTCAACTCGGATCGCAGGCCGGTCTCTCATATCAAAAATATACTCGGCTCGCAGGCCGGTATCAAATGTACAACCTGTACTCGGCTCGCAGGCTGGTATATAATAAATAAATGAATCAATGCAATAAATAAGTGTCGGCACGCAGGCCTCTATCAATACAACCGGTTCGCAGACCGGTGCCCATGTCCCTATACAAAACCATGTCGGGGATCTATCAGCTCTCCCCACCGCCCTCGGCACCTCTCCCCGTTGGTCCCTGTGGTGCCTCTCGCCTCCTACCCGTCACGGACACGCCAGCTGTGGCTGCCCCTCCCTGAGATCTCTGGCTGTGCGAGGTCTCTGCCCTATGTGCTGCATATGCCTGATACTCGACTCCGGTACTATCAAGAATATCTTGATAATAACGGGCCTCTGCTCTAACCTCCATATAACGATCTCGCGCCACTGAAGGAACTGGGGCTGGTCCCCTGGCACCTAACACCAATACCCCCTGAGCCTGTACCTGCACCTGTGGCTGTGGTGCTGGTGGTGGTGCGACCTGTGCCTGTACCTGCACCTGTGGCCGTGGTGGTATCTAGGGCTGTGGCTGTACTGCTGCTGGTACGGCTGCCTGTACCTGTACCTGTGCCTGTGGCTGTGCTGCTGGTGGTGGTGCTGCCTGTGCCTGTACCTGAGCCTGGGATAACTTCCCCTGTAGGACACCTATCTGTGCCTATGCACCAACCAACTATCCCTGTAATAGCTGCACCTGCCCCCGGAGCTGATCTCTCTCTGCCGTAACTGCAGCCAAGTCTGGCTGCGCAGGCGGTACTATCCTCGCTGCTCTCTGCCCAGCCCACCACACCCTGTATGCTCCCGTGCACCCGGCATCATCCACACCCTCACCTGCTGGTCTCTCCGCTACCCAGTCTGCATCCAAAGGCTGTGGCGCTGGCAGTGGGGCCTCTACATCATCCCTCCGGTACTGAGGGAAGGGAGGTGGTTTGTCCTGTCGTAACCCCATCTACCTGCGTACCCTCTCTAGGGGTATCCGCTCGTACTCTCCCGGCCTCCGTCTTGCTATCCAGAATGTATACTGGATCAGACGCAGCTGTACGCGGGCTCCTCTGCCAGGCTGATGACCTCTGTAGGGTCTCCATACAATGTCTACTGCTGTAAGGCCCTCTAGCAAGTGTCTATAATAGGCCACATCCCGACCTGCAACAACTGCTTGTGGCTGGCCCACAACCCCCAACCACCTCTGAAAGCCATATCGGTATACGACCTGTGGCCCTGGCTGCTGGGGTAGCCCTACTGGCCTGATGCATATGATGTGCTCGTATGCCCAACAGTGCAACAAAAATGTAGAACAAATACCAAATCGCCTCCTCCGGCGATAGCCCCATAACTCCCTGTATAATTACACCAGATACTCTGGTGCCCATGCGAAACAGTTGTGCTCCTCCACCATCTCCAGCAGCACCCCCATCAATGCCCGTGGGAAGCGGCCTCCCTCTGAATCTGGGAGGGCGAAGCAGGTGATCCCTATCATCATCAACACAGCAAGCCGTGTCTTATGTCTGTGTGCGCGGTGCATATCACCATATCCAATGCTCGCGCTATGATACGTAAGAAGCGCGGCTGCATCCCCAAAAACCTGCAGTATGTTATCCATGGCAGTCTCTGAATCTACCTGGAAAACTGCCTCTCCCTCGATCGGTAGCCGCAGGATGCGATACACATCCTCTAATGTGACGGTCATCTCCCCAGTCGGGAGATGGAACACATTGGTCGCCGGATCCCATCTCTCGATGAGGGCGACCATCAGACTGTGATCTCTCTCTATCGCTCTGTACCTCTGGACCCCGCTGAGTCCCACCTCGCGCATGATGGCCCAATGCGTCACAGATATGTGTGGCCTCATCCGAATCAATAGTGGAGGCATCCTATCACGCATCGTCAACTGCTGACGTGCCTGCAAAACCAACCCACATTCTTAGACCTACTCTTTATTATAACATCTACTTTACCATCTAAACCCCCTTTTGTAACACCCAAAACCTAACCCCACACCTACCCCTTCTCCACCCCTAACCCAACCCCCACTCCCAACCCAACCCAACACCCCAAAAAACATTCAATCACTCCCACTCCCACTCCCACCCACAACCCAAAAACAATCCACCCAACCCCCAACCACACCCCAACAAGCCACCCAACCCACCTTCAAACCTAAACCCTAAACCCTAAACCCCATCCCAAACCCAAACACCCAACCCCACTCCAACCACACCCCAACAAGCCACCCAACCCACCTTCAAACCTAAACCATAAACCCTACATCCCATCCCAACTCCACCCTCAACCCATCCCTTCCCCACCAATACCGGCCGATACGCGACCGATGCCGGTCCCCCCATTTCAACCTCACCCTATGCTTTTGCGACCGATACCAGTCGCCTAGTGACCGACATCGGTCCCTGTCTCCTGCCCGAGCCGAACCCCCGCGCGGCCCCCAAAGACCATTTTTCACCTATTTTTACCCATCTACCCACCCAAACACTCCCAAATTTTACACACCTAGCCGCCTTACCCTATCTTACCTATCTACTCTCTCTCTTTTTCAAATTACGTCTATTTACTCCTCATTTCCTGAAACAACTAAATTCCTACCCAAACCCCCAATCTCACTTAATACAACCAAATGCATAAAATAAAGAGTTTAGAACCTACCGGTACGACGACACGTCGTCGTGGTGGGATGGGTGGTGGCGGTCCAGCTGGTCCAGCCCCTCCAGCTCCTCCTGCCTGTGCCATGGCTCCAATCCTGATCTGTTGGGTCCCCGGCCAATCACCTGCTGCCTCCTCCTCAATCGGGCCCACTATCAACTCTCTCCGCCAATAAAATCGCTCCACCTCACTCAATAACCCTCCAAATCAACTCTCCACGTCAGACAAGTCAATTTGGATTGCAAATAACAAAAGTGACAATGACAGGCCGTATTTTTCTTTTTATAGGTTTTTCGACCTTAACCGATGTCGGTTTCATTTTTGCCCTAAGAAACCGGTATCGGTCCCTTAACCGATATCGGTCATGCAGAATCGACATCGGTTTGATACCCAACTTTCACCCCATTCTTTTCCGTTCTTTACTCCTTGCCTCTTTTTCACCAATGTCGCCTCTGTCCACCTTTGTTGCACAACATTTGTTCACTTGTCCAGCCTGACCTATGGCCTCAACCTACCATTCGGCCCGACCTAAGGCCTCGCCCTAACCTATTTGGACTGACCTCAGGCCTCAACCTACCAATTGGCCTGACCCAAGGCCTCAACCTACCTATTTGGCCCGACCTAAGGCCTCGCCCTAACCTATTTGGCCCGACCTCAGGCCTCAACCTACCAATTGGCCCGACCCAAGGCCTCAACCTACCAATTGGCCCGACCCAAGGCCTCAACCTACCTATTTGGCCCGACCTCAGGCCTCAACCTACCAATTGGCCCGACCCAAGGCCTCAACCTACCAATTGGCCCGACCCAAGGCCTCAACCTACCTATTTAGCCCGACCTAAGGCCTCAACCTACCTATTTGGCCCGACCTAAGGCCTCAACCTACCAATTGGCCTGACCCAAGGCCTCGCCCTACCTATTTGGCCCGACCCAAGGCCTCAACCTACCAATTGGCCCGACCCAAGGCCTCGCCCTAACAATTTGACCCGACCCAAGGCCTCAACCTACCCACCTAACCTGACCCAGGGCCACCGCCCAACCACTTGGCCTGACCAAAGGCCGTATCACTTCCATACCATACCCACAATCAACGTTTATTTTATACATCCATCATGTACCTTGTGTTCAATCGAGCTCACCTGTTCGTGTTTTAGCATGATTAGGGTCCTTGACTTGATCTGTCGACCAACTTTGCCCAGACCTAGACCGTGACGTTTATCTCAACCAAACCAACCTTTTGGTACTGCTGAACATGCCTAAACGTTCCGGTACCTTACCTGTTATATACCCTGGAGCTACTTCCTATGCCTTGGATACCAGGATTATATCACCCTTGTTTGGATAAACTATCGACCTTTGCCTATACATTTCTAGTTTACTAGTCAAATCATGTACCCTAGTCGTACTATTACATTTCAACATGCGTCTGCTTCCTTGGACCTACCCCACCACCTTACCATCCTCTCTACCACATATACCCTTTATCAACCCTATCCCTGATTTCCCGTTCACTCAATCTGTGATAGATTTGAGGGGGATTACCTATATCCTTAACATGAGAAACCACTTCATATTATTGTCCGCACAGCTTTACAGAACAAGCTACACAACAATAAGGGGCTAATGTAGACACCAAATTCGTGTCTCACGACCCCTTGTGACCCGCATCCCATTTCGTAACCTAACCTCATTACCTAAACTTTACACAATTATTTATTAATTACCTTGTAATTGATAAATCCACATCACCTTACCCGCCACTTCACTTTTCCACCTCATCATGACCTAGCCCTAACCCTAAACTAACCTAATTAAGACCCATGACTTGGTCTAGACTCACATCCATAACTAATGCCTCCTTACTCGCACCAAAAGCTGACCTTCTAGCCACTTGACCAAGCCCGCAACTGATCTCTCGGGAGAAAAGTAGGGAAGGTGGGCTATTTTAGTAAAAATAGCCTACTTTTTCCTTACCGATGCCAGTTCCTACTCGACCGCCGTCGGTTACGCAACCGCCATCGGTTCCCTGTAAATGGGCTCCCCAAACCAAAACAACGGATCGGAATTTCATTTTGAGAGATCAGTAAAAGGATTTCTGGATCAACAGAGAGCATTACGAGCGAGGAACAGAGTCCAGATCTTCACTTGACAGAGCAGAGACGAGTAAAGAAACCAGAAGTGTTTACAACCAAGGAGATCAACTTGCATCTCAGTCAAAACCAGTAAGTCAGATCTTACATGTCCTTTTGTCATAACATTTCTTGTGTTTCTTGAATCTCAGTCCTCCTAAATCCGTTTCTGAATCCACTACCCAACGTGCCATTGCATCTAACTGTCATTCTTTCACTCCTAATCACCCCATTTCTTAATACCATCCAAAAAATCCAGCTATTACAAACACCATCTGTACCAAGAAGATCCTATAACCCATCGGTATCGGTTATCAGTAACCGGCGTCGGTCATCAATAACCACCATCGGTTCCTCTGATCAAAACCAGAAACCAGCCTTTCCCCCTACCCAGTTTAACAAAATAATTTAATTAATATTTTGCAGTCTTTTGTGTTAATTCATATTAGCAGGGGAACTGACCACCTTCGAAGGGAAGTTTTATATTTCCTGGGCCCAAGGCAGTTTCCTCATTTATTGTTTAATCAAAATCTTGTGGTCTTGTGTTCTTATTTGCAGGTAGTCCTTCCAAGACAAAAAGGAGATGTTATTCTAAGTAGGTGTCCTTATAGGAGGATTAAAACATTGTGGGACAGGAGGTCTTTGAGGAAATGGTGTATGGTATTCAAATTAATGGACCTTTAATGACTTAGTTTCATATCAAACTCTATTACTTGTAAGTGATAAAGGAGGAAGATAAGGAATACCTATATCAGTTGTAAATAAAGACCCCTCACTAGTTGGAGTGTGTAAATTTGTATAGGGACTACTTGATCCAAAAATGTCTAAGGAAATAGAATAATCCTCTAACAAAGGATGATCACTCTCAATCACAGGCACTACTTTCTCTTCCGACCTTTGATCTCCCAAAGCTCTCAAGACTTCTTTGTTATTTGGATTTTTCCCTCCTAGCTCTGAAAACCATTTTCTAGCAAGATTTTTCTTGAAGAAGGACCCTCTTCCTTCCATCTTTACAGATATTATTGAAATTTTTCAATTATTGAAGCTTGAGGAACTGTTATTTATCAGAAATTATAAATAATATGGAGTCACCACTAAGGTCTTACACTCTATATGTGTAAATAACTGGAAATGACTTGTATAATTAAACTTAATGTTAAATTTCAACAAATCTTGACGAATATCAGAATTCTTTGTTAGTATTTACCCCTAGCCATTCAAATTTAATGGAAATCTTACTTATACTAGGAAAATATTAAGCAAATAACTTCTGATCAAGCTCATTTTTCATAAATCTCAACAAATGATGATGTCTAGACCATGTATTTGCATCTAAACATGTTTAATATGTTACCAGAGGTCGATATTTATCTATATTTTTACAAATATTCCATGGAAATGGTGTCGCAAGGGTGTTGGTGCCTACATTAGTCCCACCTTATAAGTCAATCAACATCAACACGCTAACCAAGACCAAGATTTGAGTTGTTTTTTAGCTGAGGAAAGATCTAGCGATCTCTTTTCTACTTGGACTTGGTAAATGTTGGATATTACCTCACTAAGGGTATGACCTACCCTACTACTTTAGGATTTACCTACAACAAGGGTGAGATGACCCATTTTGTAACTTGTATTTGAGAAAATTAATTAATGGAACAACAATATTTTGACTCCTTTTCTCAGGGAAGTGAAAATAACCTCAAGAAGACATGGTCAATAAATACATTATTTAACTCTAATGAGATGTCATAATAGAAAATGCATATATATTTTGAAGAAAGGCTCAGGTTACTAAAGTCATTCATAATTCCATATTTCTCCTACATAATTTGGACAAAAGGTGAATAAATCTAACAAACTTCCTTAGTATTTATGCGTAAACAATGCAAGAAGGGGTAATTCAAGTGGATATGATGGTTATTGGTTATAATTTTGATGTTTTGTTGGGAATTTACGTAGGATAAAGTTTATTATACAGATGAATTATATGAACCTTATCAATACTATATGTAATTGTTTTTGATGTAAAGTATGAGTTGCATAGTATAGAAAATTCCTTCAACTAGAATATTTGTGCTCATGGAAGCCAAAGAACACAAGATTCCACACAAAATTTAATAATTAAAAAATAAAAGATCATAAAAAAATCTCAAAAAAATGCTAACAATATATGATCAAATACGCTCCAGATACAGTCAGGAATTGACAAATATCTTAGAACAAAAAACTGCAAATTGATTTTAAAACTGTTTACCACACTATGAATGAAAACTACATAAATTATGTAATTATAGTTACCAATTTGTCACTATTTTGAATAAGGATTTAAGTAATTTAAATATATTTAATTAGCATAATATTGCAACAAAAATTTAGAAAATCAACTCAAAACAATTCATCTTAAACAAAGCAATAGTGCTCATGAGACTATGTACAAATTGATTCACGAAACACCAATTCTTCAATAAGGGGACACATCAACTATGACCTCAATATTTTCCAATGACTATACATTGGAATCATCTTGGCATGAAGGTTTTGGGAAAAAAATATTAATATCTTAGGTATCTTAGGTTGGTTCAATTTTTTTATAGTAAAAACAGGTTCTCTCCTTTTTCTCTAAAAGCTTAGAAAATTTTAACCCCCTTATACGAGAGTATTCTTATGGCATTTATACAGTTTTAATTGCTCAGTCATTTCCCATTTCCTCCCCAAAATCCTAGATCTCAAAGAGAATATTCTTCTTCACAGGATACAATTTGATTTATTATTATTCTCTTGAAAATATCTCATCTTATGTTGTCAGGTGGAAAATTTATGAGCTAGTCACATTTTTCACTTCTTCAGATATGACTAGGACGCCATGTCATCCCCTTTGATAATTATTTAATGATTTCTCCAATTTTTGAGTAGATGGGCCCTTTTTTGATGGTTTTTTAGCACCTCCATATGGTTTGATATGACATGTAATCACATTTGCCTTTTTAGAATCTATTTGGAGAACACACATTTCTTTTTGTGCCTTTTTGGGCTGATTATTCCCACATGTTTTCTTGTCATATCAGAATAATCATCATTTTATACCTCATGAAAACTCATTTCATACTTATTTTCTTATGTGTGGATATCACATATGGATCTTAGACGTTGTCTTACCATTATTATAGTCATCTCAACTTGCATGCCTTGAATTTATTATAAAGGCATACCCTTTTCCTCTACCAGTTCACATTTTATTTTCTAAGTGCAAGAATTTTGCGGAAACTTATCTGCATCATGGTGAGAACACTAGTAACATCAAACTTAAAATACATATCCACCAAGTATTTGCACTGATTTTTGATCTGCAAGGTCTTGATGAGGCATTTATAAAAATGCTATTTGAAATTGTTAATCATGAAGATTATATCGAGCATTTGATAGCTCAATTTGTTTGGGTTGCATTAGTGAGAAGACTTATCAAGATAAGCCTTTCTTTTTCTATGTTCTAGATGATGTATTTTCATCTCTTCAGACTAGAGCATATATATAATCCTAATGAATTGAAGAAGATTTGACTCATAAGCAAGCCTAGTGTGAAAGGTTTGACCAATTATAAATTCCCTTTCATTTGGAATGGGGAATTTGATGCGAAGGAAAACCCCTTAGGGTCATATGTGCTTGATGGAGAGATCTCACTAGGTATTTTTCCTACCCTCTTTCACAAGATGAATGAACTAGAGAAACATGTCTCAATCTTGGAGAACAAACCATCAGGGACCATACCTTCTCAGCCTCCTGAAGCATCACCATATTTTGTGAAGAAATGTAAGGGTGAGTCTCACTTTAGGCCTCCTACTCCATCTTCTCCATGATCAATTTTGGTTGCATTTCCAAATCAAGCTTCCAAACCATCCTCCAATTTCAAAGAAATAGGGAAAAATTCCTTCCCTAAAGGAGGTCTGGACATGACTGATAGGGTTTCCTCTTATAAGAGGAGGTCACGATTTCTTAGTCTATTGGATGGTCCTATGAAAACTATTGATGAATTGATGTCTTTGGGTATGTCTTGCACACTGAGAAAAGAGATTATGTTTTTTCAAATGGCATTGGGGACAGATGAATTTTTTCATAGGAAAAATAAGATAGTGAAGAAACTTCCTCTTTGTAGAGAGGATTTTGTAGTGGTCGATGATTATGTTTCTTTTTCTTGTTTTTATTTTTTGATACAATTTTAAAAAATGTATGTAAATATTTCTTCATGGGTTTTTGGCCCTATAGAACCCCATTTTGTTTTTTGCTTATAATAAAAAAGGTAATAAACAATATCATTAGTTTACATGCTTCATGATGGATTTTAAATCTTATCAAAGCAATATAAAAGTCTAATGTATTGTATCAAATTACATATATGCCTAAAAATAAAAACTTCAAAGTGAATTTACTTTTTTATAGAACATGAATAACATTTGAAATAGGATGAAAATAAAGTCAAGGAAAACAAGCTTAGGCTTTTTCATCATTCTTCACATTTATATCTTTATCTTCTTCATCTCCTTCTTCCTTGGGTTTCCTATCCACATATGCATCATACTTTTGGATTATCTCTTTTATATCATCTTCATCTAGGCCTCTATGGTGCTAAAATATCAAGGCTTTCCTGCTCAGTGCATTCATGAATTGATCCATATTTTTTTATATTCCCATGGTTTTTATTTTAACTCTGTAAAACTAGTTTCTACAATCTTTAGTATCTTAATGACTTTATAAGAAAAATTTATCTTTCGATATTTTTCTCAAAAGAACTAATCAAGAAGTTGACTTTCAGATCACCATAACTATTTTTGAGTTTATCAAATATCATGTCTTCTAACTTTACATCAATAGTTTCCATACTTTTTTTCAACCCACTTCTTCTCTATCTCCATTTTTTCTCTGACTCCATTCAAAACCTCAATTTTGATTTTGGCCAAGTCTTCAATTGCGTAATGAGTTCCCATGTGTTCAATTGGAACAATTCCTTCCTTCTCAACTAATTCTTCATCTAATTGAGTAATATGATTCATCTTGGGAATAATTCCCTCAAAATATAAAAGATCATTATCACATTGTCCAATTAACTCATCAATTTGATTGATCTTATTATTAAGATCTTCATATTTCATCCTAGCTTTCTCAATGGATTATATCCCCTTTTCCATTAGATTCTCCACCCAAGTATCAAAAAATTTAACCTTTTTAATAAATTTTTCAATATGTCCCACAACTTCAAGAGTATCAGTAGAGATATGTTCTTGGCATTCACTAGATTGGCCAACTAACTATTGTAGACATGATTTAAATTATGTGACCCATTCTTTTAACTTCCTTTTTGATATCCTGTCTTCATCTACTTTTTGAAACAATCCATGGAATTATTCTAAAACTCCTTACTTTAGTTCATCCCTTGAGGGTTTTCCCAAAGGAATAAATTGAACATTATAGTCACTTGTAGTTATATCACTTCTTGATTTTCCCTCATGTGGGATTGCCACCTATAAAGTTCTAGATCCATATTGGTTAGTATGAGTTTTAGTAATGACCCTAACCATTTTTGGAGCCTTTTGGGATTTTGGGAAAGCCAATACTATAATTTGTATGGATTTCATACATACAACCTCTTCTTCTTCTTCTTTTGAAATCAACTCTCTTATACGGCCTTTTGTAAGAGTAGTTCCCACCTTCATCTCTTGCAGTGCATGTTGAGGTATTTCAAGGACAAACACTAGTGTCTTAGACATTTATTTAACATATTGCACTAATGGATCCTTATGATTTACTTTTTACACTTCCAGTGTTGATTTCTTGGGTTCATCTTATGTTGGCACTTCCCCTACTTGCTTTTATCCTTTGTCCTAAATTTGGGGTTGACCAACTTCCTTTTGAGTCATATAAACATTTGGAACATGTTCTCTATTTGTCTCCTCATCTGATGTAGTCATAACCTTTACATTTTCCTTAGGAACCTCTTTGGTTGTTGTTTTTCCTTTAGATAATTGTTTTTCTTTTGTAGTTTGTAGTTCCTTTAGAGGTTTCTGTTTGATGGATACATCCTCATGAATTTGTATACCAATTTCCTTTGGTTATTTTGATAGATCCTTTTATGGAACGGTGTGTTGGATCCCAGTAGATAATCATTTACCTTTGTCAAAACCATGTATACTCTAACTGGTATAAGTTGTTTACATTTTATATGTTTCTTTGATAGTTTCAATCATCCTTTCTTTAGTAGACTTTCCCCTTTTAGGTGATCCACTACCTTTGGTAACCTTGGTTTCATTTTGGGGATCCCTTTCACCTAGTGCCCCAATATCCATAATTTCTCCACCAGAAATTCCTTGAAATTTTGACTTGCACATTTCCGAAGTAGTTTGGACTTTAGAAGATACTTCTGACATTAGAATTTATAACTCAACAATTGGTACATGGGTGGATTCCTTCAGTATTTCACCTAACTAAAGAATACGTATATCTTCTACCACATGTATTTCAAATTATACATCAAATGCCTCGAGTATAAGAATTTCCTTATTTGTTTCTATCTCCATTATTTCAAATGGGATTTTTTTATTCATGTAATTAATAAAAAAGAGGTATACTCACACCTTCAACCGGGGTTGCATAAAATTTATACAACCCTTATTATAACACATAACTATCTAGTAGATTAGATGAGATATTACCTTGGGATACTTGTTCTTGAGTAATATAAGCTATTATGCCTCCTAGAGATAAAGATGAAGCTAAAAACACTGGTTGTTTACTCGACCTTACTTGAACATATTTTTGTTCTAGTGGTGGAGTTGTTTAATGAACCATGGAGGTAGTTATTCATTCTTGTTCCTTAGTGAGAATGGGAGGATCAATCATGTCATGATTCTTATTATTGTGTTTCTTAAATGCATGATCAACTTATCTTACCAAGCGTTATATAAATACAAATTTTTATCTCTTCTTTTCCTATTTCAAACTGCTTGATACTCGTCCTCTCATCGTCTTCTCAATACCCTGAGATCCTAGTAAAAATTTTGGAGCAGCATTTTGTGTAGCTAAAATGTTTCCCTTTATTTGGATTAGTACTAAAAAAGTAATATGAGAATTTTTCATAGAATTTAGAATAATTTATTATGTTTTCTGCTTCAAAGTAAACATGGAATTTCATGTTTCACTCACAAAAATAGTCTATTCATTAATAATTCCTATAGTAGGTATTTTTGAAGGTTATTGGGGGGATTTACCTCCTTCCTAAAGGATCCATCTTATCAGTTCCTTCCCTCAGATGGGGAAGATATTCCTTAAAAATATCTAATTCCCTAAACTTATTAAGTACCCTTGCATTCTGAATAGATAAATCTATGTTCTTTTATTTTAACCAAGTAAAAGTTTTCCTCATCACATGAATAACCCTACCATATTGATTATCAGATTATTTTTCATCCCATTTTATGGGGGTCATTGGTTGTCCTTATATCTTTTGATCACTATAAAAGTGGCTCACAATTTGTTGGTCATCCACAATTCCTTGAGGCACCACAACAATTTCAAAATCAATGATCTTATTGAGATTCATTCTTGAAAAATCTATGAGTTTGAATTCTTCCTCATCTCTACAATTCATCCAATAATCCTAAAAATGAGGTTCATGCTCAAAATAATTTCCCAAAGTGTCGACCACCCATCTAATATCATAGTTAGACCTTAATTCAAATTTCTCCATATCAAACCTCTCCATTTCCTCCTACATCAACCTAGATTTTATAATAGAGGGGAAATAATACTTTCCAATCCTAATGGGAAATTTGATGTTTCTCTTGTATCTCCCATAAATCAACTTATGAACAAGTGTTAGTTGTCTTGAAAATTCAAAAAAAGACGAATTTTCATCTAAATACCTTGTTAATTTTCATGTCTGTGCCTCAAATCCACTAGCTCCAAATTTTTTGAATCTGCTATATTGGATGAAAAATCAACCATAATCCCTTATTATATTCCTTAATTCTTCAGATATTGTATTGCTCTCATTCAGGTTTGAACAAACATATGATAGGTGCAAAGAATACATCATTCACCAAACTTATTTTCACTTCCAATTTCTTAATTCAAATTGGGGATAAACCTCATGCACCTTGATTTATTTTTAAGGGACATGTGGTACAAGGCTAAGGAAATGTCTATGGCCTATAATATTATAAATCAGATATTTCATCATTTAAAACTTGAGCTCCGTAGTAACACCCATTTTGATATTTGCAGCCAATGCTAAAATATGCTCATGAATTGAATTGGCTATGAGGGTTTCCCAAAAATTGCTTCCTTTCCTTTCTAAAACAATCCATATATATTGGCTCATCCATTATTTGACTTCATTTTTTGTTTCCAAGCCAACCATTCTACTTAGGAACATAACTAAATCCTTCACTTCTTCCATAAACTGTGACCTAACAATTTTTTTGGGAATCATAGTTTTTACCTTTTTATCTAATAGTAGCCACTTGGTGTTTATAACTTTAGCATAATATTTCTTCTTGGAATCAAATTATTTTAGGGCTAATTCAACACTTAGGGTTACTGGAATTTTGATCACTGGTAATTTCATCATCATCCTGAAATCTTTGGGTGTTAAATTCAATACTGCCTCACCACTCCCATCCAAAATATCCCTATTCTCTGGATTATAAATCATGGTACAAAGACTTATAAATTCAGTAGAATTCACTAAAGGAGGGATAACACCAGCTAAATCAATGTTACTAGTCTCGATTTCTTCCATGAGTTAACTTTTTTCTAGGCTATTTAGTCTTTGCAAAAATTTGTTCAGATCAACATTCATCAAGTATGTATCTGTAATTTTATCCAAGTCACTGGTAACACTAGATGTGACTTGAAATACTGATGAAAATGACTTTATTTTCATGCCATAGCTTCTAATTTGAATCTTTATGCAAATTGTGGAGTAGAACATTGAAAGTACAAAAGTATTAGAATACTTACTGGTTTTCTGTGTAAATGTCTGTGTAATTCTCCTTTGGATCTTATATTTTCAAGCCTTTAGCTCACAATTATTTCTCCTTGATTTATTTCACCTCATTCCTTTCAAAATTTTGATAGAAAGGGTATCCAAATATTCACATGTGATAATAAAAATCTTGAAGTGTTTGAATACTTAAAAAAATTGCCTTGAATTTTGCAAAAACACATTAATGGAGACAACTATAAATGCATTGATTCCTGGCCATCCATCTTGCCTCCCATTTTTCAAATGTGGGCCTTCCACGTGGAACAATTCTATGTTATATGGGTTTAGGGGATTTTCTTGTATTTTTGCACTACCTTTTAAAAGCATGTGATTTCACACATTTGACCGAAGAACCCACCTTTGACTTATGTTATGATAATGAAATGTGTTCAAATCTTGGAGATAGTGGAGCTACTAGAAATTTTGCATATCTGTTTATGTTTTTGATTGGGCACAAAACTACCAACTCCACCTAAGACCTCACTTCTGCTCTCTTTGCTTAAAAATATGCCACATGTTTTTGGCAGGCCTCAGATATTTTTCTACACTCTTACACTTTTTCAACTCAATGTTAGGAAAAAATTATTGGCTAATTCCCCACTCCAATTACTCTTTTTGGAGTGGGGTAAATATTTGATCTTGTATCCTTTAACTTTGAATATTCTGAGGAGTATTCATCGGGCCTCTGAGATAAGTTTTTATTATTTTATCATTATGTAATATTTGTTACTTTACAAACCAAGGACATAATGTTGCAACCAATGGGAACCTATCAAGTATCTTTGGGTGGTGGAGAAAAATATGAAATTTGCAACGGAAGCCGAACGATGATATACAGGGATATTTTTACAATATTAAACATGATTCATGACCAAAGTTTTATAGAGATTTTTAAAGGAAACATGAATAAAACATTTCTTGACTGGAAAAGAGGATTCATGCCATAAACAAAGGGTTTTCATTCACATTCAACATGATTACATCTTCAAATATATGCTTTTTACATGACCAAACTAGTTAGAGTAAATTTTTCAAAGGCATACACTGGATAAAAGGGTGAGATCAAATTGAGCACTAATAATGTCCAATTTATAGAGGAAACTAATATAATCCTACCACAATGCTTTAGAAGGAGATAGGGATAGAAGGATTACATAAACAGTAAATCTATTCTAAATGGAGGTGATGCACTAATAAAGAATGTTGAATATCTTGCATTGTATAGGAATGAAACAAGAAAATTAGAAGAGGTTTGTTCAACACCATAGATCAAAAAACCTATTTCACACATATTTACTAATAATCACAATCCATTGATACCTCATAATAACAATTTAACAATACATAATAACCTCAATTGTAATGAGAGAACAGATAAGACACAATAAAAACCAAAGAGGGTTAAGAATCATCCATATATGTGTTTTATTGCTCCAATTTTTGATGTAGTACATTACAAAGGGGGTCAGAGGCACAATATTGCATTACAATTTTAATGAAAGGCTTGAACTCCATGAACTTATCATAGACAAGAGAGAAGGGAGGGGGAAATTGTAAAGAATCCAACCCTTTTAATTGATCCCCTCCTTACAATTTATAGAAGAAGTTTTTTTAGGAGAGAGAGAAACAAAGTTTGAATTTGCTTCAAAATCCATCAAAAATCATCATTTGATCCCTATAATAGTGGGAAAAACCTGTAAAAATTCAACTCCTTGTACCCTGCAACTTGTACTTGAAGAAATGGCTTCATGATGCACCTAGGTATGGTTCTTAACCCTGAAAATTTGTCATTTTTCTCACCCACGAAACATATTAATTTCTACTCTTTGATTACCCTATGTTGAAGATACTAAATTTATCTTTCTATCAACTATTATTTTACTTAAAATGGAGTATGGAAGAAGATACATAATTTTTACACCAAGTAGCTTTTAGGGTTGAAACATCACCTACCCTCCTAACCACTGGATTTTTTCATCACCATTGAATTCCTCTTAGAAAATCCTTTCCATCGAGAAACATTTGGTTGAAAATGGCTAAAATATACTCAAGTTATTTAGTTTTTTAAATGGCTCATCATTTTTTACTTCCCCTACCCAGTGATCTAGTTACTTCACTTACTGAGCTTTGTATTATTCAATGAAAATCACCTTGCATGCCATCAAGATCAACATTTCCTTAATTGTAATATCTTGACACCCAATACTCACCTACCCACCTAACATATTAATGATTTAGTTTGAATCCCAATGGCTCGACGACCAATGACCTAGATCGGTGGGATTTTGTTTGAATTTATTAGGTGGGATCCCATGCCCTTTTTTTTTGGACGTCTCAGCCCACAAACTTCAGAAATTTTCTCACTTACAACCCTACAACAAACCTCCAAAGTCTCTTAACCCTAAATCCTAAACTTTCCTCTCTATGGACCCCAAAGTTGACATGCCAGTTCGGACTTCAGAATCCAATGTCTTCAAACATTTTGCATTCCCCACTTTGGAATTACTCGTCTTCCCATCTCCAAAATGCTTCCTCAAAAACACCTAAACACTCCAACCTTCGAATTCTGAAGTCTTTGGAAATAAGATTTCCTTCACTCTTTCTCAGATCGATTCTTAAGATTCGGCATCCTCGTCGACCCCTGGATTAGTGTGTCCTAATATCCTAATATCAAGCTTGAGTGAGCTCTAATTGCATCTCAGCCTAAATATTTTCTGAGTTCCTCCTACTAAGGTTCATTTCATCTGTAAAATGTTGAAGTTCACACTTACCCTAAACCTCACCAAAATATATAGCTCACGAAAGTAATATCTTCATTCATCTATCCCGACTCATTATAATCCTGAGCACCCATCTTCCACGACTCAGTCTCATGGCCTCCCCATGAGTGTTGATATCAAAAACTCTCTGACATGCATGTATCAAACTCCACTCACTGAGATATTTTGACATCCCTCTTCTGACTCACTTCTTCTTAGCAAAAAATCATCTCACCAATTTTCTCACCGAGTAGATCGAAGAGATATTTTTTGGCTTGTTGGCTTCTCAAAGCCCAGATGAATATTTTTGACCCCTCGAACCTATCCTTTAGATTGTATTTGGATTTCTTCATATCAGAGACCTGATAGGAGCTGAGTGTAGGGGTTGTGAGGCTAATCTTGTTTTCTCTTGATTTTTCTTGTCTTTTCTAGATGTGGGCCCACATGGACCACATTTCATCATTTTTTAAAGTGATTTTAAGAGTCAAAACCTATAAGAGGAAAAAAATCCTCAATTATGATTTTCAATTCTATAATTCCCTAAATGAGCTCCTTGTAACCTCATATAATGTATGTATCCCATTTTTCCCCTTAGGGGATGTGTCTAGTGTCTATGTCCTTATTTTCCAATTTGTCCTGAGAGGAAAAATTGGATAAAAATTTGGTGACTCACGGGGACATATTCCTGCTAGATGTTTTATACTAGTAGCCTTTATATGTGTATTGGGCACAAAGTCACAAATGATAGCCTGCCACTGATCTGGACCTAAAAATTTCCCCTGAAACCACCTACATCACTATTGACCCTAGACCCATTCCATTTTTGCTTGCATTTTACAATTTTAAATATAAAATGTTTAGGATTTCATGAGTGGAAAATTGTTTTGATTTTAAAATTTCTTTCATTTCATTTCCCTACAACAACCTGTTAGTATTAAAAAGTGGTACCCATGAACCTATTCTAAACACAATGAAACACATTCTTTTCTAACATATGTAGCACATTATAAAATATAATAAAAACATCTGTTGAGTTTGGACATCATGGAACTCTATTAAATCTTATTTTTTCTCTTTCCTATGAAACTTCCACTCACGACATGCTGCTAAAGGATGCTTCCAAATTAGGTGGAGGTGCTTAGAATTTTATCTATGATTTATCTTGAGGGACTTCAAGAATGAAAACTTAATAAATCCTATCCTTCATCTTGATTTTAGTTATTCTGCATTTTTTTTCTTTTGAAGTTTGCAATTGTTTCCCACAACTATGAACTTCTTGTTTACAACACATCTCTTGAGAGCCACACTGAACTGGATAATGATATAACTAGGTGCAAAAAAACATGTTCCAGAGGAACTTATGGAAATTAAAACCTAATATAAAAGAAGACAATGTGCATATGCACTTGGAGGAATTAAAAGCCTAAACTAATATATATAAGGGTGAGAATTTTTCTTTCAATAAAAATGTTTAAAATAGATTCAGTTGACTAGAATTGGAAGTTCCGCTCTGTCCAAAGTAGATAGTTTGAATTAATTAATACTTTTACTTCCTGTGACCATGTAAGGACCACTCTAAATGGCATTAAAATTGTAATTCCTACCTGTGTTTTCCTAATCTGCATCCCACTTCAGAACTAATTCCCCTTCCTGGAAGGTCCTCGCCTTGGATTTTTTGTCAAATTCCCTATTGACTAAGGCATGATCCTTATCCACTATTTTCATTGCATGTTATTTTCCTTCTTCCAATTCCATTAGCTGCGCATACCTAGCTTCCATAGGATCAAACTTGGAAAATTCCAACTAGTTCATGACCTCCAATGCTGGCAGCTCCAATGATATAGGAAACATGGTTTACTTCCTATAGAAAAACTTGTAAGGAGAGTTTTTTATTGACCACTTAGGTGTTATCATATCAGCCCATGAGGTTGATTTGAGCTTAGTAATCCATGTCTTTTGATTTTCATCCATATTCCTTCTGATGATCTTTAAAAAATTCTTGTTTGTGGACTTTTCTTGTTTGTTACCCTAGGGGTAATAATATGATGAAGTGTTCAAGGAAATATAGTTCCTAACAGCCCATTCTATGATCCTAGAAATAAGGAATGCTAGGTCATTATCTAATATAATAGTGGTTGGTACACCAAACCTTTTCATTATCCCCTCCTAGAAGTCTAGTATGTTAGACTTGTTCACTTCCTTCAGTGCCACTACCTCGGTCCACTTGGTGAAATAGTCTATTGCTATGAGAATCCACTTAATGCCTTGACTTGAATTTGGATTGATGAAACTAATGAATTATAATCCGCATTTCATTAATTGTTGGTCGACCGACATCATACGCAATGGACTTGGTGTCATCCTCTCTTTTCCTATGAAGAATGCACATTTTTTGCATTTCTTGATCCAAGTGTAGCAGTCACTTAACACTATGGGCCAATAATAACCCACCTTTATTATCTTGAGAGCTATCAACCATAGAGAAAAATGACCTCTTTCCTCTCCATCGTTAAACTCATGTAGCACATTTTTAATTTGATTTGTTCCAAAGCACCTCAATAGGAATCCATTGATATCCCTCTTTCCTTTTCTCATTTATGGTGGGCATAGATCTGTTTGTAGGAAATGTATCATGTCCTGAGTTCAATAATGGGTAGGCACATTATCATTTAATTTTTCTTCATTATCTTGTAGTATCAAAAAAAAAAACTTTTCATCACATGTTTCAACCTATGACTAGAAGCCAATTGTTCACACAATCCATTCACATGGACCAATTTAATGACCTTGATTTCAATGTCAAAATCTATCACACAGGTGATCCATCATTCCTGTTTCTCATTCAAATATTTGTTCAAGAGTAAGTCCTTGACTCCTTCATGTGACACAATGAGTTGGATCCTATTATTTGAGACCAAATGTTTGAATTTATTCAAACTCCTAATAGCTACGAGGACATGATTCTCGATGAACGAGTACCTCACTTCACACTCCTCCAAACTTTGACTGAATAAGGAAACTTGTTGCTCAGATCCCTTTTTATTCTATACAAAAATATTTCAAAAATGGATTTCAAACCACGAAAGCGTAAAGCATGAAATCTTTGTAAAATTTTGGGTTTATGAGAGTTGGAGCTTGAGATATAGCCTCCTTGATAGCTTCACAAATTACTTTTCCCTCCTTTTTCCACTTGAATGCCATGATTTTCTTCAACACCATAGCTGTTGGTTTGACAAGAGTAGAAAAATATGGTACAAATATTCAAGCAAAGTTGATTCTCCCCAAGAAGCTTTGGAGAGCCTTCTTATGACTTAGCAATGGAAATTCTCAAATGGATTCAACCCTTTTCTACATCAATTTTCAATACTTCCTTCGACACAATGTGTCTTAGGAGCTTACCTTTGTGAGAAAGGAATATACATTTGTTGGGATATAGGGATACTCTAAATCTCTTGTAACTTTAGAACACTTTCATGAGATGAAAGGGATGGCTTTCTGCATTCTTAGAAAATATAGTGATGTCATCTAATTCTACAAGAACTATTTGTTTTATCAATCCAATGAATTCCATATCCATAGTCATTTGGAATATGGCTCCAGAGTTTGATAACCAGAATGGCATTTTATTATAGCCATAGGTGATCCACTTGGTGGTAAAATCCATTTTGAATTGATCATCTTATTTTATAATTATCTGATTGTAGCATAAGTAACCATTTAGGAGAGAGAGTCTTTCTGAACCAGCTACTACCTACAAGATTTTATCCATGGAAGGGAGTGGATAATGGTCTTTAAGGGATGCCCTGTTCAATTCTTAAAAGTCTACGCATAACTTGGTTTCTCCATTTCTCTTCTTGACTGGTACTAGATTTGTAACCCAACTTGAATACTTGATTGGAATTGTGATGTTTTCCTCTATAAACATATTTATCTCTTTCTTCAAGAGAGGCTCAATGTGAGGATTGAATGGTCTTTGTTTCTTTCTAATAGGCTTAGCTTCTGAGTCTAGTT
Source organism: Taxus chinensis (assembly GCA_019776745.2). Lineage (NCBI taxonomy): Eukaryota > Viridiplantae > Streptophyta > Pinopsida > Cupressales > Taxaceae > Taxus > Taxus chinensis. Next base: position 389,819,367 of record CM034155.1, read on the forward strand.
CAATTGTCTATTGTGCCAACTTCAAATTAAATCCTTTTAGGTATTCATAGATCCAAGCGAGGAAATCTTGGAACTCTTGGAAAATTTGTACGAAATCATATTTTTCCTGTTGAATGCTCACTTTTCCAATTTGGACTGTTTTTCCTTCTCCAACTGAAATGGGTTTTGAGTCTTGTCATTTGACTTGGATATTTTCTTTCTCTTTTCTGAATTGATTATTGGTATTGAAGATTATCTCTAATGTTACTGAGCCTTTTGTGATATTGTTCATCCTTAATTGCACAACTTGGTCCCCATATTGTTTATCTAATTTATCTTGGTTCTTGGTAGGTAACTCAAGTTCCTCTTACGATAAAATGATGATCTATTGATAATTCTCGAACAATTTCAAACTTGTGTTGTTGTTTGGAATTTTTGGCCTTATAATTACATGGATATGTGGTTGTGTTTTGTCTCTTTTGATAATATCCACCATGTCAATGGCTGCCCTAATTGCTGAAATTTTGTCTCTAGCTTCATTCTTCTTTTGAGGTATGGGCTCGATGTTGAATCCTTCAAAGTATTCCATGAGGTCCCATACCTTGTTTTTATAGCTCCTTAGGAGATCTTTTTTAGTAGAATTCTACTCCTTGACTTTGTTAATAATTAATTCTTTATCTCTAAACACCTATAAGTTCTTTATGCCTCTTTTCCTGGCCTCATGAAGTCCATGAATCAAAGCCTCGTATTCAGCTATATTATTTGAGCATGTGAAATGAAACTAAAAGGTTGAATACTACTTGATGTTTTTTGCAGACACCAACATTCCACCCCCTCCAACACCCTTCCTTCTTATTGAACCGTTAAAAAATAGCTACCATATTTCATTGTCATCCTCATTTTATAGCTTGGTAATTCTAGGGAGAGGTATATTCTCTTCGAGCAGATAATAAACACCTAATTCATATTCTTTCATTTCCTTGTACGGTTCAAAAGCATGTGTTTTATTTTCACATTCATTTATTGTCAAATATGGAATGCCTTCAACTTTCGTATCCATTTCTAGAACATTTAAATTCTCTTCTTGATTAAATGGTGAGAAATTTACACTAATAGGACTTGGCACATGAGGCTCAATGTGCAAATTAGCAATGAGATCTAATCTGATTGTGGTTTTGGCTCCATACCTTGTCCTGAAAAGCATATGTGACCAATATAAAAGTAGGTACCTACCAATCTTAGTAGTGAAGTCTCTTGAAAAACATAATGCAAAGAGTGGTGGTAAGTTAATTATAGACATGTCTTGCAAAATTATGACATTTGGGAAAGCATGTAGTGTAACACTTAACCCTTTGATAATCCCAACTATTTTTACTATAGTCTCATCTAGTTGTACAACTCCTTTAGATATCATATCATACTTTAGACCCAATTGACCTACTATCTTCTTTGGCATCAAAGAACTTCTTTCCCCTGAATAGATCATGCAATTATACACCAAGTTGTTCCCAATTATCAATGACACATAGTATGGTGGAGGTTTCAATTTTTTTATTGGTTGGCCTCCTTCTTTGTACAGTGCATTAGTGAGAATGTTCTCTTGATTTTTGGATGATCCATTTGAGGCAAATCAATTATCCATCGCTACTTGCAAAAGATATCATTGTCCTAGGACTTCCAATGATTCCCACATGAAAATTATTATGTGTGTTTTCTTCACATGATCAATGATGTTGAAAGGATATGGACTATCTTTTTGTTTTTCTTTGTCAGGAAAAACCTTCTCATGTATATGTGTAAGTTATTGAACTACCGCAACAGGTACCTTAGGTTGATTTTGTGGGTTTCGGCTGCTCTTGTATTACTAACTCCTTATGCAATGAGAGTGAGAAGAGAGAAAATTGGGCTAGATGGTTTATTATCATCTATATTCCTCTTATTTGACTATGTATTAGTAGCTACACCATGGAACAGAGGTTGATTAACTCCATAAAAGTCTTTTGTTTTCTAATTGACCAATGTAGTTTCAGTTGGAGGTGCCTATTATTGATTTTCTTGTTGATTTTCTTTCACACTTGGATCTTAGGACACACCGATGGTTTGAACCATTAAGTCTTGATTCAATGTACCATTGAAGCACATTGATTTATTATGAGGTAAATTTTATGGGAATAAATATTTATGTTCCCGTGGAATATTGTTTTGAGTTGGAACCAAGGCCCTAGATGTTGAAATTGCATTTGGATTATACAGATGGAGTGGAGTGATAACTTGAGGTTTTCCTTGGTTTAGATTTTTATTTACAGCTCGATACAAGAGTCTATTTTACTAAAATGGAGGCAAGGCCTATGTGATTGAGCTTGAGGATGATAAGGCCTAGAAATTTGATCTTGATCCAACTTAATAGTTATCAATTCATTTCCTAGGTTTTGTAACTGCTTCATAACCTATTGGAGTTATTTTGAAGAAGTAGAGGCTTCATTATTGATTTTATTTTTTTTAGTGTTTGATTGACCTTTAGTTTTGAAGTGACTCAAATTCATGTCTTATGACTAATTGTAGGAGTTTTAATTTGTTCAAATATACAGGCAATACTGAGAATTGTTGCAAGCTGTTCCTAGATCCTTAATCAATGGATTTGATAGAATCTAATAGGTATTTCGTACGACTTCAATGCATGACGAAATTATTTATTAATCACATTTAATTGAACATCATAGCTATATCTGTAAAAATTGTAATCTCCTTGCAGAAAGCCTTCAAGATTTACAAGGTTGAATGAATCACTTATTGACAACAACAATGTCCATGATGGCTATTAACCACCATCAGATTTTCTATGTCCTTTAAAAAGTAGCAAAAACAAAAATGCCATCTAGTATAAAATCCTCACACGAGTTCTTATAGACATATCACATTATGACTACTTAAAGAAAATTTCACATTGAATCAGAGCAAGATTATTGTAAATGTTCAATAATTGAGTAACAACAAAGGTTATTCTCCTAATTAATCATCCCTCAAAGTCGTTTCTTACACAATTACTTTCATTGTTATATTATTGCAATTATTCAAGCATCATACTTATGCAGTTATGGATACTATTTCTTGTTGATTACCTCTCAAAATGTAAATGATTTTTTATCGTCCCGTTCATTTCTAGTAGTAATCGCCTTTTCTACTATACATATATTCCTCAACCATATAATAAATATTGTTACAAATGAGGGGAAAACCTGACACAAATTCTAATTGGTTATATAGTTTCTTATGACTATTTCATATTATTCTTAACAAGTAATTAAAAATGACATGAATAAATCATGTCTCATTCTCTTATTTTCTACAACAAATGCAAAACAACTATAATAAGGCAAGAACTTGAAACATCATGGCTCTTGTTATTTAAACATTATAGCTAGTATTTGGACGCTACCTACACACACACACACAATTTTAAGTCATTTGTATTATAAATTTCTAGAACCTTATAACATTTTATTGAGATTGTCATTTTTAATTTAATGATAAGAATTGAGGAGTATCCATATATATGTGGTAACATTGATTAGTATCATAATAAAGTTTTAAAAATTGAATAATTAATAGATTTAAGAATTCTATACTTCATAATTATGTAAGACAATATTGTATTTAATTTTGTGAAATTGCAAAAAATGTACATATTTTTTAACTAAGAAAACCTCCAAACTAGGTTTTGAAGGGCTCAAACCCACATAAAGACAAAGTCTTAGGATAATCAAGAAAGATCCATACAAAATCAAGGATACTATTGGTGACACCTTGAGCATCAAAGTTGCAAGAATGCTGACAAGCTAGCATAAGGAAAAAAAGACAATGACAAAAGGAAATATATAATTCAAATATTAAAGACCACTAAACATAACATTTAGGGCCTTAGCAACCTCCCATTTTTCTCGCAGATACTATAGATATTCTTGAACAAAAACGATTCCTACCTCTAATAGAAATGATTGCTTTCTCCTTCTTACCTATGATTTTGTTGCTTGAGTTAGCCCCTTCACGGGTCTTCCTTAAGTTGGTCACCCCAAACTAAAGAAAATTGATATTGGTCGCCCGTTTATTGATAGTAGTATGGCTCATACTAATGACCATCACAAGATTGGCATTTTCGTTCTGTAACTTAGTATAGAGGGAATTAATTTTTTCCACCCGCTTCAAACTAGAGTCCTAACAAATACTTTTTTCTCTAGATAACTCACTCATATCCCCACTAACTAAGTCATCTGCCTTATCCGTTGAAGGCTCACTCTTGATATCCTTTTACAACTCCTCAACTTTTTGCTTTAGAATATTGTTTTTCTTAAATAACCATTTCAGGATATTGTGATGAAGGTTAAACTCCTCTTTTAGGGACTCAAACATATTCTTAAGATAAATTTCATTGGAAGACCCTTTATTCCCAAACTCTTCAAAAAAGCTACTTTGAACCATTGACCATTACCTTCTTTGGTCTTCTATCATCATGATGTTTCATCATCAACTCCTCACAACTAATATCCTCCAACACCCTTTTACCACAAGCACGCCCACACACACGCATGCTCACCCCACCGACACACACACACACACACACACACACACACACACACACACACACACACACACACACACACACACACACACACACACACACACACACACACACACATGCACACATGAACACATGTTTACAAACATACACACTCACACACACACACACACACACACACACACATGTACATATGAACACATACACACGTACACACACAAACACATACACGCGCATGTGCGCACACACACACACATATTGCATAACCTAGATAACCCTAGTTCATAGGCTAAAATTTCTCCATAAGATAATTTTAACGTTGAGCAATGATGAATTCTCTAATGATTGTTTAATCTCTCATGTGTGTTAATGATTATTCTGTGAGTGTGATATTCTCTCTGTGTTTGAATAACCTCAGTGTCAAATTAGCTATAACACTTGTCTACTTATAAGCAACATTTGAATTCAACTATCAATAGTAACTTGCATGCCATCATCTAGTGGTTATGACTTAAACACTAGAAAATTTTAGTTTTTAAGGTCACTTTTAGTGTCAACAAATTGTGAAAATAACACTAAGTTATGAAATACTGTAATCTTGATGCATAACTTGCAAACAACATTTTTAATGGAGCTTCTAGTGGAGATTTTTGATAGACGTCTCCAATGCTTGTTACATTAGAAATACAAATTTTGGATTTCCCACTTATTTTAAATTTTGGAGTCCATTTTTTTGCAACACAAACCCCGGCGATATTTGCATTAAATTAAAAAAAGTAAAAAAATTGAATTAACAATTACAAAAATTGTAAATTATTTATTAATTGTTTTAAATTAATGGATAGTGTATATTGATTACATATCAATTACATATATATCATACATTGAAATTGATTTTTTTTATTTCTAACATTTTACAACTATAATTGAATTATTAACAAAAGAGACCATCAATATCTAATGTATTATATGAGAAAATATCATTTGCGCTGCTTAAATAAAATTAATATTCATAATTATACTTATCTTAATAACAATAAAATTATTAAAATAACATTAATTGTCTATACAATGTTTTTAGGGTATATGTCCCTCTAGAAAAGTATAAAATATGATTAATATTTCATTAGTCCTTGTCATCCTCATAATATTGTCATCATCATCCTCCTTTTTGTCATTGTTGACATCATCCTCGTCATGTGAATTTCCATTCCTTCCTATCTCAATATATCCTCATACCAAGGATTTGTTTGGTTGCCCCAAAATTTCATTTTATAAATTTTAAGATGTCTTTAATTTTATAAAAAATGTAAGTAAAATAACATACATGACAAGGTCTTCGAGAGGTTCTCAATGTTTCATATTTAACAAAAAGTACCTTATATCTGAAATATATAATTGATTTAAGATAATTATTTTGATATAAAATAAATTTAATAATCTAACTTAATGCTTGAAAAAATTGAAAACTAATCTTAAGTAATACTTACTTGAAAACCTTTTCGCAACATCAATGCATATAAGAAGTGTTACACAACCTTCCTTCATTGCCACTTGAATGTGATCGTCATGTGGTAGGACATTGAAATTGGTCTCCTGAAAAAAAAATAATAATAATAATTTAAGCTATTTAATAAAGACCAAAAACTAGATAACATTTAAAGGAAAAAATGTATGAATTGTTTAATTAATGATGACATATTTGAAAAGCGTTGTTTTTAAAGCAATTAAATGTCTTCCTCAATTGATCAACATCCAAAAACCTTATATTAGATATATAAAAAATTATGTAAGTTATTTAGTAATAATTAATTGCATATTGAATTGAATTCAATTTATTTAAAATATAAAGAGAAATGATAGTGATTAAAATTACAAAATCAGTCATAACTCATTTGATGCCTTTTTGTCCTCTTAGAAGGTTCTTTTAAAGCCTCTTTTTGTTGCCTTCATCTTTTTTTTCTTTATATACAAACTTCTTTGCATTGCCCTCCCATTTCTCAATTGAATTTTTCCAACCTTCTTTTATAAAATGGTGGGTACACTTTCATTTCTATTGGAGTTTGAGTGTAGTGCCCACATTTTCATAGCTCAGTTACTTGTTGCTCATTTCTCATAGACATGTTTTGACAGAGATTTGTTATATTTTGGACATTACTTTAGGAGATTTGATCTGATTAAGCATGTATGGATATTAGGCGTATAACGCCGATTTAGCAGTATTACAATGTTGCTTGCATTATCTTATGATGTCATGGATACAAATTGATATGTTCTTGTTTTGGAACGTGGTTATATTGATGGTTACTCAGTTTGTTGCATGTTGAGATTCTATGGATACATGTCATTTTACCATTGTGACTAACTTATGGCGAATTATGTATAGTTGTACATGTTGTCGTACTTTCGATACCAGAAAGATGAAATGATATCCTAGAATTCATTGTTATCTTGTTTAGTAGTTGATTTATATTTTATCAGACATGTGCGTTTAATGTGTACAATGAGTGTGTAGGTGACAAGTCACAAGAGAACGTGGGACTCAGGCCAGCTACGTAACTTTGAATAAGCAACCCACGGGCTAAGCTCTAGCCATGTTTATTGCTTGAGGCCTTAGCATTAGAATTATTGTTTCGGGCACCATGGGTGACCCTCATTTGTAATGTAATATGTCTTGTAATTATCAATTTTTCTTAGGGTGGTTAGTTTGTGTTGTAAATGTGTTTTGGGGAATTAATGACCCCACTTACATTAAGTTTTGATTTAGGTTAATGATGTAATTAATTTAGAGGGTTTAGGGTCACATGTGAAACCTTGGGTGGTCCCCACACCCTCTAACCTTGTGCCTAATTTTGCCAAACCCGAAATTAGGTTATTTTGGGAATTTTTAGGGACCCCTTTTTAGTTTAGGAGTTCCCTTAACATAAAAATGAGCCCTTGGACCCTACCTAATAGGTAGGGGTCTTATTTCCAAGGCTAGAGGAAGTTTTTCCTCCCTTTTTGCCTCTTGTTTGGTCACATCCATGTAACGGGTGTGGATTACAGTGCTTGTTAAAAGTTGCACTAGAATTGTCTTATTATCATTTAGAGTAATTTGGGAGAAGAGGGCTAAAAGACATTTTTACCCTTTCTCTCTTTTGTTTTTGGCATCTTTGACCTTGAAGGAGGAGAGGGGTGACACATGTCACCCCCTCGTTTGTGAGGATTTTTACTTGCTCCTCTTCAAATTCCCCCTCATGGGAAAGGAAGATAACTTTTTTTTTGGAGCTTTTCACTTGGATGCTTATGTGATTTGGAGCTAGAGGTTGCTTGGGTCAAGGAGTGGAGAAGTTTGAATTTGGAAATCTTTTTGGAGAGTTTTCTTTGAGGTGGGCTCTTAAGTATTATTGCATGTTTTGTATTCATATTAGATGTTAGATTGTTTACTTGAAAATGTAATTTTTTTTACATGTGGATTTTGATTATTGTTTGCTTATTTTACTCCCTCCATCATATGACATGATGGATTTTTGGAGTTTGTGGTGGAAGAGAGAGGGATTTTTCCCTCTCAATCCTCAAGGCTTGATGGACAAGCCTATTAGGGTTCTTGTGTTTCCCCTCAAATGGTTTGAGGTGGGGAAGTCGATTCATTTGACTTGAATCTTCTTCTCCATTCTTGGTAAGGAAACCTCTTTGGGGTTTGAACATCCTTCCAAGAAGGATTGGTTGAAAGTGTGAAGAAATAAGGAGGGCTTGAGTGAATTTTGGAGAAATAAAGAGGGTATGAGAGATCTTGATTTTGTGTAACTAATGTTGGTTATAACTTTTGGAGAACTCTTTTCTCTTTCCCATTTTAGAGGTGGAACATGGTTTCTCCTCTTTTTTATCTTTGTAAAATTCGGAGTCTTGCTTTAATCTTTATCCTAGTTTTTGTGTGGATGTAATGTTGTTTGTTCACCCTCACTCTTGTGCATATTTGTGGATAGTATTCCTCTTTCCCATGGGCTTGGGGGACGCTAGCATGTCATCTCAACCTTGGGAAGGCATGTAATGATGCCTACAGGCTAGGTGGTAAAACAAGCTCTTCTTCTCTTTGTGTTGGATTCTTTTGAAGGCATTTGAAGCTTGATCTCAAGATGGATGTTGGGTTGGAGTTTTCGATATCTTGGAGCTCTCTTTGTCTTCTCAAATCTTTGTGAAACATTACTTGCAGTGTAACCTCTTGAGTATGGCTATGTGGGAATTTTATTTTACTTGTCAAACTCTCCATTTTGTTTATTTTGCATTACTTGGAAACTTGAGACATGTTGTTGTTTGAGAAATCACTCTTCAAACTTACAAAGAAACTTGTAATAGGAATTCTTGGGTAGTTGCATATTTTGGGGATATATTACTCATTAAACCTAAGCTTGTGGAAATGAAGTATTGTAGAAATATGTTCCCTTTAATTGTAACCTGATGTAACTCTTATATTTTTGCAAAAGAAAGATTAGTTTGTTGGAAATATGGTATCTTGAAAAGAAGCTATGAGCTACATAGGAATGTAGAACTTATTTGTATGGTAAATGTTGTAAGAACCCTAAATTTTCTTTGTATTTGAAAGGACAATCTAGTTGGTTATAGGAAGTTTGATATCTAATGTTGGAAGATCTTGTTTAGAAAATTGAAGTTGTACATCCCTTTGTAAAATGATCATAGGTTTAGATTGCTAAGTGAGATGTTGTTGTAAGAAAATAATGTCTACCTCTATATGCATTTCTTAGTAGAATCTGGTAATTCTTGTTCAAAGCAGAAAATGATTAAATGGACAATGTTGGATTCAAGTTTGATGTGTGTATTCCTATCTTGCAAATAGTTATGGAAACTTGTGTTCATTGTTAAAAAAAGGGGGGGTTACTTTCAATTTGTGGCTAGAAAAAGGGTAATGCCTTATTAGTCTTCTATGTGAAATGTTAGAGAATAAAATACAACTAGTTTTCTCCCTAGACTTATTGTCAAAGGTAAGATTCCACTACAATTGTAGATCACATATCAAGTCTCTCTTTCTTTCCTTTGCTTCCTGCAAAATCATTTTGACAATTTGTATCTAGTTATTCCTACAGTACAAATAGATTTATAAATCAAATTTTAACATTAAATACTTGAGGTAGATTGTTTGAAATTCTAGAATAGTACAATATACCAAAAAGGAAATAAAATGATAATAAAATTGTGATGTTAGTCATATTACTATTTGTAAATAAATCCAATATAAGTACTTGCATACTTGTACATACTTAAAATTATGTTATTGTCAACTTGCAATATTTTAAGATTGTATCCTACATTGTACATACATACAAATATATCAAAAATATGATACATACATATATAACATGAACTGACATTATGTTTAAGCATAGTTCATATATGATATTACTTAAAAAATATTATCATTCCTATATCAAAATATTGTGTGTGTGTGTGTATAATGTGTGTGTGTGTGTGTGTGTGGGGTGGGTGTGTGTGTGCATATATAAAATATATAATATACTTAATACAAAACTAAACTTAAATTTAAATATTATAAACAAAAAATAATAAACAAAAAAATAAAATACAGAAAATTTAGGGAGGGTCGAGCCCTCCCCACACCCATGCAACCCCCACGAGCTTCCTTTCCACCCCTTTCCACCGTTGTCCCCGGCTCTCTACACACTGCCGCCATTACCGCCCCCTCCATGTTCTCCCCCTGCCGCAACACTATCCTCCACTTCCCCCACACCTCTGCCGCTGCACAGAACCCCCTTTCCCCTCCCTCACGTTGTTGTCCCACCTTCCTTCACCACACAAACCTATCCCCCACATGGTCACCGCTTCCTCTTCCCACGCTACCCCTGTTCCTCCTCCTTAACCGTGGCCATACAAAAAGAAAAAAAATGTATCAAATCCAAATTGTTTGGATGTGCGGTTGTCACAAAACAAAATACATAACAATTAAACAAGCTCCCATAGATCCACTTCCACCTGCAAATGACAAAACAAAACAAATGAGAAAAGGAATGGAAAAGAAAAGAAAATAACATAGAGAAATTTAGGGCACTTTTAGGGAAGATTCAAAATCAATGGTCAAGATCATAAGTGATATTAAGGTCCGCATTCAATCCTACATTTCTTTAAGCCGTGATATTTTAATGGGAAAGTAAATTAACCTATGTGGTGTGTGTGGGTAAATAAATAAACATAGGGGAAAATTAATAAAACTCAAAGGGGGTGTAGAAAAATTTATATGACGTTATTCAGCACAACACAAGTAAATTAATAATTCATTTAGGGAAAAATTCTTATTCAATTTCGAACAAAATTACAAATGAATGTAAAATAAATTTTAAGAGGATTATGACAAAACAAATATGTTAAGTAAGCATCGACTTTAAAAAAAAATCTGTAAATTTTTAAAGACTTTTGGTGTGTTTTCCGGTGTCCCGAGGCAGGGCACTACATTTAGTATCAGAGTGAAGGTTCACACACATGGACGCTTTGGGTAATTAATTAATTAGTAAATAAAATTTTAATAACTTTAACAAAAAAATAATTAAACCACATTTCCGCAACCATTAAAATTTAATAACCATTTTCATACCTCATTCACAGGATGGCACCTATGAGACGATACTCAGTTAGGGGTTTGGGATGTGGTTTGCCTACGCCTAAACCACCAGAACCCGAGTTAGGGCCTCAGATCTTAGAGGCTCTTCAGTAATTGATCGGCAGTGTGTAGTAGCATCTTCCACCACCACAAGAGGTGAGGAGCTGATAGGCGAGGATGCGTACTCAGAGCCATCACAGCTCGATACCTCAAGGTGGGAGAGGTCACATAGCCCTTCCATTCATCACGAGAGGGTGGCCTCGTACTTTCGTAGCTTCTCACACAGTCTTGAGGGACCATTTGGGGATAGGTGACCCTACTCACCTGTTGGACTGCATCACCAGGATTGAGATATAGGTAGTTTGATTAGGGATCTTCTTCGCTTACAACCACCTACTTACACGAGCTCTATAGATGGCTTTAGGGTAGAGTCATGGCTCCTTAGCTTGGATAGTTGTTTTGACTTGCACTCGTATGAGAGTAATGTCAAGGAAAGGTTTGCCATACACCTCCTCTGGGAAGCAGCAGGTGTTTGGTGGAGGAATGAGGAGCGGAGGCTCCATTTGACTCGAGAGATAGTGACCTGGGAGATGTTCGAGGAGTGATTCAGGGCTTGCTATATGTCAGAGCATTTCATACAGAAGAGGATTGATGATTTTAATGACTTACGACAGGGATGTGGCATAGTAGCATAGTATGAGAGTACGTTCCTAGATCTTCTGCAGTATGTGGATTACCTGCAAGATGAGAAATTACAGGTTAACAGGTTTATTAGGGTCCTTAATGCAGATATAGCAGGAGCAGTTAGGATGTTATCTCCTCCCACACTTGAGAAGGATGTTAAGAAGGCATACTTAGTTGAGGAGAACAGGACCAAGTCATAGGAGCATTGAGATAGAAAGAAGAGAAATTTTCAGTATATGATATAGGCCTTTTAGAGTCAGAGTTCACGGGGTACAGAATCACTCCCTAGAGGAGGATTCTAGCCTTCATCAGCAACCACGAGGGCTCCACCACACCCGCAATAGCAAATGCAGCATCATGGGCACCATCAACAGAGGGCTAGATAGACTTAGATCTTTCAGAGAGGTGGCACTAGAGGAGGTTTTGGTGGAACCAGGGATAGGAAGCATGGTACTCAGCAGGTACAGTGAACTCACACATAACAATCTACTAGGGTTGGATCAGTAGGATCAGTACACCATAGTATAGGAGGGACCTCGTTTCAGAGGGGTACAGGAGGATGTTTTATTTGTGGATCTCCTAATAACTATATTCGTATGTTCCCGCACAAACCCAATACCATGGATACATGAAGAGCCTCTAGATCAGAGTAGACGGTGGGTGACGTGGGACATGCCCATCATGTATATATAGCGGTTGATAACTACTAGGCCGAGCATCAGGCCATAGTCATTGAGATGACATGTACTATCAGGGGTATTTCTATCTCAGTACTTTTTGATTTACGTGCTTCAGATTCTTTTGTATCTCCTTTTATAGTGGACCAGTGTGGGCTAGTGGTGGCTAGGAAACTAGATAGTTAGTAGGTTGAGTTGGCTTCTAGGGCTAAACTCGTCATGGGCTCATATATGGAGAGTTGTATACTTTATTTGGAATTATTCTCCACTACACTTGACCTTCAAGTTATTCCTCTAGGATCCTATCAGGTAGTGTTGGGTATGGATTGGCTCGAGGCTCATCGAGCCAAGGTGGATTGTAGAAATAAGGTCTTTAAGTGTTAGGATGATCTTGGGAGTGTAGTTGTGATTTCAAGAATGTATAGGCCTATCTCCTTATGCATGATCTCGGCTAAGTAACTCAAGCAAAGCATGCATAAGGGTTGTTAGTTGTTTTCTATCACCATCAATGATCGATCAAAGAGCACTCCAGAGCATTCACCCTTAGATGAACATGTAGTTTTGAGGGAGTATGCCAATGTGTTTCCAGGTGAGCTTCCAGGGTTACCACCTTGCAGAGAGGTGGATTACACCATTGATTTAGTACCTAGATTTGTACCAGTTTCTAGGGTACCCTATCAGATGATAACTCCAGAGCTTCATGAGCTCAAGATTCAGTTAAAGGAGTTGTTAGAGAAGGGTCTCATTCACCCTAGTGTATCTCCTTGGGGAGCGCAGTCATATTTGTGAAGAAGAAGGATGGTTCTCTCAGGATTTGTGTAGACTTCAGACAACTCAACAAATTCACACTAAAGAACCGTTATCCACTCCCTAGGATTGATAACTTTTTTGATTAGATGCAGGGAGCGAGACTGTTCTCCAAAATCAATCTCAAGTCAGGGTATCATCATTTGCACATTTCAGATGCAGACATTCATAAGACAACTTTCCACACACATTATGGGAATTATGAGTTCACCGTTGTTCCATTTGAATTGACTAATGCCCTAGTTGTCTTCATGAGTCTCATGAATGGAGTATTTAGGACCTTCCTTGATCACTTTGTCTTAGTTTTCCTTGATGATATATTGATATATTCTCATTCTGAGGAGGAACATGAGGAGCATTTGAGATAGGTACTACATGTTTTGAGAGAGTAGAAGTTGTATGGGAACTTGGAAAAATACATCTTATTTCAGACAAAGATTCAGTACTTAGGTCACATCATATCAGGGGAGGGTATCTCAATAGATCCCTCTAAGATACAGGCTATTATGGACTAGCCAACACCCACATCAGTCACTAAGGTGAGGAGTTTTATGGGCTTAACAAGTTACTACCGCAGGTTTGTATAGGAATTCTCTAGGATTTCTCACCCTCTTACTTCGCTTCAGAGAAAAGGAAAGAATTTTTATTGGTCAGAAAAGTGTGAGCAAGCCTTTCAGTTGCTTAAGGAGAGGTTGACCACAACACCCATCTTAGCAATTCCAGACCCTACGAAATATTCTGTCATCTATACTGATGCATCACTAGAGGGTTTGGGAGTAGTTCTTATGCAGGAGCATCGAGTGATTGCCTTTGAGTCACCTAAGCTCAAATATTACGAGCTTAATTATCCTACTCATGACTTGGAGCTTACAACAGTTGTTCATGCACTTGTGCATTGGTGACATTTCCTTTTAGGTAGACCTTTCATTTTGAGGACAGATCATCGTAGCTTACAACAATGGCTTGGTGACATTTCCTTTTAGGTAGACCTTTCTTCTCACAACCGAACCTCAACGCTTGTCAATGGCGTTGGATGGATTTCCTATGTGAGTATGACATGGAGGTACAGTATATCAAAGGAAAGGAAAATGTTGTTACGGATGAACTTTTTAGATGACGACATGTGCTTGATTCACTAACACTGTAGTCAGATTTGAGAGGCAGGATTGTTGAGCATATTCCAAAGGACAGGTTTTATGAGGGTGCTAGACAGATGTTGGAGTCACAGGGTTCATTAGAGGGCAGATTTTTAGGGTGTGTTTTGGAGGCAGATGGTTTACTTCAATTCCATAGGTGCATCGATGTGCCTAAGTCAGGTGATCTATGTAGCTTCATCCTCATAGAGGCTCATCGAGCCCCATATACAACACATCCAACAGTAAAGAAAATGCAAGCTGATTTGAGGGAGTTATATTATTGGCCTTGTCTTTGACAAGACAAAATATTTTGTTGCACGCTACCTTGAGTGCCAGAGGGTCAAGGAAGAACATTCTCATCTTGCAGGACTCTTACATCCTTATGATATTCTCGAGTGGAAATGGGATGTGATCTCCATGGACTTTATAGTCAAACTCCCTATGTCTTCTTATCATCTTGATGCCATTATGGTCACCGTGGATAAGTTGACCAAGGTTGCACATTTCTCACCAACCAAGGTCACCTATGATGCACAGGCCATCGCCAAATTATTTATGGAGGAAATTATTAGGCTGCATGGGATTCCAAAGACCAAACATCAATGACAGGTGATACCATCTACACTTCAGTTTTTCTAGACTTCCTTTCAGACCTCTCTTGGTACGTAGATTAATTTCAGCTCAGCATATCATCTACAGACAAATGGACAAATAGAGAGAGTTAATCAGGTACTGGAGGATATGTTGAGGATGTATGTGATGGACCCAGCAAAAAAAATTGGATGATTACCTTCATTTAGTTGAGTTTTCTTACAACAATAGCTATCATAGTTCCATTGGTATGGCTCCCTACTAGGATTTGTATGGTAGAATTTACAGGGACACCTTTGAGTTGGGACAAACTAGATGAAAAATAATTCTAGGACCATCTTATCTTCAGGATTTAGAGTAGTAGTTTGTTCTGATTAGACAATTTCTTGAGCAGGCTAGAGCATGCCAAAAGGCATATACAAACACCAAGAGGAATGATCACCACTTCTCAGTGGGTGAAAAATTCTTCTTGAGAGTTCGTCCACATAAGAGCCCAATCCGCTATGGAAAGGGTTCTAATCTATCGCCTCGTTTTGTGGGGCCTTTTGATATTTTAGAGGTCATCGGTCTAGTTTCCTACCGCCTAGCTTTACCACCACACCTTACATGGACCCATGATGTATTTCATGTTTATATACTATGTATATATGTTCCTGATGTCTCTAATGTTTTGGATTGGTTGACATTATAGGTAGAGGATGGAAGACAATGGAGACTAGAGCCCGTATGCATACTGGAGCACCAGAGGTTGGCCCTTCTAGGTCGAGACTTGGACTAGGTTAGAGTGCAGTGGGACAGATATGATGAGACAACAGCTACCTACGAGGATGCTACACCTTTGAGGGCTAGATATCCCTATCTCTTTTAGTGACTTCTAGGAGGAAGTCTAATTTTAGTAGAGGGGGATGTAGTGCCCACATTTTTATAGCTTTAGTATTTGTTGTTTTCCTTCCTCATAGACATGTTTGGACAGGGATTTGATATATGTTGGATAGTATGTTATGATTTTTGACCTTCTTGGACATGGATGCATAATTGGGAGTGTAGCGCTAGTTTGACTTTAGTAGCATGTTGTTAGTTTTCATTTGATGTTGTTGACATTAGTTTATGACGATGTTGTTTAGATTTAATTGAGATACATTAAATGTTTAGTGTAGTTGCATGTTTGGATTCTATGGAAATATGTAACTTTATCATTATGTCTATCTTATGGTGAATCATGTATAATTGTGCACGTTGTCACATTTTCAATTCCAAAAAGATGATATGGTAGTTTAGATTCATAGATTTCTTATTGAGTAGTTGATTCACATTTTATTGGACATGTGCGGTTATTGTGTGCAATGAGTGTGTAGGTGACAGGTCACAGAAGAATGTGGGATTCGAGCCACCTACAAAACTTTACACAACCAGCCCACGGGGCTAAGTCCTAGCCGTGTTTGTTGTATGAGGCCTTAAGTATTAGAGTTTATTATTTAGGCACCATGAGTGACCCTCATTTTTAATGTAATATGTCTTGTAATATTAATCTTGCTTAGGGTGTTTAGTTGTGTTGTAAACTTGTTTTGGGGAACTAATGGCCCCAGTTACATTAAGATTTGAGTTTGTATAATGATGTAATTAATCTAAGGGATTAGGGTTACACGTGAACCCTTGGGTGGGCCCCATACCCTCTAGCCTTGTGCCAAAGTGTGCCAAACCCGAAAGTGGACTATTTTAGGCATTTTTAGGGACACCTTTTAGTTTGGGACTTCCCTTAGCATGAAAATGGGACCTTAGACCCTACCTAATAGGTAGGGGGGCTTATTTCCAAGGCCTAGGGGGAGTTTCCCTCCCATTTTGCTTTTCTTTGGTCACATCCATGTAAGGTGGATGAGTAAGTGTGCTTTGTTAAAAGTTGCACAAGTTTTATTTTGTTATCATTTTGGGTAATTTGGGAGAAGGGGGTTGAAAGCTAATTTAACCTCTCTCTGTTTTATCTTGGCAATATTTGACCTTGAGGAAAGAGAGGGGTGACACATGTCACCCCCTCATTTGTGAGGATTTTTACTTGCTCCTCTTCAAATTCTCTCTCATGGGGAAAGAAGAGAACTTTTCTTTTGGAGTTTTTACTTGGAAGCTTGTGAATTTTAGAGCAAGAGTTTTCTTGAGTCAAGAAGTGGAAAAGATTGAAGTTGGAGAGATTTTGGAGGTAGGATTCTTGAGCTTATTTGTGTGTTTTATATTATGCTAGATATTAGTTTTGTTTACTTGGAAATGTTTGTTGTTGCATGTGGATTTTATTTGTTGTTTTCTTGATTTTTATCCATCCATCATATGGCATGATGAAGTTTTGGAGTTTGTGGGGAAAGAGAGGGATTTTTCCCTCTCAATCCTCATGGCTTGATGGGCAAGCCTTGTAGGATTTTTAGTTACTCCCCTCAAATGGTCTGAGGTGGGGAAGGTGGTTCATATGGCTTGAACCTCCTTCCCAATTCTTGGAGAGGAAACACCTTTATGGTTTGGAAATACTTCCAAGAAGGATTTGTGAAAGGGTGGTGAAATAAGGAGGGTTTGAATGAATTTTGGATGAATAAGGAAGGTGTAGAGATCTTGGTTTTGGGTAACTATTGTTGGTTACCACTTTTGGAGAACTCCTTTCTTCTCTTCCAAATTTTAGAGGTAGAACATGGTTTCTCCTCTCTTTTATCTTTGCAAAATTGGAGTCGTGTTTTAATATTTGTATTGTTTTTATGTTAATGTAATGCTGGTTTTTCACCCTCACTTTTGTGTAAATTTGTGGATAGTAGTCCTCTTTCCCATGGGCTTGGGGGAGGCTAGCATGTATTCCAACCTTGGAAAGGCATGTGATGATGCCTAAAGTTTGGGTGGTTAAACAAGCTCTTCTTCTCCTTGTGTTGGATTCTTTTGAAGGCATTCGAAGTTAGATCAGAAGTTGGTTGTTGGGTTGGAGTTTGTGACATCTTGGTCTCTCCTTGTCCTCTCAAATCTTTGTGAAGCATTACTTGCATTGTAACCTCTCTAGTATGGCTATGTGTAAACTTTATTTTTCTTGTAAACTCTCCATTTTGTATATTTGGTATTACTTGAAAACTTGAGACATGTTTGTTTGAGAAATCTCTATTCAAACTTACAAAGACACTTGTAATAGGAATTCTTGTGTAGTTGTGTATTTTAAGAATATGTTTCTCATTAAGTTTAAGCTTGTTAAATAGGTATGAAAATCTCTTCATTAGAATTGTTGTAACTCTTTTTTTTTGGAATGAAATTTTTTTTATTGAAAACATGTATCTTAAAAAGAAAATATATTACTTGTTGGAGATATTACTTGTGTGTAAATTTGAAACCTTAAATTTGCTTTACATTTGAAAGGAAATCTAGTTGTTATAGGAAGTTTGATATTTAATATTGGAAGAAATTTTTATTATTTTGAAATGTACACCCCTTTGTAAAATTATCATAGATTTAGATACTAAGTGAAATTAGATTTAAATATATTTCTACCTCTATAAGATTCTAGAAATCTGATTATTCTTGTTCAAAGGAATCACAGCACCCCTGTGCATGTATTTGAACCCACAGTGTGATTGGATAAATGGGTACTATCTCCAAGTTGTGGGACTTGCTACTTGAGATAGACCTCCAGAGAAAGTTGGTTCTTGCTCCTAAACTACCTGCCACAATCTACTCTAATGCAGGGTAAGCTAACTGTTCTAATCTAAAATTCCAAGGGACCAGGGAGAGAAAATGCATAAAGTGAAAGCCTACACTAAAGCGGTGATACACCAGAAAAAGAGGGTGGGAGAGTAATCTCCAGATGTGTGAAATACAGAGGCAAAATGCATACTAGAAGAGGTGATGACAGTTCACCATAATCTAGCAAAATGCATTCACAACAATATTCCAAGCATACACAATGTTAATGAATCCCTGCAGGAACATAATAAAAGACACAATATTCTTGTAGAAAGATAAAAAGGGCAAGAAGAATGCAAGAAAACACAACAGGGGAAGATACATCCACAAACTTGTATTTTATTGCTTTCCTGGTATGCACAGTTCAGTCTATTACAAGATAAGGGCCTGGATCACCATGCAAGGAGTCCACTACAAGGGCCTGCAGCACACTAGCTTCACAAAGCAATTTTGGCAGAGCTTTGCTACCAAAAAACTCTCTCTCCTTACAATGAGCCCAACCCTCCAATTTATAGAAAAATGAGAAGGAAAAGAGAAGGGAAAAATGGAAATCCCGAAATCTGTCCTTCAACCACCTGTAAGAGGCAATAAATTGAGTGGAATGGGTATAAATTACTTGCAAAAGGCTCCCCATACTGTCCCATGTGCTGCAGCAGAGAAGGAATGATGACCATGCCTCTTTATTGCACTCCCAGCTACCAAATAAAACACTGTTCTGAACCCGGCCACGTTTCCCTAAAAAACTCAATCAATTTCTGATCAAATCTGGAATTTATTGATTGCTGTGCATCGGGCTCGGAACCACGATTCCAACGGTACCAATTTTGCGCGATTTCGTTGAGAAATGCAAAAGTTATGGCCTTCTGAGTGCGGGCAGCTCTTTTGGGCCTGGCAGGCGTTTTCTGTCATTTGACGGGAATGAGCATTAACTGACTGGATTCGAACAAGTTTCCCTTATTTAAATATATCTACCCTCATTAAAAATAAGAAATCCAGTTTCTGTGGCGTGGAGGACGTCGTGCTCGTTCCAGAAAGTCCAATTTTATCAAAATCGGAGCTCAGAGTCAAAAGTTATGGCCGTTTGAAGTTTCCGGACCAAACGTTGACTTTTCCTCCTGTGACACGTGGCAGATTCTGATTGGTCCTCGGCTGATTCGGCTCCTTCGCGTACTTCGCCTCCATTTGTCCCGGATGTCCCATTTGATTAGTGCTGTCTGTGCTCATTTCGGCCGGT
This sequence comes from Taxus chinensis, assembly GCA_019776745.2. Lineage (NCBI taxonomy): Eukaryota > Viridiplantae > Streptophyta > Pinopsida > Cupressales > Taxaceae > Taxus > Taxus chinensis. The sequence continues at coordinate 389,839,351 of CM034155.1, forward strand.
TCGCCCGGTTCAGGCCCATTTGCCTTCGTCGTCCCAAATGCCTCTTTGACCGCCTGTGCTCATTTCGGCCAGATCGGCCGGTTCACACATTTTTGTTCCACTTGGCCCGCTTCATTTTGGACTGCCTTGACTGATTTTAGTCGGTTCGGCCGGTTCGCGTCCATATGTCCCGCTTGTCCCATTTGCCTTCGGACTGACTCGACCTTTTTCACCCGGTTCGGCCGGTTCGCGCCCTTTCGGCCCAGATGTCCCAATCATTTTTTGACTGCCTGTGCTCATTTCGGCCGGATCGGCCGGTTCGCGCATTTTTGTCCCAAACGTCCCGAGCAACACTTAGCCAATTTTTTCTCCTTCGGCCGGATTGGCTTTTCGCGCCCGCCGCGTACTTTTGGCCCGATTGTCCCAAATGCAATTTGGACTGTCTGTGTTGATTTCGCCCAGTTCGGCCGGTTCGCGCTTTTCTGTCCCACACGTCCCAGAGGTGACCTTGAGCAGGACTTAGCCAATTTTCATGATTTTTCCTGGATCAACCTATTTGCCTTCTGCAACCCTTTTTTCGCATTTTCTCAGAACTTACTCTCTTCCTCTTGGACAGGGGAGTTAGACAAATATGAGGGGACCCTAGAAACATGACTTTTCGCCCTGAATCAATATAATTGCTTGCATGTTATTATTTATTACCTTGGGGGGTGAATTTTGGATAATACTTCTAAAATTGCACTCTTCATGTCTTGGATACATGATTACCTAGCACACATATAATATTCAATTTTACATGCAATTAGAGTCAAGAGACTGCACAATATTCATATTCATAAGACCATATAATCAATTTAATTATCTTAACATAATGAACCACATAGACAATAGTTTTAAATAAGACTTAATAGATCATAATCAAAAACTTGATTATCAATCAATAGATCATTACATACTTTTAGCATATTCAAACTTAGAAACAGATATTCACAACTTGACTTATTTTAAAGACTTTAAATGCTTATGATCAACACATGAAAGAGTTGACAATGTTCTTCTAGGAACACACACAAACCTTAAACTTGGTGTCAATATGAAAAATGGACTCTTTGGGAGGACTGAGCCCTCCCCACACTCATGCAGCCCCCCACAGGCTTCCCTTCCACCCCTATCCGCTGCTATCCCCGGCTCCGTACACACTGCCACCATTCCCGCCCCCTCCACACTGTCCCCCTGTCGCACCACTATCCTCCACCACCCCCACACCTCTGCCACTGCGCAAAACCCCCTTTTCCCCTCCCTCATAGACTAGGATCTTCCTTCACTAAGACCTGTATCCCAAACAGTCGACTTAATTCCTCTTCCCACGCTGCCCTTGTTCCTCCTCTTTAACCATGGCCATACAACAAAAAAAAAAAATAGTATCAAATCCAAATGGTTTGGATGTGTGGTTGTCACAAAACAAAATAAATAACAATTAAACAAGCTCCCATAGCTCCACCTCCATCTGCAAATGACAAAACAAAACAAATGAGAAAAGGAATGGAGGAGAAAAGGAATGGAAAAGAAAAGAAAATAACATAGAGAAATTTAGGGCACTTTTGTCTTTTAAAGATTCAAAATCAATGGTCAAGATCATAATTGATCCTAAGGTCCTCCTTATAGAAATCCTACCTTTCTTTAAGCCATGATATTTTAATGGGAATGTAAATTAACCTATGTGGTGTGTGTGGGTAAATAAATAAACATAGGGGGAAATTAATAAAACTCAAAGGGGGTGTAGAAAAATTTATATGACCTTAGTCAGCACAACACAAGTAAATTAATAATTCATTTAGGGAAAAAGTCTTATTAAATTTTGAACAAAATTATAAATGAATGTAAAATAAATTATAAGAGGATTATGAAAAAACACATATGTTAAGTAAGCATCGACTTTAAAAATAAAAATTCCGTAAATTTTTCAAGATTTTTGGTGTGTTTTCCGGTGTCCCGAGGTGGGGCACTACATCACTTTCCCATCTAGAAGATATTCTATTGTTGCATATTCTTTCTTCGATTCTTCCCTATTTTCCTGCAACTACTACTTATACATGAATTTATCATTAAAGACCACATCCCTAGATCTAATTCATTTTCTTTTCCTTAATACTCCAATATTTTTATCCAAAGTCATCACCACCATAACCAATGAAAGTACATTTTTTTGATTTAGCCTCTAGTTTGGTCCTATCATCCTTGTCTATATGGACAAACACCTCACATCCAAATAATATAAGAAATGTATAATCAAATTTCTTACCATACCAAGCCTTGTCGGGTATGCCTCCATCTAAGGCACTTAAGGGTACTCTATTTATCAAGTACAGAACTGTGCTCATCACTTCTGCCCTAAAAGAAAGAGGCAATCCTACATGTAACCTCATGCTCCTAGCCTGTTCCATTATTGTTTTGTTCATAGTTTTATGACACCCCATTCTACTGTGGATTTCTTGGAACCATCTTTTTCCTATGGATTCCATTCTTGAACAATAATCATCAAATTCATTTCTGTAATACTTCCTCCATTATCTAACTTGAGACATTTTAGCTTAATACCATGTCCTCATTCTCTGCCAAGGATTTCCATTTAACAAAAGTGTCAAATACATTAGATTTGTTTCTAATATAATAAACCCAAACTTTCCTTGTTGCATCATCAATAAAATTAACATAATAACTTGAAACCCAAAGATATTAATACCTGAGCCGACCCCCATACATCAAAATGCACAAGCTCTAAATTACTCTTTTTCTTTGTAAGTCTAACCTTGAGAAACCTTACTCACTTTAGTTTCCCATATATGCAGTCCTCACAAAACTCCAAACCTGGTTCTATATATCTTAGTAAATCCCAATCTTTATGATCTCCATGCCCTTATGGCTCATATGACCAAGCTTATAGTGCCACAATGTTGTATCTACTTCTGAAGCCACAAGATTACAAAAATTAGTGCTATAAGTGGTTAAATACAAGGTTCCAACCTTCTTACCTCTTGCCACCACAAGAGCACCCTTGGTAACCTTCCAAGAGTCCACTGTAAATATCACAATACAACCATCACTTCCCAACTATTACTACCAATATCAAATTTCGTCTTATGTAGGCACATATCTAACATCCTTCAATAGCCAAGTATTCCCATTATGCATCTTAACCTAAACAGAATTATTTTCCAACTATGTTGCAAGGCTCATCATCGACCAATAAAAACATGCTCCAAAATCTCCTTCAACACCCTCATTCAAACATACATTCCTATGTGGAGTAGCATGGAAAGAAGCTCTCCAAATCTAAGTCCGAAGATTGGGCTTTTCTTGTCTTTAAAGAACTTGCATCAAGTGCATCCTCACATACATTACCCGTTGCCACATTTTAAACACTTATTCTAATCCTATTGTTTCTTCTTGTAAAAAATTTCCCTCATACATTCCTTCCCTTCCATGCCCAGTACTAGTTCAAAAGTGCCAATCAAACTATCCACCTTTATAAGATTCTCTGACCTTTCAAAAACAAGAGATTTGCCACGGCTTCCTCTATTATTTTGTCTCGACCTACAATTTCAACTATCAAGTAGCATCTCAATAAATTCACTAACATGGTCACATATGAACCATATAGGTAAGCCATGCCCAAAACCATCCAACACTCACCAAAAGGGCTACAAACCCCATCACTTTAATAAGCTAAAATCCGAGTTACTAACTACCATTAACATGTGCTAATCCAACTGGCAGGTATAGAGCATAGAACTAATAAATCCACATTTTCTTGGACAATCAAAAAATTCATAACATGTAGCCAAAAGGATAGCGTATCCTTACAACCGTATTAAAATCATTTAAATGATTTCCTACTGAATCATTATCATTCATCTTTAGGCATCAAGCACACTTTTCCATTAAACACATAACATATCTCATGCAGAAAATATATGGAGTCCTCATAAAACTTCCCTAATGCGTCCATCAGTCCATTTGGAATCTTATTCCTCTTGAAACATTCCATAATGCCACAAATGTACAGACTACTTTCCAGATCTGTCTCTAAATGCATGTCCTACCTAGAAACATGTTTATTAAACCTCAAATAATGCTGAACCCTTTGTGCCACCTTATCAAGACAGTAGAATATAAAGATCCTTCTGACTAGGAAGGTAATTTCTCCTCTCTTCACTCTTCCAAGTGATATAAAACATCAAACAATCCATTGAATATCTCAACCCTAGATCTTCAATCATTTGTCATAGGTCCCACTCAAGACAAACACTGTCCCTACGATTTAGCACTTCAGCAAACCAAACCTTTCTCTAATACCAATTGTTATGAAATAAGTGATAAAATATGTGACTTAATCCCTCAAAGAATCACAACAGTAGAAAATAATATGTAGAAAATATTACAAATCTCAAATAAAATTGCAGAATAAAATAACACAACATAAAGAGACAGTATTTATCGTGGTTCACCCAATTTGGGCTACATCCACCAAGAATCACTTGCTCAAATTTTATTACAAGCCACCACTCTCTAAATACAATACCTAGATCTGTTTGGAGATATGCTCAACAAACTCTATAGAATTCACACCCGAATTCAAAGCAAAATCTGCAATGTTTACATTATATCTACCATATGCACAAAACCATATAAATAGACAACTTCTTAAGCAGTTTTACAAAACCATGGATATCAAAACCATGGGCCAAAACCATCCCATAAACCTATGGGTCAAAAAAACCCACCCATATGAGAAAATCATGTTTCCTGATATATCAGGCACATTTTAAGGCCCAAAAAAAAATTCGGGGCCTGCGCCCCCGAACCCTGGCAAGACAACTATGGAAAGTGTACAGTTCTCTTAGTGTATAGTATTTAACACTTCCTCACATGAAAACAAGCTCCACAACCTAACACACCGGGCATGCCAAAACTCTTTATGTGAAATCAAAACACCCCTTAATTCTCTAGTTCTTGATGCAACATTTGGTGTGATTGCACAAAATAGAGATATTCCTAACATGTAGGAATTCGCTAAATGGGATAGCTCTCTAGAGAAAGGTGGGCTTCCTATTGCTAAATCTTAACACCGCGTGTTTAAATTGCAAAGGAAAATAATTAAATCCTACCCTAATCTTTTCCAAGGAGACACGGATAGAAGGATTACATGAAAATTAAGTCTATTCTAAATGGAGTTGATGCGCCAATAAGGAATGTTGAATATATTACACTACATAGGAGTGAAACACTCATTTTTGAAGAGGGTTTTTCAACACCACAGATCCAAATAACTATTTTACACCTATTTACCAAGAAGCACAATCCATTGATACCTTGCAATAACAATAACCTAAATGGTAATGAAAGATCATATAAAACAAAATAAACACCAAAGAGGGTTGAGAATCATCCCAAGATCTATTTTATTGATCCATAATAGTATACAGTGCATTACAAAAGGGGTCTAGAGGCACAATATTGCATTAAAATTTTAATGGAAGGCTTGAACTCAATAGACTTCTTGTAGACAAGCAAGAAGGGAGTGGAAATTGTAAAATATTTAACCCTTTTAAGGTATCCCCTTCTTATAATTTATAAAAAAAAAGGGTTTTTTAGGAGAGAGAGAAATATATTCTTAAATTGCTTCAAAATCCATTAAAAATCATCATTAGATCCCTACAATAGTGGGTAAAACAACCAAAAATTCATCTCCTTATACCCTGCAATTTTCTCTTGAAGAAATGACTTTATGATGCACCTGGGTATGGCTCTTATTGCTGAAACTTCATAATTTTTTATCACCCAAAAAACCCATTAATTTCTCCTCTTTGATCACCCCACATTAAAGAGCCCAAAATTATCTTTCCATCAACTGTAATTTTGCTGAAAATGGTGGAGTTTGGAAGAATATATCATCATTTTTTACACGAGGTAGATTCTATGGTTGAAAGTTTAGCTACCCTCCTAACCAATGGATTTGGTCATCACCATTGAATTCCTCTCGGAAAATCCTTTCCATCAAGTACAATTTGGTTGAAAATGGCTAAAATATGCTCAATTTATTTAATTTTTAAAATGGGTCATCATTTTTTACTTCCCCCACCCACCTAGCTGCTTACTTCGCCTACCAAGATCTGAATATTCAATGAAACTCGCCTTACACACCATCATTTTTGAAGGGTCCTTTGTTTTAAAATATCATCACCTAATACTCACCTACCCATCTAACATTTTAATGAGTCAGTCTGACTCCCAATGGCTTAGAAACAAATGACATAGCTCGATAGAATTTTGTTTGAATTCATTAGGTGGGATCCCATGTTTTGGGATTTTGGCCCTTTTTTTTTTCGAGTGTCTCACCCGCACCAACTTAGGAAATTTTTGTTGGTCTGTGTGACATACCTAGTCATCGTGTACATCACCTGGTGAGTCATCTCGCCTTGCGAGAGTCATAGGTCTTAGGAAGTCAAATGACAAGTGTCAGATTCTTTTGTAGAATCTGTCATTGTCATTTGCGTCAGTGCGTCATAGGAGTTACATTCCTTATTTGGAATTTTAATTCCTTCTTTAGTGGTTTTATATGTGTCAATCACATCATATGCATTAGTGGCGTCATTGATATTCTTTATTTTTTTAGGCATGGGGGTTACACAACACCCCTATTTGTACTTCCTTTTTTCAATCTATGAGCATGAGCAGACCTGTTTTCTTTTTTGCATATTCTTTCCATTGTTCAAATATTCTTTCTTATTGCGTTGGAGCTTGAAATTACCATCAGAGTATAACTTCATTGTGGTGCATTGTTTTCAACATTGGTTCTCGTGAATCCCTCTTTCAATTTTCTCACTTTTAACACCAAAATAAATGCCTTAAGCCACTCGACATTGAATCCCAAAATTTCATTTCCACAGACTTTGAAGTTGACTCTCCAGTTTATACTTCGGGATCCAATGTCTTAAGACATTTGTCACTCCCCACTCTAGATTTACTCATCTACCCATCTCCAAAATGCTTCCTGACCAACCCCTAAACACTCCAACCTTCGAAGTTTGAAGTATTTGGAATTTGGAGTTCCTACACTCTTTGCTTAGGTATATTATTGAGTTTTGGCGTCCTCGTTGGTACCCCAAATAGTGTGGCCCAATATTAATCTTGAGTGAGATATAACTACATATAAGCCTCAAATTTTATTAGTTCCTCTCACCATGGCTCATTTTATCGCTTCAATTTCTAATTCAGCCCTTACCCGAAACTTCGTTAAAATCTATAGCTCATGAAAGTGATATGTTTGTTCACCTATCACGACTCACTATATTCTTTAGAACCCATCTTCCATAACTCAGTCTCATGGCCTCGCCATGAATGTTGAGCTCAAAAATCCCGTGACATGACTACAACCAAATTAGCTCGCAGAGCTATTCAACAAGCCCCCTTCTAACTCTCTACCTCTTCACAAAAATTTAGGTGTGTGAGCTACTTGTCGAGCATCTCAGAAATCTCTTTATTGGCTCAGTGGCCTATCATTGCACAAATGAATATTTTTGACCCATGAAACCCATCTTTTATTTTTTTTTAATTTCTTCGTATCAAAGACCTAATAGGAGCTAAGTGTAGGGGTTTTGAGGATAATCCTATTTTCTTTTGATTTTTCCTATTTTGGCTAGATGTTGGCCCATGGGGCTTGCATTTCATCATTTTTAAAGTGATTTTAAGGGTCAAAACCATCATTCTCAAAATCCCTAAATGAGCTCCTTGCAACCATGAAAAATATATGTAGCCCAGTTTCACACTTAGGGGCTCTGTCCAGTGTCTAGATCCATGTTGTCTAATTTGGCTCGAGGGGCATAATTGGATAACAGTACCTACACCAATATGTATGGACAGGTTTTGGATTTGGATGATATGAATAAGGAATACATGATTTTATCATCCAAAATTCTCTCAAACCACATAAACAATATGGAATAGGATATGAAAAACCCTCTGTTGAATCATCCCCTCAAGCCACATCTGTACATATCACTAAACTTGAGACACCACCATCCAATGAATCTGACAATCCTATGGATACTGATGAAACAATTTGTTTCCCACCTAATTTTTTTTATTCAATACTATTTATTTAGGTCTCTTAACTTATCAATCTAACCATGTCACTAAGCAACTTCCTCTCATTTGGATAGAAGTGATTGAAGAAGATTCACCTACCATTAACACTTTCCACTGCCACGATGACCAAGAAATCCTATCCCATATTGAAGCCAATGATCGTTTCCTTTAAAAGGCCTCACCAAAAATATACATCAACTCTCCTTAATAAATCCACCATTGACGTAAACCTAGGAACCCCTCAGGAACCTCGCATAGCTACAGTCGGTCAATCCCTAAACCCACAAGAATTAAAAGACTTCACCAAATTCCAATCCAAGTATAGCCAATATTTTTCATAGTCATATAGTGATATGCCAGGTATCGACCCCAATATCATCATACATAATATCATCACCTATCCTAATGCCAAACTCATTAAACAAAAGCTTCATAGAATGCATACCCGTGTGGCTCTTCTTATTAAAGAAGAATTGCAACATCTTATTTCTACTAATTTCATCATACCCATTTACTATTCACAATGGGTCTCCAATATTGTACACGTAACCTTTTCCTCAGGTAAGTTACGCATCTGCACCAACTTTAGGGATCTCTTTCTGTATTTCCCTGAAGATGATTTTTTCTCCCGAATATTTATCAGCTATTCAACCTAGCAACTGGCCGTGATATGCTCTCCCTTATGGATGGATTTCTCATAATAGGAATTAGACCTCATTAGCATTGTAAATCCTAAATCATCACAATAAAACCATTCAATTAACATAGCCACTGAATATTTCACAAAATGTGTCGAGGCTATCCCCTTCATTTCAACTAAAGCATAACCAATCGTCAATTTCAATTATCAATACATCATCTCTCATTTTTGAGTCCCTCATAAACTTGTCACAAATAATGAAAAATCCTTCAAAAACAAGGATGTTAAGAAACTCTAAAAATCCTACAACATTAAACTCATTTTATCATGACCATACTACCCTCAAGAAAATGAACAGGATGAAGCCTCTAATAAAACACTTACCAAAATTCTCGTGACAACTGCAGATGAAGCAGGAAGGAATTGACATCTCCAAATCCCATTTTTTCTTTGGGCCTATAAGAAAATCATGTGTACCAATACTAGTTCTACCCCTTTCTCGTTAGACTACAGATGCGAGGTGGTTTTGCCCCTTGAATTTCATATTCCATCACTTCATGTATCACTCAAAGACTTTATCCTTGATGAAGAATATCGACAAGACCATCTTGCACAAGTAGAATTATTAGATTAAAAATGATTAATGGCCCTTGAACATCATCAATTATATCAAGAACGTGTCAAACAGTCCTAAAATAAACATGTAATATAATGTTACTTCAAATATATCATTCTTAAATAAAATCAAAATGCCACCACTTTAAAATAGGGTAAACGTGGAAAATTTTACCCTAATTGGATCGGTCCATACATCATCACTCATAAGTATGGGTTGGGACCATATCATTTAGCCTCCCTTGATGGTGAACCTAAAAATGAACATTTGAATGCCTTGCAATTGCAGCCTTTCTACTATTAAATTTTGACCATCCTGACAATAGTTATATCTAAAACCTCATTCCAGCACCAACCAATCATCTTGTCATCGTAATGATTTGAAAGCATTTAGTTTTCCGTCATTAACCTCATAAACCTTAAGTATGAGCACCATGGTTCTATTCATCACATATTTCACCTAGACAAGCTCCTCCTTGGTAGGAACCTTGTACCCATCTAACCTTTTACCAATTGAAAGCATGTGATGGGGCATGTATGTTTAGGTCATGTACACATCTTTCCCCTTCTTTAAATAGTCTATTGAATTTTTTCCCTCACCTCATATAAAGTCAAAAATATATATGGATTCCTCTTACAAAAAATAAAAAATAATAGACTGATCCCTCGAAGGAAATCTATTCAAATATTAACAGTAAAAATGTATCAAAAGGAAAAATAGACTAATCCCTAGAAGGACAGCTACCAGTCAAAATCATAGATCGATCCCCCAAAGGAAGTATATCTCTATAAATAAAAAATCAAAATTGTAGACCATCCCCTCAAAGAATTGATACATGTATAAAAAGGATTCCTACATCGATCAACCTTTAAAATGTCAAAATATCAAAAGCATCCTAAGAAATCTTCCTGCATTAATCAATTTTCCCATCAAATAACACTTCCCACATCAATCAATTTTCATCAAAAATAAAAATTTGTAAAGCTGCGGAATTTCTATATGGGACCATTGATAGGAGATCCCTCTTTTTCACATGACCTATACATAATAAACCCCTTTCATGTCTGAGGAAGGTCCATCTAATCACTTCATCACT